>JAODUK010000006.1:3442241-3468057 GCA_027564635.1 Typhlichthys eigenmanni
AGACACACTTGTACTCTTTAGCATTCGAGTAAGTTCTGGGACACTATGCTAAAACTGTCTTGTTTGTTGTGTATTGTTTTATTTTATTTATTGTTACTTGCATTGATGTGTACAGCACTTCAGCGTTTGCTGTTTTTAAATGTGCTTTATAAATAAAATGACTTGACTTGACTATCCTATGCTGTCAAGTTAGGAGTTCATTGTCATGACTACGTTGTAGGGCTGGCCCCAAATACTTTATTATTTGGGGTATTCGTTCGTTGGGTATGTATTCGATTTTAAATATTGGGGTTTGAGTATTCGTTTTTTCACATGATGCATACATGTTTTCCCATTAATCCCTACTGTCTCTAACCCTACCCTATAAACACATGTTAAAAATGTAATTGCCTGCCCTACACTGGGTCATAAACACAATCAATTGCAATTGGCTGAAAGAAGAGAGTTAATTCAGGGCCATTCATTCAACACACACTCGTATTGACTGTGAGTCTTCATAGGTGAGTAGTTGACTCAAAGTTAAAAGCGTTGATTACTTGCTGTTGTACAGTTATGTGCTATTGAAAACCTGCAAACGGTCACTTTGATTTTTAACTAATTATAGTTGCGTGTTTGTAAAGGTGTATTGGTGCGAGATTTCTGAACGAGTATTTGAATACTTGTTCAGAAATAACTAATTATTTGAAGCCTGTAAAATGGTATTCGGGACAGCCCTAACACATAGACAGATAGAGAAGATCCAGGCTGGATCAGGTTGTGCCTTTATTAGGCCCAGGTAGGAGAGGCCTGTTCATTTGGAACAGCTTGTAGCCAATTACGATGCATGGCAGCGCTGGCAAGCAAGGCACCAGGAACTGGGTTCTTTTAGCCTGCGGTGCCTTTGATGTGCATCTGCTAAAGCCACAATAACACCGGGCCGTTTCATGGAGCAGTTAATGCCAACAGGTTTTCCGCCATCTGAGACCATTTAGTGGGGCTGATGAGGGCAAAGTGAATGTAAAATGGCTGCGGTCTTCCACTGCTAATGTGCACATGTTTATGCATGGGCTTGCACTGTCCCTCAGCTGCACAGACAGTCATACATCCCTCGAGAGGGGGGGGGGGGGGTATGCACACATGTATACAATCTTTAGTTTTTAGTTTTTTTTTATTCCAATACACCCTACCTTTTCTGAATATTGCATTTAAAACCGTTTCCCTATCATGAAGCTAATCTTTTAGATTGGAACCTTTTGAGTGGGGAATAAAGGTGCCAGTTCAACTGCTTCTCTTAGAGGTCTTTGTAATATCACAGTGCACACACACGGACACACACTCTTTCCAGGCTTGCTAATGCTTAAGTGATTATTGCTGGTAAGTGGCACCTTGAAGCTGCCAGTCAAATATTTTGTGTGTGAATATATCAGCGTGTGTGCTCAAGTGCTTTTAAAAAAAAAAAAAAAACGCTTTAACTGCTCACTCTTAGAACTACTTTGGCTTTTTATCAAAACAATGAGTCACTGCCGTGAAATGCAGGACGTTATCATTCCATAGCACTTTTTATTCCATGACCAACTCCCCGCCGCTGTACAGTCGTTTTCACGTGGAGCCATACCTAACCTAAGTGTTATTTACCCAGAGCCCCCCCCCCTTCCTCCATCAGTAGCTACAAGCTGTAAATGCCATTTGGAAAATGCTTTGCGTCTTATTAATGGCCATGCAAGAGAGTGCTGTAATTTGCCGTGCCTTGCCCCTATTGGAGGCGAGGGATGCTTTAACGCAGCCGGAGAGAGCCTGTTTGTCCTTGACATGAAATAAAGATCTGAAGCGGTAATATATTTGCTGTTTCTCCTCCTTTTATTGTTTTGCTGCGCTTGCCCTCAGGCAATTACTGCAGAGGAGTCGTGTTTCTCAATCACTCGGCAGCACTGTACATAAAACCATTTTATATCAAACCCACGCACCCCTCCTCCCCCCTCCACACACACACACACGCACTCCCCTCCCCCCGCCGCAGTGGGAAGGCAGGGTAATAAAAAGGAGAGAGCGACCTGTCGGCATTAAAAGATTATGTGTTTTAGCCCCCCCCCACCACCCAAAGGAAGAGAGTAGTGTTTACAGGCCTGAGTGGGTGCTCGCCAGGCCGAGGCTGGGGCTGATTGCACTAGAGTACCCTGTCAGCCAGTGATTTGTCATTCACTTTATCATCCTTGTCACTCCGCACTGCTTTGTCATAGGTAACACACCGACTACCCCCACCTCCCCCTTGTGCTTTGTACCCTGTCAGTGTTGGGGATTTGTATTTACTTAAAGGAAAGGGGGGGGTGTAATTTGTTCCTCATGGATAATATGACCCTTAGCGGAGCCGGATCATGGGTTAGTTGAAGTGATATTTTCCGGTAATGCTAGTCGTACATCATAGCTGTCAGGCCGGGTTAGGAGGCAAGCACATTACAGCTCCATTTTAGCACCACAGGCATCTGGGATTATTTTCCATAACCAAGTATGACATGACCGCTCTGCAGAGTGCATTACATTTTTTACTAGTTCCTTCCCCCCCACACACACATACCCTCCCCAAGCAACTTGTGTGCCCCCCCTTCACACAGACACACACACACACTCAAAACCCCCTGGTCAGGGTCTCCGGGCTGCCACTGTGATGGATACCGCTGTAGTCCCAGAAGCCTCGGCCAAGGTTGGCCAGTGTCGTGGACCCACACCACAAACACCAAATCCGCCCTCGGAGGCCCCTGCGGTGCCCCACCTAACTCCACCTGCCACGCGCCTCCGAGATACAAATGAAGCCAACCCTCTGTATGGCTCTTTTTAAAGCTGCGTTACGTTTTAATGGGAGAGAACAAACATATGATGGTTTTAAGGTGTATATCCCCCCACGGAACCAGGCCGCAGTTGCATCTGGTGGCCAGAGAGGCCGCCAGTTTGCGTAGTAACTCCATGAAGCTTTAACCATCTGTGGGAGTAAAATATAAAGGCTTCCTCCCAGCCCAGCCAGTGGCGAGCAGGGCAGAGATTATCAACAGACACGGCACCGCTCAGAGGAGACTGTGGAGTCAAACACCCTAACCCTTCCCCTTCCCTCTCCCACCCCCTCCCTCCCTCCCCTTCCTCTCCTTGGCAGCAAGGTCAGCAGTGTAAATGCCACCCCTTGCCATTGACAAATGGCCCCCCTTCCCCATCTGGTAATCAGCGGGGTCCCAGAGGTGGGCGAGCAGGCGGAGCTCATTAGGGCGCTGCAGATGAGAAATTAATGTGTAGATCCTGGGCCTGGCAGAGAGAGAGAGAGAGAGAGAGAGGAGCTGGGGAGGTGGATGGGCCTAGTTTGATGGATGACCAGGTCAGCAGGTAGCAACACTCCCCTTCCCCTCCCCCCCCACTCCACTACATACACACACAACCCCCCCCATCCCCTCTCCCCCAACCATAACCTCCCTCCCTTGCTGTCTTCACTTCCCCTTCCAGCATTACAGTAATATCCTTGTAGAGCGCCAAACCGAGAGAGAGAGTGAGAGAAGGTCAGGGAAAATATGTCCCGCCCCCCCTGACTTGACTGACACACAAGTAATTAAATGGATGCCGCCTAATTGACACAGAATTCCTCCCCTGTGCACACAAACACACACACACACACACAATGTCAAAGCAACTTGTGAGTTGTATGGTTTATTTATATTGCCTCTATCTGTGCCATTGCCATGCCAACAGATATTTTCTCCTATACACACTGCACAGTAAGTAAAAATAACGCATCTATTATGCAAATTGTTTGTGCCCTAGTGGCGTAACATAACATGGAATTACAATATAGCTGTATACATTTTTTTGTTTATTAGTTGCGGTTTTTCTTAAAACCTTTCACGCTCATGTACAGTAAGGTCCTTTTAGTTTTATGACATATTTACATTTAATGTAATCTTTTATTGCCAGTGATCTTTATGCTCAAATCAGAATAAGTGAATTAAGACAACTGACTTCATTAAGGCAGTCTTGAAATGGTCTCGAAACGTCTCCTGCAGGGAGACCTTTCTGAGCACTACTTCAAGGGTACTATGTAGTATGATGAAGGGGTACTTGTTTGAAACGTCCTCAATAAGAATTTTACACGATTCACCTTTACTGATAATATTATTAATAAATATTCATATATTCAAAGAGACTATCTGATCACGTTAGGCTACTGGTAATGATTCCTCACAATAATAACAACACAGATACATGCAACACCATTTCTGTTATTAAATCTAAATCTTTTCATTTGAACATTTGAAAGTCATCATTATCATCACATCTCTGTTATTTGTGTGTACTGTATCTTTCTTGACAGTTTTGTATAAATTAGCATTTTGTTGATTAATTTTCACACCTGTTAGGCCTACATCTATATTTTGTACAAATTATCATTCTGCAACATATTTTAAGAAACCATTAAATGCAGGGTCAGTTCTCGAGAACGCTTGCTAACTTCGAGGTCAAATCAAAATCCCTCTACCGCACCGCCCCACACATTGCAGTACATTTTGAAGCAAAGCGCCGTTGTTTTACTAGTGAGCGGTGTTCGCCACTTTGTTTGCCACTTTATGTTCCTCTTTACGGAGCACAAGCTCAAGATATTTTTTTTGCATGCAGAAAGATCGTAAGATAGCAAAATGTGAGGAGGTACAGTGTTTGTTGAATTTTACGAATTTTAAGTGTATTAGCTTACAATACCTTTACCTGTCACATCTTCAAATCATGTGCTGTTTCCATCAAACACCATTCGGATAAACATCATCAGCTGCGGTACTGCTGCTGTCCATGGACTCTCATTGGATAGGCTACTAAAACCACCTGCACGTATAACCAGATCCCGGTTCAGCTGCTATGTGAAGTTCCCGGACATAGCCGACACTCTTCCAACCATCGTAGGCTACTTGCCCCCATTTGGACATCGGAGAGAAGTGTCTTTAAATTGCTTCACTTTGCTGTTGCCACAGTCAGACAAATGCGATAGGCCTACTTTGTTTACAAAAAATAACTTGGTCACAATCATTGCAAAAGTACTACGTTGAGCTTTCTGCCATGTTTGTCTTTGTTTATTTTTTTCAGTAGCTCCTGTAGCTGCGCCCGTTTGCTTGTCTGAGCATAGTGAGATGGTTTGTTGTCACGCGGACAATATTGAACTTTGAGCCCAGACAAGATCAGTTAATTCATACAACATTGTTTTGAAAATGTAAAATTGAATATGGTCATTTTCAAATCTACATTAATGCAAGTGTTATTGATTTTTAAAAAAAAGCAGCAACACATTAAATACCATTTTTAGATGACTCTTGTCATCCCTGCGGGCGACCAGGTGCCCGCAGGCACCGTGTTGGCTACCCCTGGTCTACTGTATACAAAACAGCAGAACAGCAGTGTTTGTTTAACTTGCTTATTTGGCAGATATAGCCAGTTCACACCGAGTAGTCTTGGGGCTGTGGCAGCTAGCTAAGTGTCAGCATAATGCTTCTGGGACTGTGACCATCCTCCAACCTCAGCGTGTGCCTCAATGTGACCCATTTACGGTAGCTAGCGTCTTAGCATGTTCCCCTTCAACACTCAAGCAGGTAAATCCCCATTCTGTCAGAGTGCCTCACGGCTTGCTAACGCTCAGCGTTTCAGATGCGGACAATAATCAGCGGGATCCCCAGCTCCCCTCAGCATTTATGAGCATGTCATCCTGCGTCCTGTTGTCGGACAGATTATGTACATAGGGTAATGCATTTGGGTGCAATGCAGGCAACATCAAATGATTCAGGGTGGCTGGCCTAGGTCAACAGACCATATAGACAAGTCTGGCCACTCGGCAGCCATCTTGGAAATGGCTGGGGTTATACATAAACACTTCTATGTTATTTTCGGAATAAGGCCCCTATCTAAATTATTTGGGAGAGAGCCATGCACTTTTACATGAAAAATGCAAAAATACATACAGAATCACCAGTAAAATGTGTTTGGTGTCTTTGCCCCATAATATGTTTGCATATGTGCAACTGAGCGCTTGCATCAGTGCAATCACACGATTGGCTAGGTTAACACTTCAGCAGTTATAAAACATGCAATTATATAGTATGATGAAACCCAGAGCTTCACAATCATCAACACCATTAGCCACCAGTCTCATACAGTAATAACAGTAATGGTATATGATTTTTAAAGAGGCCTACTCGCTGTCCTTATCACTGCCTATGGGCAGGAATATTCAACTCAAGAATAACGACCCGTTCAATTGAATCAGGTGTGTTGGAACAGGGAGAGATCTAAAACATGCAGGGTGCAGCCCTCCAGGACTGGAGTTGAATAGCCCTGGCCTATGGATTACAGTATAAAGTTGAATTACAGTCATAAATGTATTTCTGGTCATCAGTATGTACTGTGTGTGTGTGTGTGTGTGTGTGTGTGTGTGTGTGTGTGTGTGTGTAAAGGTAGTGTAGGACAGTAATACTGTGCTTAATTTGAATTATGAGGATAGTTCTGGTTTGGCTTTGAATATAATCTAGTGTCATACAAACGTGCACACCACAGCCTGGAGGCCTTATGGAAGCATTTAAATTGTGTTTTTAACTATATTATCTGCTGATTCTAGTTTTGATAGGCTTCAGCCCACAGTTTCTGGTATCAAACCATTGGCACTGTAATAGATTTGACTCCTGCTTTGAGGTGTAATATTATACAAACTGTGGAATTTTCTTCCTAGCTCAGCCTCACCATTCATTTATAGCAACAAAATAAGGTAATAATGTGCGTTTGAATAGGGCAAGGTTGCCAAGTCCTTGAAATTGAATGAAGGGAAGAAAATCTCTCACCACAATGAATCAGGTTTCAAAGGCAATGATTCAATTCCCAACACAAGCCAAAGACATAGGCAATAGCTAAAATAATTCAATCATGAACAAAAACCTTAAGTATGTTGTTTGGCTGAGGTGTTCACTCTTGTGAATAAAGAAATCCATTTCCTCTTTCCTGGCCTGGAAAGGATGAATTTTCCAGGCAAACTGTTTACATCTATCAGATACTTTATGAGTGTGGCCTCATAGACGGAGGCTTGGCAGTGGAAACAATATGAAAGCTATCAAAGCACACACACGTCTGTAAGGAAAAGGGTAAAAAAAGAAAACCCAAATAGATGTGTTCTTTTGGGCGTACTCACACTGGGCCCCAGTTAAACCGTGCCTGACCTCGTTTGACCTCAACGTCCGGTTCGTTTGACTAGTGTGATCGCTCCATGTTTAACGCTTAACCGTGGTTGGACTCGGGCGCGGTACGCATCAGTGTGATCGCAAACGTGCCCGAGGACGGAATTGAAGTGATTGACGCGACAATTGTTTAATTACAAACAGCATTCAAAGGGAACACTTTGGTCTATGGCAGAGAGTATTCATGAGCAACTAGATATACAACACACAAGAGCTATCTACTTACTCGTGGGTATCAAACAACCACTGAGCAGTGTCGGCAAAAGCTGAAAAAATTGCGTGCTCAGTATCTGAAGGTACGGGATGCACTCCGTAAATCTGGTAGCTTGTCGGACATTAAGGACATATTCCAGTGGAATGATTATGTGGACAAACTAATTGGCCTGAAACTAATTAGCCAACCTAAAGTACGCCTTTAGATGCTCGAAGTAATCCGAAGTAAATGTACCTCACTAGCAGTGCACATGGCATGTGCATAGTTTAGCTAACGTAATTGCGGCCATTATTTGTTCAACCACGCCCCCTTTAGCCAAACACACCTGCCCTCCCACAAAAAAAAAAAAAATACAAAAAAAAATGCTTGTTAATACCCATGAGAAGTGGTAGTGTCCGTCGGGTGTAAGGGCAACAGCCAATCACAGGGCAGCTGAGGAAGGGCCACTCTGCATGCATGCATGCGGGGGTCTTGTTAGGCCGGTGGATTTGTGGCCGATCAAGAGAGAGCGGTGGTTTGGATCCTCGGGTGCCCCCGTGCTCATCTCTATTTATGAGGCGGTGTTGCCAGTTACCGTCCTTTAATAATGCATGCAGGTAGCCTTTGGGTGCAAACCACTGTCCCTGGAAACTCTGGCCTCCAGTGTATGAATAAAAAACACAAAAAAATGATGATGTTATGCAGGAGCCTTCGTCCGTTGCTGCCTGTGTCCTTCCTGTCACGCGCTCCCTTCTCTGCTCTCCCCTGCATTGTGCCTCTGCTGCACTCCCAGCTGAGAGAGACTTCTCTGACACGCAGAGGTTAAACTTCTCTCGCAGTGCTCGGCGGATGTCAGTCGAGGCCCGGCTCACCTTACCCATAAGCCCCGGCGACTGAGCCCCAGTCACTTGTGCAGAAACACACTGCCCCGGCATTGCCCTTTGGTCTAGCCCATGATTTCTGCCGACAGCTGGCTTTAGAATTGACTGGCTCACTGCTGATCCAACCTCCTCCCAGGAGCAGTTTCAGCTTACCTACTGGAATTGGCTTTGTCTCTCCAACCAGAGCAGCCTTTCTCCACCAGATATGTGTGTGTGCTTCAGTCAGATGGTTGATGACAGCAATAGAACCTCTGGACTGGATGTTTTTGTAATGCAAGTTGTCTCAGTGAATGATTTCCGGAGCCAGGTCTGAGTAGAAGTATCGGATGCATTGTTCAACACGCACAGAGAACGGTAAGCTGGCGAAATGCGAGGAGATATTTGGCGAATTTGACAAAAAGTGTATTATCTTATAATTAGCTTGCAATAGCTGACTATATGTTTGTTTTGAATTCCGTCCCTGGTAAGGCCTGTATGCCCGGCACGCTATAATGTAGCTATACCTGTATACTATTATATATTTGAGCTAATGTAATATCCCAAATTTCACATTATTGCTCACAATAGTTTCCTGATTAATATTTAGAGATAATGTATGAACATTATAAAAACCTTAGATATTACATCCATTATTATTACTATTTCTTTATTTGTCTTCAACAAAATATAATAATGTAAAGTGTTTAGTAACGATAAATCGACACGTCTAGCGTCGTACATTTTGCATAGTATTGCTGCCTACTGTAAATGTGTAAACACTGTGGTAGGCAGGATGCGCTGTCCTTAATCCCCTGTAGTGCGTGAGCCCGTGGGACGATCCTAAATGAGGGACTATACGCTAGCGGGCCTGTCACCGCGACAACGTCAACAACAGCACCCTAGCCTGTGAGGTGGCAGCCACGACCACTCCAAAACCACACCCAGGCCCCCATAGGATTGGCTGTAAGCTATAGACCCTCCCTCTCTGATTCCCCTTCCTCCCCTTCATTCCCCAGCCCAATGTCTTTTCCTCTCCGCCACGAGCACACTGCTTGTTAGGGCCAGCGTAATTAGGTGGTGCCGTTTGTTTCTGGTAGCCCAGGTCACAGAGGCATGTCCGACCCCTGTCCTGATTGGTCCTGGGGGGATTTATTGACAAAACACAAGCAGCATTGCGTGTTGGGCAACTAATTATGTGTACAAGACATAGATGGCCCCAGGGAAATTAAATGAAATTCCCCAGCTTGGTGGGCGCTCCATCCTCACGGGATCCATTTTGTTTCTTAATAAGCTCTCAGCCATTGTCTAGATTTATGAGGCCACTGTGTTGAGTTCAGCACAATGAAAACACATCAGTGACTCATAATGGAAAATCGGCTGCCGATAGTGTCCTACATTGAATTAAAGGCACACTATGAACCAAATATATGCGGACGCATGCTGTGAAACGAAACACCCACGTGGTGCTTCGAGGATTTAATCAATTCCCTGTCACCCCCATTTGGCCTGGCTATATCCAAACACCTCTGCTCTGATTCCCTTGGCCCACATCCTGGACAGGAATTGATAGTCTCCTGGCTTGTGCAAATGAAGAGATAAGGGGTCTCACCCAGATTACACAGGCTCTAAGTGGCTCTGAGGAAGCTTATGGAGATGAATGAATTCATGAGGCTGCCTGGCAGTTTCTTAAGAAGCAATGTAATAAGGGATAAATCACGTCGCCACCATTTTGCCTGTGAATTATTTCAAATTAAAGCAGAAGGGATATGGCAGGCCTCCCATGGGGCTCAACCTCGGTATGGAACCATGGCTGACCCTTATGTATATTTCTCTATCATTAGAACACCCTAACGGCTAATGTAAAACAAAGGCTGTGTAAGCATAATATACCCCCATTCCTTTTGATTTAACTCCGTAGGAGATAAGCTGTCTTTTAGTTGCCAGACTGCAGGGGCCGGCACACCCTTCAATTGTACCCACTGATTATTACACTGCTACTGCCATTAATAATTCACTGTATTATGTTGTGCGAGTGTGAAGCTTCCATGGACTTTGCCAGCGGAATCCAGTCACGGTACAGTATGTCTAATACTGTAATTGTGGCTTCATCTCTGTTTCATACAGATGGTGATTGAATCATATCTCAATAAACTAAGAAAATAACTAACATGCCCAGGAGGAATATCACAGAGGCATGCGTACTTAAATAGTATCACGGCTGCATTCCTTAGTGCCTCTATGACTCCTCACAGTACAAACAGTAGAAGCGTCTACACAAAATGGTGTCCTATTTTTCTGAGCACGTCAAAGACCTACACAGTCCGCTGTGATTGTATTTTATTGATTGCACATATGGAAGTGTCTCCATGCATGCGCCAGAGCCACAGTCAAACACAGGCCTTTTATTAAACTGGAATTGTGCATGAGAATGTCAGGTCAGCTTGGCGTTGATCCATTTTCACAACACATTGTTCTTCAGTCGGTCACACAGTCGGGCATATAACGCGCCACATAAGTCCCACAGGCTGTGTTGCTATACTGCCAGCCAGCTATCTAGCTATAGCGCCATAAACACCACCCACTCAGGGAACGCTATAAAAAAATCTACATTCAGAAAATAATTGGCAGAAAGATGCAGATGTGCTGGCTGGCATGTTCCAGGGCCGGTGAAAGGAACCTCGACGTGCGCGGAATGTCAAGCGGCAGTGAGTCATACTACTGGCAGCAGCCGGGCCCATAATGATATTTCTCTTTCGACAACACAGCGGCACGACAACGGGAAGCAGACCAGGAGAATGTCAGCGTGTGCAGACTAATGCGAGGCTGGCATTTTGGTCTTAGCATTCACGCGTCGGCTGCCGTCGCGTGATGGAGTGTCTACAGTCGCAGCCCAGACACCAATTTCACGATGTTTATCAGCGGCAGGCGCGGGTGCTTGTTCTTCATCTTATTCTCCCTCCCCTCCCCCCCATCCTCCACTCCCCCCCATCCTCCCCGCCCTTGATCCGGCCGTCTCTTCATCACGCGGTGAGACAACGCAGGCGTGCGCACGTGCAAGGTCGAGGGAGGTGCCGCGTGCCCCTCTGGGTGGCGGGACAGCTCATTGCCCACGAGCGACCTTCCATCTGCACTCATGGCTGCTTTGGGAGCCATTATGATTATGATGGAAATCTCACAAGCCATTACTGGGAGGCAGCGGAGGGCTCAGCGCAGACCAACTAATGGACTCATTTGTAATTGGGAGAGAGGGAAATGACTCCGCTCGCAGCGGCTTTGTCTGATGGAGCACATGCAAGACTTGACAAATGAAACGAGGGTTGTTGTCTCCGTGAACTAAACGTGCTCTGTCTCCTCCTCCTCCTCCCCCCCCCCCACCCCCCACACACACTTGTACAATCTACTCCCTTTTGTGGTTGCCAGGCATTGACTAACCTTGAAAAGCACGTCTGTTTCAACTATAGAAAGAGTGGGTGTGTGGGTGTTGGGTACGTACCCTCAGGACCCATGCAAAGTGCTGGGGGACTTGTTAAAGAATATATTTGTGAGAGGCCCTAATTGTCTTGTGGGAGGGCAAGAGGAGGTGGCACCTCCTAAATCTCAGGATTTAGGAGGTGCCACCATTGGGACTGAAACCCCGAGGCCACACGCCTTCATCACATATCGCTACGTGACTATACGCGCACTGTTGGATGTCTGAATGAGGGGTTAACGCTCGGCTTTGTGGGGCATTTTGTGTTTGGATTCACTTGGTCTGGTCCACCCCACTCTTGAGTGTGAAACCCTTATCGATCTGCTGTCACTGCTTGACACCAAGGACACATTTCTCTCACTTCTTCACCATGCTTACAGCGTTTTTTCGGCAGCATCTGGAAAACGTCGCCTAAACAGCTTAACGGGATCACTGGCTGCTCTTGGTGCTTTTCTCGGTAGTTGGATTGAGAGTGAGATGAGAAGAATGTAAACCAACAGGGTGAAATGTGTTTATTGGAGGGGAAATTATATTGCAAAATACTGTCGCCTAAAAATAATCCAATAGTAGCTCCATGAGTCTTTAACATGTATTTCGACCGCTACACGATTTATTTATTTATTAAAAAGCCAGGTGCGTTTTCTATCTTTCTGTTGATGTCAGCAAGTAATTGTTACATTATTAAAAAAACATTTCCAATATTCCGAAGTTGGCAGTGAGCCACTGCTGAAATACACGTCATACGCTGCAATTCACACTCAAGTTCTTGCCAGGTATTAACCCAACAGGGGTTTTAACTGGATGTTTATACATGAAGGGGTGGGGGTGGGGGGGGGGTGGAGGGTATCCCCACCATCAACCTGACAGGAATGAATCAGAGCGAGGCGGGGAAGGGGGAAGGCGAGAGGGTCTCTAATAAAATAGCCCTGACCCGGGTGATCTATATGATTTATACATTAATTTGTGTGCTTGTTTAGGAGCCGGATCTGCATTATTCATGGCCACAGAGGCGCAGTAGGCGGGGACATTAGCTGGTTAACCCCGGCACAGGTTAGGCCATATTATTTTAATAGCCATGAGGGCAAGGCCCTCTCTGCTCCGTTGTGAGATGGGGAGAGGGGGAGAGAGGGGGGGGAGGGAGGTAGCTAGCTAGGGAGAGGGGACAGAGGGAGATTTATAGGGAGACAGAGAGACAGGCAGACGAGAGAGTGAGAGAGGGGTGAGGAAGAGAGCATGTCACTTATTAACCAGAGAGCTGTTTCACATCGATGTTCACACAGGTGTGTCCAGGGCTCCATTATTCAATTAGCTCCGGTAACGGTAAACAATGTACAGGATTTTAATGCTCACAAGAGGAGGATAATTGGTAACTGGATGCCCGTTGTCTCTTGCTTGCAGTGCGGGGTTATTATTTTATTTGTCGGACGCCACCTGCCACGCGCAGATTCTCGTTTGCCGCGCTCGTAATTACTACGGGTATGGTCGCGCCACGTCACTACGAAACAGACCGCAACAGCAGCAGCTTTGACGGCGGGCGACGCGTGTCATCGTCTCCGCAGAGTAACGCTCCTGTTATTAGCGTCTCATCAGTGTCTGAGCTCACAGATAAAATGAAATAATAGAATACGTGTCAAGTCTGCGGCATCCCAACATTTCGCTCGTCCACGTGGGGGGGGGTTTAACATGCAAACACCCCCGCCATGTCATTTGTAATGGAAATCTTTAGGCGCCATAACGTATCACTTAGTTTTCCCTCCATTATCTCAGACATTCACTCGCACCCACTTAAGCCAGGACGACACGCCTTTGCCTCTCTGTTGGGGAGGGATGATTCACCGCTGGTCTCTGCTCCCAGACCCAGCCCCCGCTCTCTCTCCCCCCAGGGGACAGGGCCGTAAAGGGAGCCGGTGGTGGTGGTGGAGGGAAGGGGGGGGGGGGGGTTGGGAGCTGACAATCCAGGCTTATCGTCCTCCCCTCGCACCTCCTCGCTACAGGCGTGATTACCGCCGACGGCTCCACCGGTTGAAAGCGGGAGCGTTAAAGCACAGTGCCGTGCTACTCGACTGACCAATGTCTTCTCATCGCTCTAACACCCCAGACCGCAGCCGTTGTTCCCGATCGCATGAGTCCACTTCCTCTCCTTCGCTTAACCATCCCCCCGTTGCCGAGGATGTCAGAGCTGTCGAAAATGGGAAGTGACATCACAGGCATCCGCCAGCCGTCGCTTGGCTCGTCACGGCGACGGCGGCCTGTCTTGGGTTCAGTCTCACCCCGCCCGCTCCCAGGCAAGCTGTGAACCAGCCCTCGTCTGTCCTCCAAACCATCAAGACTTCACGGAGGGGAATGTGGGATTAACAGAATGTTTTCCCACCTTGTCATCTGACAGCAACATTTGTTCAACCACCGTCTCAGAAAGTAGTGGAGTTTACTGATTTATATTTTAATTTTTTGACTGGCAGGAGATGAGGCTTGGCAAGTATAGTGTTGTGAATTATTGTGTTTGGATGCTGGTGTTGGAGCTACTACAATACTTTGCGTGGGCTTCCAGAAAGCATCTGAGGTGTAAAAGAATCAATAGCGTGGAGTGTTTGATAAAAAATCTGGAGAGATATGGGAGACATATTTATTCTGGCCAGCCAGAATATATGTATGCTCCAAGCCTCCAACTCCATATGTGTGCAGATGTATTCATCTCTGAGCACCAATTGTTCAAGGGAATGGCACAAAAGCTGCCTGCATTCCTCACTGCATCCAGCTAGAAAGAGACACTCCCTGTTCAAATCAGGGGAAAAGCTGCTCTCTCTCTCCAGGGTACATCTTCATCTCAGATCTGGCCCTCCGTCAGCTCATTTGGACGGAGAGACGAACCGCCTCGACAGAGAATGCTTTTGATTCTCTTTTCATTTATATGAACTGATCGGCTGTGATTAAGAGCTCGGTGTCTCATTATACTCTTTTGGAAGAGGAGCAGGGCACTGCCTCCTGCCAAAATATTTGAATGATTAGGGCCCAGGCACAGCCATGCCAAAGCGACGGGAAGCATTCACTCTCCTTATTAGATTCGCTTAAATGCTGTTGTACATCGGAGCTGCCAGTGGATGCTGCCAGGCACATGCTCTGCTTCTCTGAGCTTCTAGTGCCAATGCCAAGGCCTTATGTAGAGCCACTAGAGGAGGCTTAGAGGCCTGTTGTTCGATGCTGCCATTTGGTGGTGGTGTGTGGTTTTTTTTTTCTGTATTTTTTTTTTGGCCTCTTAATATAGCAAAAATGTTCACTAGAGTGGTTTTGGTTTCATCCTTCTCCCGAAGAATATACGTCAAATGAAGCGGTGTTGAGACACAGAGGAGTTTGAGAAAGTTGATCCGTTTGAACCGAGGTTAAAACCACCAGAAGGCAGCTGGATGTTATTTCTTCCTCTGAGCGGTTGTTCCATTTTATGACGTGAGTAATGATGACTTCAACTTGATTTATTAATGCCAGCACACCGTCTCCATTGTTTAGCCGGGTCACATCTGTCACCATAGACGCAGTCATTTAAAGTGTTTACAACATAGAAGATCAGCCTGTGATTGTTGTCACCGAACCTGAAAGCGGGTGATTGGCGGAGTTGAGCATCATTCTATTGTTCTGTCATATTTAGGGTTGTCGAGTGAGACAGAAGAATAAAACACTGATGGCTTTGCTCAGTTCTCGAGACAACAATAGTGGCTCTATTCTCTGAAAACACCTATGAAAAGCTCAATCAGGCTCTCTCTGTGTTAGCACATTGTCAAGGAGCAAATGGATCAAATCAGTACACATTGTTCTTCAGACTGGATAATGGAGACAGATAAACCCATGACGCTGTACAGTAGACCGCTTTCTGTCCCCCCATTCAACACCTTTTGTCACAAGATGTCTGGGATACGGGGTTTTGCTCTTTTAGTACTTCCTTTTTTTCTCTCTCGCCTTTCTTTCAAAAAGAAGCATTCATCATCTACCTGTCGTTTGTGGTAAAGGTCAGTGGGTAGGAAGGATACCGAGACTCACATGGCCTATAAGCGCTGCCGGCTTCGTCCGAAACAGAAAATGGCCCCTTAAATAAACGCTGTGGGTCTGAGGAAGATGGATGAGGATCACGAGGTGTGACGTGAGGGTGCAGCGGGGTAGGCAGAAGAGGGAAGGCAACTTAACAAGGGCTGTGACTCAGGGAGGGAGGAGAAGGGGGTGTATGGTCCCCAGCCCTGCACAGAAGTGGAAAACAGTGGTCCAGACTAATGATCTGCAGCCTGATCGTTATGGCCCCCACATGGCACAGTCCCCTGGCAATCAATTCCCTGGAAAGCCCCGGAGGAGAGCTGGCGGTAGATCATGGTAGCGGTGTCCAGGAAGGATGACGAAAGGCGCTGGGTACAGAGCCATGAAAAGAGAGAGTCGTGTCATCTCCATTCACTCCAATGGACCGTTTCTTTCACAACAATGGCAGATGGTGTAGCCTCAAAACATTTCACGGAAGTTAGCCTAAATACTAAAAGTACCCTTTAAATTATATTTTAAATGTAAGTCGGTGCATTTATTGACTACTAATTACCAAAAAATTTAGTTATACTGTATATCTGTATATATGTATATCTATTCATTTTGTCATGTGACCGCTGAAAATGTCAAACTTCCGTTGGCATAACTCTCTCTTTCCATGGCTCTGGCTGGGCATAAAGAGGACACAGCGAGCGACGAAAGTAGGAGTGGCGGTTTTGATGCAGGGATACAAAGAGCACGATGCTGAGACCACACTGCCCCCAACCCCGCCCACCCCAGCCCCCACCCCGCCACGAAAGCAAATCAATCAATCTGGTGGTTCCAGACCCTTGCTTCTTAGCGGTACCCCGCCCCTATAGACAGGGTCTTGAGGCTGCTCTTTGGTGTAGTGTTCTCAAATTGATTTATATCATCTAGCAAAGACACATCAATCCGAATATGAATCTAATAAAATCGTCGGTGTAGGGGGGAGCTGTCTGTGTGTGTGTGTGTGTGCGTGCGTGTGCGTGTGTGTCTGTGTGTGTGTGTGTGTCTGTGCGGATGGGGGTATATAAGTCATAAGAAACACATCATGATTAAAGAAGGCATTGATCTAGAAGGGTCCAATGATGATACATGCTACAACTCTCCAGGAAGCATTCAACGTGACTGAAGGCTGCTGAAAATGCAAAGAATCTTTATTTCGCTTTACCGTGGAGGTTGGTTATTGTCAACTTGTTAATCGAGACAACTTTATTTGATATCACATTCATTAATATAAGATGAGAAGGAGTGTGCTACGGTGTGATGAAAGAAACCCCTACACATTTTTAAATGTATAATAATTATATTTTCTATGCCAAAAAGATGATTACACCACAAGTGCAGTAGCTTATTGATATTCAAACAATAGTGATACATTAAGGTGTTATCATACAATCTATTGTAGCTGTTAATTTACTTGTTTTTCTGGAGATGAGGTTGTTGATGGTAGTTAGCCTAGAGCGACCATTGCTGTTACCTGGGTACTGTTTCTGTTGTTGTTCAGTGAAAAAACTACTACCAGTGACAAAAACATGGTTCTAAAATACCATGGTTGGATTGGGTGTCAGAACCTCAAATTATGGGGTTGAGTTCAGCTGTTGTTTAAAGTGCTACAGTAGATCAAGATGACTAATTATGGTTTATTGAAAAATAAATGGTGTTGAAAGACCCAGTATATCATGGGGGGCTTGTTTTGGACAGGTAGCTGCAGGAATGGCCAGACCCTGCAGGCATACTTTGACAGGTGCGCTGACAATTAGTCAGGCCACAACTAAATGACGACAGCCGTATGGAAATCCTGCTCCCTCAGGCTGCGGTGGCGTTGGTGTCAGCAGCCACAAATGCAACCAGTCCCCTTTTTGCTCAGTTCTTTCCCCCTTCTCCTCCCGCCTCCCACCGCTTTCCCCACTTCATTATGCAGGCAGCCTGACGCTGCTTGACAGGATGTGTTCTATCTGCAACCCCCAGCCGCACACACACACACACACACACTCTGCGTATCGTCACATCGCTGGCAGCCTAACCCCACTGTTGCCTTCCGCGTAGAGGTAGCAAGGAAATGAGGGTGCCACTATCTGAAGAAAGGAGAGAGAGAGAGAGAGAGAGATGTAGGGAGGGAGGGGGAGAGGGAGAGAGACCGACCGACCCCAGAGTACCTCTGTAGATGTCGCCTGTTTTGACACTGGAGGTGGAGCGTCTGTTGGCAGGGCTGACACACAGGACTTGTGGGCTACCGCTAATTAGCTTGCCACGGTGCAATTTTCCACCTCTACGCGCATTATAAAGTTTAGCAGACGATGACTGCTAATGTGTTGTTCTGCTGAAGCTGTAGCTGACATATTGATTGGCTCAAGATGGTAAAATGTAACTTTTAATTGTTGAAGACTGGGGAAAACCGCCCATTGACTTTGCTGTCTGCGAATGTGTAAATAGCTTTGCCTGGCATTATTGTCCTCACAAACACAGCTACTAAGATAGGTCTCCGGAGACTTGTAAATGAGCTTAGCAAAGAAGCAAACGATTTTAAGGGTGAGCTTCGGTAAGAAAGCTACAGGCCTGAAAACACATCATAGCTAATTTGTAGGTTAATGCTTTTCTTTGTGTGCTTACTTGCCTGGTTACGGTAAACCGGTTCTTTCTAGATGATTACAGTAGAGGTGCACATACTGAGTAGAGTAGTCGACAATGTCAACAAAACCCTGTGTGCTGACTAGCGGCATTAGCAAGTGACTTTAGATGGAAAATTGTAAACTAAATACCATTAGTAAAATGATACCCAAATTTGAGCGCATGTACTGTAATTGCCCTTTACATTTTGGGAACAAGCCATTTGCATTGTTATCTGCTGTAAAACCTGTTCAGTTATTATTACCACTGGTGCTGATTAGGCGTGATGTTAAATCAACAGCCTGGCGTTCTGTCGGTCGTCTCATAATGAGAGCGGTTTGAGATTCACCAGCGACAGGCCGCCATCCCCTGGACCTGTCTCCGGTCTGTCTCTCCTTGTGCATGTAACTGTCAGTCGGCGGTTGATGTTTGTTTATTTATTTGTTTGTTTGTTTATATATTTATTTCGTCCTCTGCCTCCCTGTGCTGTCTGTGTTTGATTCCGATTCCCTGGGGTGTTTAAAAAAGCGACTCGATTTTTTTGTGACAATCAGCCGCTCTAGCCGTTTTGAGCAGAAGGTTTGATTTAATCTCCAGGCTGTCATATATTATTCTGCAGCGTCGGCTGTCCCTGTGAGCCCTCAGATATCTCTCTCTCTCTCTCTCTCTCTCTCTCCCCTTTCTCCCTCTGTTATGTCTAAATCCTCTATACAAATCGCTGTGTTTCTGCTCTCCCAGCGGGGCCTATTACTGCCTGTGGGGCATTAAAGATCATTAATAGTGCTGTCAGACAGAGAGAGGAGAGGAGGGTGTGTGTGTGTGTGTGTGCGTGTGTGTTGACGGGGGGAAAGGGGGGGGGTGCAGGGCAGTGAGTTGCTTAGCTGTTCATAAATGGGAAATTAATACATCTGCTTCATTAATGCTGCCTCGTGTTTGATGTTTGCTAGCTGGCAACTTTAATGATGTAGGTTTGAGCCGACGGGGCGCTTGACTAAATGTGATTCTTCCAATTAAGTAGTCAGGGTTCTTTTCTTTAGGGAGCGTGGGGAAGAGAGAGAGGGAGAAGGCGCTCCCTAATTATGGACCCTTTATTTTTTTCTCTCTCTCTCCTTCTTGTCTGTCGCTGTACGTCTCTCCATCTCTGTTTGCACGTTGTCTCCTTCAGTCACTGCCTGTCAGCGCTTGATTGCGGCGACGCGCATCAGGCCTGGCCTTCGGCAAGTTGTTTACCGTTGGCTAATCACTGAGAAATATTTTAATCAGCTCCCGCAAACCGTCTTAATCATTAACATTAGCGATCCATGTATGTTAATGGCCATACAGCTCAAGGTGATGATAGTCAATCTTAAGTGCAAATGATGAAATTGAGGAAATTAGCGGCCGATGTTGGAGACGTGAGCCGATGCATCTTAATCACAGCCTTGGATACACAGCCTCGGGGCAACATGAAAGATTCTTCTGTAGTCTGGATGTGTGCCATGTTTTTTATCTCATAAATATAGTATATCAGTTACATGAAGCAAACCACCACAGGACGTCACATGAGATTTCTACAGTGCATGTTGAGATGCCGTGTGCATGGTGCTCAATGTCTGACTCTCTGTCCGACATGTCCACATACTGTGTAAATATACATGAGTCTTATTCACTACACCTATAGGCTAACTAAAGCTGTTTATTTAAAGGTACAGTCCGCTATTGCAAGCTAAATGTAAGCTAATACGCTTTATGTCAAATTCAGCAAATATCTCCTCGCATTTCGCTATCTTATCGTTCTCTAATCCGATACTTCCACACAGCCATGTAAGTAGGAACATAAACAAAGTGGCGAACACCGCTCATATCAACAAAGCCGCAGTGCTACGCTTTGCTTCACAATGTGTTTCTGTGAGGCGGAGGAACGCGGACCAATACTGTTTTGATTCGAGCTCGAAGTTAGCAAGAGTGACTGACCATGCCTTTCAGTGCATAAGCTATGCTTGTCTCACAAAATGAAGAAAATGTTTAGTTGGACATGCATGTCCATTAGAATGGGCTTATGCAATGTAGGTTGGTTTTTGTATTTGTTTTGTCAGAAACAATCAATGTGATTGGAGAAGATGGGGAAATACTACCAATAGTCTTTATAATACTAAATAATATAAGTCATTCTACCAATTCAATATAACATAACATGTACTTTACGGGAACAGGACGGCCGGCAGCTGATTGGTCTGTCAGGGTGGGTTCCTATGGGGTCATAGAGCACATGCTCGTACAGGGACAGATACTGTAGGTGAGCTCTACAGTACATGAAGGCAAAGGCAGCTGTGGCAACCACCAAGAAAGCGGAGCGTGTCTGCAGACTCCAGCTGTAGTCCTACGCCGGAAAAGGCCAACTTCTGTAAGAGCATACACTATACAATGGAATGGAATAAATAAATAAAAATAAATAATACAAAGGCATCACCCAAAACATCGTAGTGATTGAGGCCTCATGGACTGCAAAACATTGTGCGGTTAAACCGTCAATATTAAATTAGCAGCTAAGTCCAGTGTGTCAAAAGGAACAAGCTAGCTAGGCGTAGCGCACACATAAATACTGTACGTAGATTGAGCCATCGTCCTTGCCCAGCTTTGTAATAATGCCAACCTGCAGGAGAGCCTGTCTGTTTCTGCAGCAGTGACAGGGTTACACCCCCCACCCCACCCACCGGCCCTCCATGCAGTGAGAAGTGATGTTGTCCTGCCGCCTGCAGGTGACAACCCCCAGTAGCTCATCCCAGACAGACACAGTCCATCTGGTCATGTTCACCATTCAGTCCATTATTCAGCTCACTGATCACCAGACTCTGCCCTCTAGGGAGGCTTTGGCTGGGATAGAGAGGGGGGGGCATCTGAGGGTTGGGCCGGAGGCTCCTGCAGACCAGGGTAATGACAACGCTAGTCCGCTCATCTACCCTTCCTTTGATGCTCCTGCCAGGCTCCGTTGAATCTAAATACATGCCCAGAAACGTGTTTAAATTGTACTGGGATCCACATTAAAGTTAATTATGTAGTAGTGACATACTACTTGTATTTATATTTTAATCTTTTTTTTATTTATTTATTTATTTATTTTTACTTTCAGTCTGGCCTATATTTAATTGTATGGGTGTAAGGATTTGTTTATGGCGTTAATACAAACTAACTGAACTGTACTATAACTGACATCAATTTGACCGATCCCAAGCCCCGCCTCTTTTCACCTGTCATCCAATAACATTTAGGCTTTTTTATTTATCCGACAGAAACTTTGTCAACTGTCTGTTTTCCTTGCAGAGAGAAAATAGCTTCCAACGGATGGCACTTCCGCGTTTGATTTTTGGAAGGAGGGGGGGTACTTTATTACCCTTTATGCAGGTCAGAACAACTCAGCGTTCAATGCAAGTCAATGGGGCGGTACACATACTTCACCATAGTATTGCCCATAATTTATCTCTGGGGGCGATAATAAATATTTTGAGTATATAACATTAATTCCCAAGTACCTTCGATCAATCTGAGGCCACAAGGGTATTTCTGCAGCAAAATGTTTTTAGATAAATGTACTTTGTTTCAGGCCATGCATGGTATATTAAGGTGTCTGGGCGCTGCTTACGTCAGCTTCCACAGCAAAATGCCGCTGGTGACACGCCCACTTAAAGTTAAAGTCTACTAGGCTATTACAAGCTAATTGTAAGCTAATATACATTTTGTCAAATTCACTAAAAATCTCCTCGCATTTTGCTATCTTACCGTTCTCTGTGCATGTTGAAAAAATAAGAGAAAGCTTGTTGATATTTGAATTAAAAACAAAACAAAGTATTTATTAAAGGGATAGCCACTCATTCTGGAGAAAGCTTGTTGATATTTTAATTATATCAAAACAAAAACACTTCTCCCTTGAATGCGATAGGGTGCTCCCTCAGAAGCTCCACCCCCACACGTTGGAAATGCATTGCCATGGCTAGGATAGTGTTGTGTGGTGCGGTCTGCATCAATTTGTTTGTGTTCCCATTAACAGAGCCACAGCCTGTGTAGAAATGCCAAATTATGGACTGGACCAGGATTACAGCAAAAGTGTATTACAGTATTTTACAATCTAATCTCAGACTATTACCTTGTGAAGAGCGCCAAATCTAGAGATGCTCTAAATTGCCGTAAAACAAGGTTTTGTGTGTGTGTGTGTGTGCGTGCATGTGCCTGTGCGTGTGTGTGTGTGTGTGTGCGTGTGCCTGTGTGTGTGTGTGTGTGAGGTAAACTCAAGCCGGGATAAAAAGCTCAACGCGCGGGAAAGCGAGAGAGCCGCTTTGCGTGTTTACTGTTTGACAGGACGAAGGCAGGTAGTCAGACTCCTCTTCGTCCACAGGAGAGCTCCCGCTCGACGCTGATGTAGCCCCCCACCCCCCCCTTCCCACCCGCGTAGAGAACGCTGCCATCTGCTACAACCTGTTGGCTTGTTTGTTTTCCAGAGCAAACAGCAAATCACTCCTGTTTCCTGTTCCTGCTTTTTACCATATGCTGCCGCATGCGTAACAGAGCACCGCATGTATATTAATGAAGTCAACCGAAGAGGCGGGCATGGCCATGCATCTGCCGAAGGGGTGGGGGTGGGGGGGGGGTGGTTCTAGACACGCAGCAGCCGGCGGTTGATTCATGGCGATGCCACCCTAGAACCTGTCACCATGGTCAGCTTTCCATGTAGGTGACACAATTATATGATCTGTGTACCGGGCTGGAATGGAATACTTGCTCCCATATGTAGTGTACCGTAGGTCATTGAGTTAAGATTGACGTTTTTGAGAAACATTACTAATGTCTTTCTTGTAAGAAATATACTTATTTTATTTAAGTACTGTATATTTGCTCTCCGGCTAAATATGCCACCAGTTATTTTTATATACTGTATAAACTTGTATAAAAAATACATTTGAAAGAGCTATGGAAGGACATGTAAATACATTCATTATACCGCCATGTCCTTTAATATGATAAATGAAAATAATGAATTCCCTTAAAGACACTGGTTTCTTGAATTATATGCACTAAAATTGAATGTACATATTACTATACGTTGTACTGATTCTGTTTATTTGTGTTGTGGGTTGCATGCAATTACACTTGTGGTTCTACTGAGAGGCACTTAATTAGATTTGTCAATCAGAATAGCACAAACACACAAATGTGCTGAAGCATGAGGTTGCATATTGGCTTGGACACACTGCGATTGCAAGCTACGTTAAAAGCTATTTCTCTATTTCTCAGCCCTACACTCCACTGTAACGCATCTTTAATGCGTCTGTCTGTGCGTGGTTTTGTTTTTCACGCGGCGGCCCTCTCCTGTGAGGTATTTGACGAGGCTTTCCCATCCTGTCCGCTCCAATAAAGTCTGCCGCCAGGAAGCCGAAACGCCGGCTCCCCGGGCCTTCGCGAGCCAACGTCGGACCCACGCGTCGACGTCTCTGGCTCTGTGTCATGTATGATTTAGGCTGCTTTGTACACGCCTGCAGGAATGTTCTGTAGCAGATGATGTGCAACACACACAAGTACAAAAACCTGGCAGGGCTTAACCCTCGCACCTTGGCAGAGGGGGGGTGAGAGAGAGAGAGAGAGCTGTGTCTATCTCAAGGTCTGCTCCCAGGCCTTGGATGATCAGAACAATAAGGGGATTGGCTTGGCAGGTATTTTTCGGCAGCCAATGTTACCACCCCTCAAGCTCCATCACGAGTTGATGCCTCCCTCCCACCTCAGCAGTTTAGTTGAAGGCTACGTTGTGATCAAGCCCGGTTGTTGGTCTAGTGTATCCCCCCCACTGCTCAGACAGACTGTGAGACAAGCTGCATGCATGCCTCACAGTCTGTAAGCTGCTGACCTTTTGTTAGCCTGACTGGTTGCTTTATCCTCGTTCTTATTTCTTTTTTTTTTAACACAATGTTCTCGCTGACATCTCCATTGGAAATACTGCCTGTTGCGTGTTGACTCGAGCGCTGAAAGCTGAAAGCGTTGAATGTGTTGCATCATTGGTTTCTATATTCTATATTATTAAGTCTTTGGCAGGCATACCGATGGGCAACGATGACTGTGTGGTCCCAATATATGGCACATGGCTTGACTGTCTTCGACATGTATCAGTATTTTAAGGAGAGGGTGTTTTCATCGCGTGGCACCACACGATAGACATTAGCGGGTCAGAAGTGTCACACCAGAACCTCAAGTGTGACCCGTATGGGTCAATCCACTTGAGTGGAAGCCCGTAGGCTGTCAGTGAGAGATAGATAGCATTGCCCTTCAACCTTGAGGAGGGGCATCGCACCCCCCCCTCCACCCACCACGCAGTGAACCAGGCCACATGGTGGGGCCCAGGGCCAGGGGTCACGGGGAACCGGTCCAGCAGACACTTACGACACCCCAGCTGTCGTGACCCGGTGGCATTTGGTCCGCTCCACATTAGCAACTGGTGCCGTCGGCAGCAAGGAGTCGTGCTGGAACAAAAGAACGGCATGCATTCATAGTTTGGGGAGAGACTTACAGGGAGATTATGCCAGCTGGAAGCTCCGCTAATATTTTGTCCGTGTTATAGCGGCCTAATTGTGCTAATTGTGGTTTCACTATATTTAACGTTTTGCATTAGTGATAACCCTAAAGTGCCGTCATCTTCTTATCATATTTTTGGTTTGTATTTCTTCTCAATGTGTCATGTGTACCCATATCAGTGCTGCCTCAATGTCAGGTTTACATTTTGAAAGATTTACGAGAGAGAGAGAGAGAGAAAAAAAAGAGAAATGCTGCTCTTATAATCAAAACAATTTCTCAACTCATACACACTCGCAGGTGCGGATGATTTCGGGAAACTCAAAACATATTTTTCCTTATTCACTTTAGTCGCCGAATTTGTCAACAATTATGATGAAAATTGTCACAGCAGTGCTGCTCAGTGGCACGCGGCATCGTCGCATAAAAACGAGGTGTGCTCTACAAGGCCTTCACTATCAGTGTGGTAACGGCTCTTTAGGTAGCCCAGGTGGTTCTCTCCAGTGTCATTCTAATAATAGTGCTATGTTTTTAGATGTAATCTCCCTGAAGCTTCTTGCAGCGCCTCACCTCCACACACACACGCACACACATACACGTGCACGCGCTCATGCACGTACACACGTCGTCACTGCTGCTTTGACAAGACGAGCGGGATAATAACCAGGCTGATGCGTGATCCAAGGCTTCGACCCCGCCTGACCCCGAGGCACAGCCTTAGCAGCCTGTTTACATTGTGCAAACTGACACAAGCGTTCTCTTTTCTCACGTTCTTTTGCCATCTCTCTCTCTTTCTCTCTCCCTCCCCCCTCCCTCCTCTCTCTCTCTCTCATCTCTCTCTTTCTCTCTCCCTCCCCCCTCCCTACTCTCTTCCTCTCTCTCTCTCCTCTCTCTCTCTCGC
>JAODUK010000006.1:3471185-3473685 GCA_027564635.1 Typhlichthys eigenmanni
CTCATCTCTCTCTTTCTCTCTCCCTCCCCCCTCCCTCCTCTCTTCCTCTCTCTCTCTCCTCTCTCTCTCTCGCTCTCTCTCTTTCTTTCTCTCTCCCTCCCCCTCCCTCCTCTCTCTCTCCCTCCCTCCTCTCTCCCTCCTTCCCTCCCCTCTCTCCGTCTCTCCCTCCTTCACACTCTCTCTATCTCCCTCTATCTCTTTTCTCTCTGCCCTCCTCTCGTCGTCCTCACAGCAAGTATGTCTGAAGGTAAGCTGGAAGCCGTGGGGGCGGGGAGGGTCTTTTGGCCGGGCATGCCGAGAGGAGAGCAGCCCATTTGTATTCCGCACATGCTCCAAGACATTAGGAGGGCATCAAAGTGCAAATATGAGTCAGACAGCTCTCGTAATGAAGGAATCGAGGCGCATTATGAAATAAGTGGAGGTGCCAAACGAAGAGAGACGCGGCGCAGGCCGCTTTGAATTCCAATTACAGGGGCCGACGGAGAGCGCAGTGCCGCTTCTGAAAGCCTCCCCGGGTGTCTCGTGGGCCCCCCGCAAAGCCTGGAGGCCGAGTCTCCGTTAAAGGTCAGCCTTAGTGGAGGCCGGCGAGACCACAGAAAAAAAAAAAACCAGATATTGGCTCATCACTCCTCAAAGAGACGCGTCTGTCCTTGCTATTCCTTTATTATACCCCCCGCCCGGGCGCCCACCCACCCCAGACAGATCTCGATAGCCGCCGTGTGGACCGGGTGGTGTGGGTGAACGGGAGGGGCTGCGGCCACTATTGAGCAGAGTGGATTATCTCGTGAAGGGAAATCAATTAGAATGCTACGGTGGACTGTGGACATTTATCCATTTAGCGTGACCATTATTGAGTTTCCATGATGGGCTTTGACTCTCATGGAGAGGGAGAGATCAGAGTAAATGGCGATTGTTCCGCACTCCTTCCAACGTGTTACCCGCCACACTCAATGAGAGATACTTCATCAAACCAGATAGGGCCCTGCGGCCTGTTCATAGATGTGTGTGAGGGGGTGGAGAGTGGGGTGTTGACAGGCCATTGAGGGTTGAAGGCTGAAGGGAAAGAGAGGGAGAATTGGGAGTGGGAAGAGTTGTGTGTGTGTGTGTGTGTGTGTGTGGAAGGGGGGGGGGGGTCACAGTTGGCCAGTCCTTTGAAAGAAAATTAAACAAGTACCTCATTAGCCAATGCTCCAGTGCTCCCTGGAGGTGTCCACGGAGCCAGGGCTTTTTTTTTTAATGAGCTGGGAACTTGAACGCTGCCAAAAGTTTACCCCGGCCGTGCCTTTCCCCGTCGGGACCACTGGGAAGAGCCGTGCCCTCCCTCCCTCCCTCCCCCGCACCCCACACCGCCGACCCCCGTTCGCCTCACCCTCATGGCCCTCCTCTGCCATTGAGGGCCACTCATGCAGGGCAGAGAGAGGCACCGCACTGCTCCAGTGCCTTTCAGCGCCGAGGGAAGAGGATAATGCTGTTTTTGTACGACGCATCCAGAGGAATTACGTGTGCTAATTTGATTAGGGGGAGATTTGATTAGCTGGAAAATGAGGGCTTTGCTTAGACTTTCACACACTTAATTTATCCCTCGCAACGCAGACGCAACGTGTCATGAAACTCAGAAGGCATATGAGAGGGCCCATTCAGTAGTGAGATGGCCCTTTCAGACGCAACAATATCGAGGACTGCCACGGTTCATATTGGGATAATCAGTTTAGAGCTTTTTGCCTGGCCTCAGAATACAAATTGCATTTGGCATTACCAGTGAAAAGGTTCAAAGGATAATGAGATTAATGTAGAAGGGAATATAAATGGGACCAGAAGCTGCAAAACTATTGGTATTGTAGCATGACGCTGTTATTGTTTTTTTTTTTTTACCCGCGTATCTGTTATGTGTACGCGATTATGACTGCGGTTGCTAGGGTGATTATGATGCTGCCGCAGCACGGGATGTCAATCAAAGGCGCTATGTGTCAAACACAAATATTACTCTACCGTATAGCTCCCTTCTCAGCGCATGGCATGCATGTGCAAAGTGAAAGGGGCCATTATTCTGCCATTGCTTTGAATTCACTTGGCGGTTTTGGCTTGTCTCTCTGATCCCTTTGTGTATCCTGGAAAGGCCACGGGGACCAGAGGAGCTGAATGCTTTGCTTTTGCTCCTTTTAACATGCAGCCATGAAGGTCATATTACCACTCGCTGATGATTACATTTGAATGGAAAGCAACTTCTTCTAGGAGAGAGGTGAGAAAGGAAAAAAGAAAGAAAAAAAAAAGAGGCGTGGGCCGACTCGCTCTTATTATATTTCCTGATCAGAAGCTCCATGAAGTGACCTTCTCCTTGTTCTGGATCAGCACTGGCGGCAGATCTCTATTTGGAAAAAATAGCTCTTCTATATTTTACTGCGGGTTGCCTTTTAAAAAGGCAACCTACAGAATACAGTACATCCACGACGCACAGTGAAGGTCCTCGTTGTGTGAGAACTAGGGGTGGACGATATGGCCC
>JAODUK010000006.1:3478685-3495356 GCA_027564635.1 Typhlichthys eigenmanni
CTGGACTGTGAGGAGACATTACATTTAATTACATTTGTCAAAAGGTGTATTAGATTGGAATCGCTTCCCCTACCTTTAATGGCTGGGAGTGATAATAAGCAAGGTTAGTTATATTTCTATACTGTGCTGTTATGTGAAAAGTCTGTGAAAGGGCCACTTATGCAATGGCATTCAACTCTTTATGTTTCTCACTTTTGTTTAGTTTTTTTCTCTCTCTTTCAAAATGGATAATTAACAACAACAGCAGCGTGAACCCCAAACCCAGCCCCATTACAGCTTCAAAGCTTCCCAACATCCAAAGGAGCTCAGCCATAAAGCTTCAGTGGTGTGTCTGGCCAGTCTTGGATACTCACACACGCACAGGAGCACACACACACACACACACACCGAGAATCATTGATTCCTCAGTCAATTGTTCTAGTCTAGTCATTGGGAAAAGCTTTTGCCTTTTCCGTCAGTGAGACAGCGTTTGTGTCCTGTGTGTGTATGTGTGCGTGCGCACATGTGCGTTCCTCTGTGTAAATGAGTTCCAGCTAGATTTAGTGGAGGGTTTAAGTACGAGGCCGAGCTGAGCCCACGGCACAGCCTGAACAGGTTGAGTTTCAAAGGGGCTTATCGGGGGAATTAGGCAAGCCTTTGGAGTTTGAGCGTAGCCTAATTCCTGGTGACCTTTCTCTGGCTCGGGTTTGACTTTTTGTGGTGATCAGCAAGTGCTCTAACAAGCTTTTCCGTCTATGTGGCTGGGGATTACTGTGGAACAGCCGTACTCTCCCCTGCACTCACAAGGAGCCATCTGTGGGAGGGAGGGAGGGAGAGGGGGAGAGAGAGAGAGAGAGAGACACTTTAGAGAGGGGAAGAGTGAGGGAAAGTAGGCTGTAGCCTGAAGGGGCATTGTCATGCCTGTCTCTGTGTTACTGAGGATTCTGCGCTTGTCAAAGCCTCCTTTTGTGACAAATTGGAATGTTTTGTTCCCACCATTTTTACCTGCCAGGCAGCAGTGACAGTTTCAGATGATTACTCAAGCCTTCATGGACATTTGAATATTTTTTCTTTTTCTTTTTGGAAAGAGGGTGCAGGGGGTGGGGACTTGATGTTTTGTTTGTTTTCTGTTCGCTGGAGTATCCCTTTGATACTTGCTTTGTATAGGATTATCAAAACTCATGGAGAGGGCTTGGATGTTTTTAAGGTAAGCATTCATTGGGCCTCGTGTACTAATGTGTTAGCGCCTGTATAAGGCGTAATTTCACCTAAAAACATGGCATTTTATGTACGAACAGCACGCACATGGCTAAAAGGCTATTCTGCCTGCTGAAGGAACACAGGATCGCTAGTTGTGCTTTTCTATTCATACATATGCATTAATGGGTGGGTTGAGGGGAGATTAGGAGTGTCACTCAAACATATGGGAGGAGATAGTGATTACCTATTCCGTTGAATGTATGAAAACTGCAATGCAAAGCGCAAGTCAGTTTTGCGGTGGAAATTCTCTGCCTCTAAAAAGCAGGTGTTATCACAGTTATCGCATTTCTTTGAACAGGGGAAGCAAGCAACGGCAAGATTAATTTGTGCAAGACCAATACACAGGCCATGGAGAGACGTGCTAAATTTTATTGCTTGCGTTGTGTTAAAATAAATGTTATATTCCACTTCTAATGTTTAAATTTTATAGTCACCCAAACATAATTATTTTGGGGTAGAATTTCGCCTGTTATCTCTAGGTTTGAGGTTTCATATTAGTAGGCTATTTATAAATAGGTCTGTGATTGTTAAACTAGTTTTCTGTTTCTGAGTCTGCTGTTCCATTGCATTCGGGCATCACAACTTACGGCTATGGCTGGAACAGTAGACTACTCGCCGTGTTGACGCCAAGTTTAGAGGACGGTGCCAAGCGCAGACTTTAGAATCAACAAGTTCAGTACATCCAACGTAGAACTGCGATGGCACCACCTGTGCTATCTGCGGTCTGGCTGCGGTCTGGTACGACGTGCTCGCTAACGTACGTACATGAGGCCCATTGTGCATGAGGCCCATTGTGCTTTAGCATAGATTACGCTTTCCTTTCATGGATATTCGCTGCTTGGCTTAAGCCATCAATAAAGTTTAAAACTCAAATCTGTATCTCAGGCAAACCTACATTTTCACTTAATTAACAAGGAAGACGAACAGAAGACTAGCAAAGCATACAGTTAAAGGTATGGTCATTCTTGCTAACTTAAATCAAAACGGTATCGCTCCGCGGTCCTCCACAGCAGCGGATCACACGTCGAAATGCATTGTGAACCAAAGCGTAGTGTATTAGCTTACATTTAGCTGGCAATAGCTGGCAAAAGCTGACTTTACCTTTAAGTGTGTGTATATTTTAATATGTACAATGCATTTTAATGCCTTGTATAATATGCTAATGAGACGGTATGTTATATGATCGCTCCTATCCCATTATCATAGCGATTGTCTTCACTTGAAAAGCCCATGCTGTGTTAACAATTGAACTGATTGCATTTAATCACAGTGCTTCAGAATTAATTGTTAGCATAGTGAATGTCACATAATTTGTAATTAAACAGTATATGTACTGTTTACAGAATGAACTAGATAAAACATTTTCATACTTGTTAGGGTTCCTGATGATAATGATGATAATAATAATCTTTATTTATATAGGACTTTTCATACAGAATTGCAGCTTTACAGAGAGGGAATACTGTACACTAGTTGTGCTTCCCATAAAGAAATACCGAAATACAGAGAAAAACATTAATAAAAATGGTTAAAGGAATCAGATTTAAAAAATAAAGAAATAAAAATAATTTAAAACAGGTGCATAAAAGAATACAATAAATATACATAACATTATACTGAAATTACATACATTAATAAAAATGGTTAAATGAATCAGATAATAGAAATATAAGAACATTTTAAACCTTATCCTTTTTGTTGCTATGTCAGAACGTCAGCACCATGGTATAGCACCATGCTAATCTGGTGGAGGAAGTGCATATTCCAGTAGCAGTTTAGTTATCAGTATATGTCTTTTATGGATGGTTATATACTTTTGTACCCACTAACCTCAGTGTAGGAATTACCAAGACACCCGTGTACACATACAAGGGTGCTTCATAGCCTCAGATATACAGACCATGCATGTATATTCACCAAAACAACTACAGACTATTAGACTATGATTGTTTGGTGGGATTAATACACAGACAACAATTTCTGTATATCACAACACCGGTACAGCGAAGGGGCCTTCCATGAGATATTTACATAATATGATACTGAAACAACTAAAATAAAGTAAGAAATAAAATGACAGCAGATTAAGATAGACAACAGTTACGTTGCACGTGCACCATTTTCTGTAGCAGTTTAGCAGTGCAGAGTATTGCAGTTGCAAGCTAGCTAAAAGCGAATTTGAATAGATTCAGAGATTATACATCTCAAGGGGTTTATCCTATGGAATAACAGTACTGTAGCTAGAGGACATTTAAATGTTATGGAAGCTGTCAAAACACAGATTGAGTTATCAACTGTAAAGTTACAAAGTCAAGCCGGTAAAGTGTTAAGAATGTTTGTGGCTTCTCAGACTTTAGGCAGAAATGCGAAATGTGGACTTTAAGAATTAGAACATGTAACAAGATTACAATGTGAGTTTTACTGTTTCATTACCATCATCATAGACATAGACACATACTTACACAGTCTATTGACCTATTATGGGTTATGAACACCCTTTTAAAGATGTGTATGAGCAAATATTTGGGCTGTAAAAAAGAAAGCACATTGTTCTGTGTGTTCTTTCAGGGAATCAAAACACAACCTAGAGGCAGGGAATTGTGCAATGTGCAACAAAACACTTCTTTATAGTTTCTGTGTAGTGTTAGGCATGGGGGGGGGGGGGGCATGTGTGGGCCTCTGATACTGTAGCAGTGGAAGGGGGGGCAGGGGGGTGGCTGGCTCATCTCCACAAGAGAAGCTGCGTCGGGGCTGCCTGCCATCGTTGTCGTGCAGGAGGCATCCAGGGATACGGTCCTCGCTCTTTACGGCATTATCATAAAAAGTGATTTGGAACTGATTGATGTAAATGGCCCTCTGTTCTGTTCCGTCATCAACAGAGCCTTCACTGTGGCCACAGGCAGCGATTAAAGCTGTCATTTCCAGCTAGTCATTAAAGGATCGCATGGGGCCATGGAAGAGGCTCAGCAAGGTCCCCGGAGGGAGGGAGGGACTGGCATACATTTTCTTCATGGGGGAAGTGCTGTCCACTGAGAATGCCTGACTGAAAAGAGAGGCTCTGGCAGAACTTAAAGCCACCCAGACTGCTATAGATGGGGGGGGGGGGGAGGTCTACGGCTGAAACCTGTTTTAATAGCCTGTCTTATTTTTTGCTTCTTTTTACAATTTTCCGCTGGTCGATTTTTAATGTGGGTTGGTGGTGAGATTCGCTACAAGAAGATATAAAAAAACACACATGAGTTAATAGTGTCTGACAACACAGTTCCAGGCCGTGCCACTTTGCAGTCGGTGTTTGCCTTCACGCTTCGTGTGACAGTCATGACGCACGTACACGTAAAATAAAAACAAAAGCTGCTGGCTATGAGTTTCAAACAATGCTTTCAAAGACATTGAAATTGTTGACAAAACATCCGCAAACACTAAAGTGTGTCTGCATCCACCCCGTGACTCTGTGTGTGTGTGTGTTTGTGTGTCTCAGGGACCTGCGTTGATGGCCTGGGGAGCTCTAACCACTTTTGTACGCCGTCGGGGTCCCTCAATAATCTTATAGTACAGCTCCAATGTGTGTTTCTATGAGGGGGAGGGGGACTCCAATCACAGAGGTCCTTCGATCGATGCAGTCACTCTGAATCCAAGGTTTCCTCATGGTTCTGACCCCCCCACACACACCCCACCCCAGTGGGACATGCTCGTGAGGGCCAGGCCATCCTTGTAGCCGCTAGCTGATATCGCTAGTAATCACTGTGAGCCCCACCCCTCCCAGCAACCCCCCAACATCACATCAAACACACGTCAGGGGATACAGGGGATTGTAAATGGATTGACACCCTACCCTGGATGCCCAGCGGGGACAAGCTATACGGGGATCCGGGAGGGAAGTGGAGGGTGGTGGGGGGATTCGTGGGACTTTTGACCTATGACACTCCAGGGGGGTCTTCTGGGGGCCATGACTTTACCTGCTGTCAGGGACACGATTGGGAGGGGGGGGGCAGTGTGTGTGTGCGCATGTGCTTTTGTGTGTGTGGGTGTGAGCATGTGTGTAGGAGGTCTTCACAGAGGAACAGTGCAGCTTGCGCATGCCGATCTCTTGTGAGATACATTAGCAGCAATTAGTCGCCAGATGAAAGCCCATTAATTACTAGCCAGAGGCAAGCAGGCGCGCACATTTAAAGGGATACTACTTGTGATTCAAGGGCTTACGCTCAGCAGCGCGTCGTCGCGGAGGTACATGTTGACTCCATCGCGGGTTGACATGTTGTTCGACTGTTGATTGAAAACGATTAAACGCTTGTTTGACAGATTTGTCAGCATTAGCAGCGGCATCTGTGTTGTGTGTTCTGTGTGTGCTCTCCCGTGACACACTGGTGCAGTGTGGGCAGGCTGGTTAAACACCCGTGGCGCTGCGCGAGGACAAACACTAGCCGTTCGGGAGACCTGTTCCCGTCGCCACACTTGCACCTGTTTATTGCCCATTTGTGGCACCGGTTAGGCTAATTGCTTGTTAAAATATATATAAATATATATATGTATAGCCGCACACACATCGGTGAGGGCAGACCACTCTGGTATTTTCAGGGGCCTAATGGTGCAATTAATTTAGTTCCGCCTGTTGTGGAGACTTTAAAAGAAAATGGACCCCCCCATCTCTCTCGCTCTCTCTCTCTCTCTCTCTCTCTCTATCTCTCTCTCTCTCTTTCGCTATCTCTCCACTTGCTCTCTAAACTGGTCTAATGAAGAAGATAAAGTGACTGCTTCGTTATCTCGCGGGCTCCCACCAGTCAGTTCATTTGACATGATTCTAGTGTGGCCCGAACGGGGCGAGCCACCTCGCCTCCATGTTGACAAGCCAGCAGCTCCCTCCTAGGTCCACTATAATGAGAAGCTGTCTCTCCTCTCACAGGATTAGCGCCCAGGACCGGGGGGGGAGAGCGGAGGGGAAGCCATTAAACACTTTCAACCTTTGGGAAGAGAGAGAGAGCTCGGCCCCCCCCCACCCCCCACCTTGACTTGGCCTACGTCGTGTGTGTCAAGCCGTGCCGTGCTTCCCTTGCTTATCTCGGTGGGGCGAGCCCTCAAGGTGCCCAGGCAGCTGACAGCGGCATTATCACTCTGCAGCACACGCCCCAAGGCCAGGCTCTTATGAGAGCCTCTGCCGTGCAGATTGCAATTCCCAGGGGGAGGTGGGGGGGGGGGTGACAGGGGTCTTTATGAGTATAGACGCTCTCCCCAAAGGACCACTCAGGAATACATTAGCATGGCCACAGCCCTTCTGGCATAATGTGATTGGACACGAGGGAGGTGAGCCCCGCCCCTCCGTGTCTCTCTCCCTGAGGACCGGTGCACTCGGCGTTCCGCTTTATCGCTGCTGAGCATTGAGACGCGTGATTGCACCTCCTGGGCATGTGCGAAATCTGGCCTTTTGTGTGCATTCATCTGCGGTACCCACAAAACCCCCACATCTGAACCACAGCCAGCTCAGGATATTAAACACAGTATAGTGGATCATATACATGTTGTTGTTGTTGTTGTTATTGTTATTGGGTAGGTTTGTTTTTGTTATGGTGGGGGGTGGGGGTTGTTAGCCTAACACGTCAGATAGATTGTTAGACACACGTAAATGGTAAACGGACTGCATTTATTTATTAATATTATCTTTTGCCTTACATTCACACACATTTATACACTGATGGTCATTGCTGCCATGTGAGGTGCGACCAACCACCGGGAGCAGTTAGGGGGTTAGACATCTTGCTCAAGGATGCTTACAGGTAGGTTAACACCGGGGTTCTGTCCTTGTTGTTTTCAATTCGCTTTTGTCGGACGTGGCCAGGTCTCCCTTGAAAAAGAGATTGTTTTAATCTCAAGGGACCCCTCCTGGTTAAATAAAGGTAAAATAAAAGGTTCTCGTGAAACCTCACCGCGCGAGACCATCTCGACGCCAGGGGCTTATTGTCTCTTATTAAGGGGCTCATTAAGATAGGGGCTTATTGTCTCTGTTGCCATTTGGTCTCAGAATGTGAATCGGGAAAGACACAGAGGGATGATGGAAGAGTATCTTAGCGTAGACAATTATGTCTCCAGCTAAAATAACGCAGCCCTCAGGTTGATGCAACAATTTAGCCTTAGTCCTGGTTTATGGTCTACGTAAAGCTACAAGGTGGGAACGCATTCGAGCTATGCTAGGAGGGTTTGGCACCCTTAGCATAGCAAAATGTGTTGTCCTCATCTTTGTAACGCAAGTGCGCCTGGAAATTAATTGAAAAGGCTCAGAGCACCAACTGACACGCGTAAGGCTCAGAGCACCAACTGACACGCGTAACTGACTATGAGCCAGGCCTTAATCTGCATGCTCTGGTAAATATATTGCTTTGTTGTGGGTAGGAGGTTAATGTATACCTGTCAAAGGCTGTTAAACTGAGCTTTACCCAAAAGTTGCTATTTAGGAGATTTCCTTAGCCGGTAGCCAATATACAGCAAGAATACAGTACAGATGGTATAGCCTCCATTGGCTTTGCGAGCTCAGCATCGTTCACCATGTTATACTGTATGTTCGCTGCGCTGGAGACATCCCACAGTGGTTACCTAAGGGCAGTGTCACACCCATCCGCCACAGATCCTCTTCCAGGCCCCTCACCGTCTGTGACCTTCACAAAAACATTACAGAGATTGTTTCACAGGAATTTTAGAAGCAGCCCCGTTCCAGCTGTTTTCTGAGAAAGTCAAGCACCCAGCTGCCAGCGATTATGACTACGGATCGTGCCTTGAGCTTTGCCGGCAGTTTCCTTTTTGATTAGCAATTACCCTAGAAAAAAAATAGCATGGAGGAAACGTGGACTCAGAGGAGAGCATGTTCCCAACCTGTGTTTCTGCTACGTGGGGTTCTGTAGGGGCAGGTATGGGTCGGTCTGGTTCACTAGGGGCCACAGAACACTTGGCTTTGATTTTGCCATTCTCACCAGATGTTCAGATTTGGCCTCATATATTGCCCCATATGGTCCAACAAGGGAAGGAAAATAAATGGTTTGTTTTTCTATTGTGGTCCCACCCATTATGCACTTACAGAACCGGCTTTTGAAGAATGGAATATTCAAAAGGCCCTGGCCTGTTATGTTGCTAGCAAAACAGAGGGAGCATATTTAAAGAAATAACAAGGATCCAAGGGTGTGTTAACATATTTTGCCCTAAATATAACACACATAGTTTTTCGACATCAGGCAATGTTGATATGTCTTGAATTAGTGGTTTGGGTAAAGCACACAGTGGAAGAGGAAGTAGGATACCGTCGTTAAATGTTTGCTTAATTGGCTTTATTAGCAATGATCCCATCTTTGAGCTTCTTGGCAACAGCTCTGCCTATCTGTCAAAACGTCAGCAGGATGTCAGGAATAAAAAAGCAGCGCATGCCAGCACGTTGTTCAACACTGTGTACAAACACTCCAGATCACGCTCCAGCAACAAAGGCCTGTCATTATCATGTTACAAGGAAATTACATTTGAGGTGAACACAACTGTCGAGCACTCCTCCTCCCCTTCACATCTATTTAGTTTTATTTTTGCTCTAATTTCAAAAGCTTTTTTCGACGCTCTCTGAATATGTCAATACGTGTCACGTCAGCTCACCGTTTTCCTGCCAACGTAGATGAAACAGTGCCGGTATTTGAACAAGACAAAGACCCCGGGGCTCTTGTGTTGTCAGAATGTAACGCAAGAACTGTTGTTGTTGGCCACCTGCTGTGTGCGATGGAAAGCGAGCTGCTCTGCAGGCAGGCAAACCATATGCCCTCTGTGCTCATTAATAGACAGCCAAACGTGATGGTGTACCCGTGTCCTTCACAGAGACTGTACTCTCTGACAAGCACGTACCAAGGCCCCAGTAACATAACAATGAGAGACTCGCTAGCTTGTCGGTCTATTTGCTCCATTTCCTGTCTCGCCACGTGTTGCCTCCTCTGTATCCTGGAGCTTAACAGACTGCGTAGAGGACTCCGTTGAAAATGTGACTATCAGAATGTGTAACCTTGACTTGCCCTGGGTGTTTAACACGGGACGTCTGGCAGCCATGTCGCGCGGCACAGGCGTGTCGGGGACAAATGAAAAGCTATTACCAGAGATGTGACGTGCGTGCGTGCAGGTGTGTGTGTGTGTGTGTGTGGCCGTGTGTATGCCTCTGTGTGTGTGCATGTGTGTGTGTGCGCTCGTGTGTGTGTGTGTGCACATAAGTGTGTTCGTGTGTGCGCGCACATCAGTGTTCATGTGCGTTTGTGTGTGCTCGTGTGCGTGCGTGTGCGTGCGTGCGTGCCTTCCAGTCAGCCCTACAGCTCCCGGTCTGTGTGACAGTCAAAGCAGGAATGACATGTGATGGCCCTCTTTGTTTATCTGCTCTGATGACAGGCATTACATGTCTCTTTGTGTTGCTGTCACCAGCACGGTATTAGCCCTGGAGGCGGGCGGAAGACGTCGCTGTTAGCGGAAGACAGACGTGTTTGGTGTTTGTTTGTCGGACCGGTACGGGCTCACCACTGCAGGCGACAGTGATTAATTCAGGCAGCGTTGACAGGTGACAATAACACGAGGAAGGAAAGGGGAGAGTTAGCCTAAAACTAGTGTGTGATTCTAACCGCTTTGTCTTTATACGCTTCGTGCACTGAAGATATACAAAAGAAAACGCTTTTTTGTTACTGGCATGGTTTTGCTTGTTTTGTACCAGAAATATGTATCAAAAAACAAAGGCAGTTTGTAATAAAAACATTTGCGCTAGCTTTCATTACTATTTTAAATTGATAAATGGTATAATAAATGGATAAATGGTAAATGAGTGTTTTCAGCTATGTGCATCTAAAATACACTATGGACAAAATTGTACACAATACATGCATCTAATGAGAATGCTAAACACGTCAAGTAGTAGTAATAGTCTTGCTAGCTTACTGCTGTGGCATGATGTGTTCGTATCTTTTGCAGATACCATTAGCCCATTGCCCACCTCTTCAGAATCCACTTTGGCCACTGACCTCCCTCCACATTAACACATCGACTAACCAAAGCTCTCTCTCTAAACACATTTGATATTAAACTCAGAATATTAGCACTGTGTTGGTACTTAGACTCCCAGCCATTGTTTCTGAGATGTGTATGATATATTAATAGTTAATGTATGTTAGTATGGTATAGCTAAATTTGGAATTATTACATGCTGTCATTATTCACAATTCAGATTGTTAGAATACGACAACTGGTGCATGACCTCATTTGCTATTGACAAATGTGCTAATTGTGAGATTGATCTGGTAAATGTAAATGAAGCATATTTCTGTTCACATGCAGCATAAACCTGTTTAGGATCCATCAGCTAGTTGAGTGTGATTGTTCCCCTGGATGATCGGTCACTGCATTAATCACGAGGCAGGCATGTTCTGTTCACCGTGTTTCGTGTGTCACGCTGCATTTGTCTGCCCCGGTTGTCTGCATGCACGTAAGGGAATGGCGGCACACACACAGCTCCACTGTTCTGCAGATGAGCATAGCATTGCAGACGGCGAGGCTTGCGGTGACAGCGAAAACAAACATCTGTGAACATCTGCTTTGGAAATTGAAACCTGGCCTCGGAATGGAACACTGACTTTGTTTTCTGTCTTGGTGGCCCAATTAGGCCTAACAGACTTACACAGCCGCATCAATGTGAAGACAATAACGCACAGGCGCTCTCTTTTGATGGCGCCATCGCCACAGAATGCCCATTAGCATTAGTGAACGGCAAGCAACCCTGACCTCCACGGCATCTTCACTCCATCTCAAACACCTCCCCGGGGACAACTTAGCCTGTAAACTGGAGAGCGTGCACACACACACACACACACACACACACACACGCAGGCACACAGTCGTGTGTGTTTACGAATGCGCGGGTGTGTGTGTTGGTGTGCGTGCGTATTCGCTCCTGCACTTCTGTCCCAGCCGGCATTCCAGCTACAGTTAATTAACAGTTATTAGTGTTAGCGCGGCGCTACAGATAAGATGTCACAAATCATCAAGTCTCTCGGTGCAGTTCCAGCAATTAAGAGCTCGTCGCACCTTTTTCTCTCCGCAGCCAATTGGTATGCAGCCAGATCCCTCTTTTTTAAGACCTAAAGGCACTAATCAAGTCATTTCTGCTCAGGGGTTTTTGCCGTCATTATTTCAATCCCTAATGACGAGAAGCAACAGCCCCCAATCCCCCCCAACCCCCCCCACACACATCCAAACGGCCATCTTACCACCCTTGCATCTGCCCTGCAAATTCGTTCTGGAAAGTTATGTGAGTGCTATAACCAGGAAATAATGTCTAGAAATAGCTGTCCTTTTTCTCACATTTCATAAACAGGTACAAATTTGCTGCTGGAACATACAGTAGAAGTAAGTTGTGTGTGTGTGTGTACGTGCGTGCGTGCGGGTGCATACTGTATGTGAGCGCACGTGCTTGTGTGTGTTGTGTGAAACCTGGCATAGGCATGGCGCCACAGATTAGCGGTGTTTATCTTCTAATGCTAAGCGCGAGGTGTGACCCCCCCCCCCTCCCCTCCCCCCCTCCGATCGATTTGTCATCCCTCTAAATGGAAAGTTAATTGCATCCATCTGAGAGGAAGGGACCTTGGCTTGCTTTCATCACTCCCATCCATTGCCTGCACCTCGTCTATAATGTCTTTTCACTAATCACACAGGCTTTTATTTGCCTGCCTTTCTTATGTGACTGACGTTAGGCTTCCAGGGTCTTTGGCCCTGAAGTTTAGTGATGTGAAGTGGCGCTCAGCGCAGCAGAAGGGGGCCCCCAGATGAATGAACACTGGCCTCTTGAGAACGTAGCGGTATGAGAATTCATACGCCATTGGCAATGATTCTGGCACACTCGCTGTGGAACAATTGGCTGCCACCTACTGTATCAGCTTTATATTGTTGTGTATATATATATATATATATATATATATATATATATCTTTATATTGATGTACATGCACGTCAAGGGTTCCATTTTAAAGGTATAGTCAGCTATTGCAAGCTAATTGTAAGCTAAAACACTATTTGTAATTCTCAACAAATATCTCCTTGCATTTCGCTACCTTACTGTTCTCTGTGTGTGATGTAAAAAAAATGATCTGGTACTTCTACACAGCCCTGGCACCATAAATAGGAATATAAACAATGTGGCGAACACTGCTTACAACAACAATGCCGCTTGGCTTTGCAATGCGTTTAGATGTATGTGGTGCTGAGCTTCTGGAGGAGTTTGTTTAGATCTCGAAGTTAGCAAGTTTTCTCGAGAACGATTAACCCTTCATTTAATGTGAATTTGAGGCATTTGTGGCCATTGTTTCACACAATGCTGGAATGCTGCTGATGCGGAGGTGTTGTTTGGGGGAGGGGGGGAGCTTCTTTGTGGAGATTATTTACTACGCCATTTAGCCTACATGCCATGTTGTACGATGCCTATCTACAGTATAATGTATGTTACCGATATACAGTAGTTTAATGCACAATTAGTATTCATTGTTATTTTGCATTGTACTGTATCACATTGTATATAACACTTAATATTTACATTTAAAATACTATATATATAATATATATTGATATCTCCTATTTGCAACCCAGTTTTTCTATAACACATGCACACGCACGCACGCACACACACGCGTGTGCGTGCGTGGCAGCAGGTGTCCTCGCTCCTCCGTGTCCCAATTTCTCCTCCCCTGGGCCTCGCCTGGCAGGTGTCATGGAAATAAACACACGTTAACGCTTGTTAGGATTGACACAGAGCTGCCATCGATTGCCAGCCTTGACTCCCAAGCGAGGCGGACAGAGAGAGACGGCTTGTCTCCCAGGGGGAAGGTTGGAGGGAGAGAGAGAGAGGGGGAGAGGGAGAGAGAGAGGGAGGGAGAGAGAGAGCCCCGGAGAGTCCACTGTAGACAGGCCATCGATGTTGACTGGTCAAGAGACGCTGCTGTCCCCGCTATAGCTTTCATCCAAAGACCAGCGGAGACGGCAAACGCTGGCATTGGTACGTGTGCGTAGCTACTGTATACTAAGTGTGCGTAGCTATACTAAGTGTGTGTAGTTACTAGTTATACTACGTGTGTGTAGTTAGTAGCTATACTAAGTGTGCGTAGCTATACTAAGTGTGTGTAGTTACTAGTTATACTACGTGTGTGTAGTTACTAGCTATACTAAGTGTGTGTGTGTGTGTGTAGCTATATTGTGTGTGTGTGTGTGTGTAGCTATACTAAGTGTGTGTAGCCATAGTGTGTGTGTGTAGCTATACTAAGTGTGTGTAGCCATACTGTGTGTGTGTGTGTAGCTATACTAAGTGTGTGTAGCCATACTGTGTGTGTGTGTGTGTGTAGCTATACTAAGTGTGTGTAGCCATACTGTGTGGTGTAGCTATACTGTGTGTGTGTAGCTATACTGTGTGTGTGTAGCCATACTGTGTGTGTGTGTGTGTAGCCATACTGTGTGTGTGTAGCTATACTAAGTGTGTGTAGCCATACTGTGTGTGTGTAGCTATACTGTGTCGCTACATTAGCTGCAGTGATGCTGAGCGAGGGTGATATCAGGCCTCAATGGGTATCATGGGTGTCATTATCCCGGTGATCTGAACTGCGGGGTTGACACATGTGTAATACAATTCATATGAATATAATATGAATATGCATAAATAAGGCCTTTTGTCAGCCTAGTAGGATACTGAATATAAATAGCTATAATATTTCAGATGTATAATAACTATTTGTTTGTGGAGATCTCCTGTTGTAATAAAGGGGGAAAAGACATTAAATGGTTCCTCCAACCACTACCACAGATTTGCTATTTATGTTTCATACAGTGGATTAATAATAACTGTGTGTGTGTGTGCGCACGCGCGCAGTACTGTATCAACATAAATCCATTGTTTACTTCCCCCATTCAAAAATAGGTAATTCAATAAATCAATAAAAACGCCACAACTTGAGTTATCATCTTGGTGTCAAGCAGGTAAGAGTGACAGGGAAGTGTGGAATGTGCATGTAGGAACAAAGCAAATGTCTCCACCATACTGTGTGTGTGTGTGTGTGTGTGTCTGTGTGTGTGTGTGTGCGCTTGTGGTCGGTCAGATCTCAAGCCATATAGGCCCACCCTCCCTCCCCTCCCCACAGATTGATCCTGTATATATCCCACATATACTGAAAGTGGAGTAATTCCTTTCCTTGGAGCGCTGGGCCTGGCATGACTAATGCATTACGCTCTGCTCACCTGCAACCAAACAGCCAGCCAGATGAAAGGTTAATATCAACAAAGCCCCTTCTACCTGAGTCACCCACCTCCCCTACATTTAACATTTAGACGTGTTTCCCGGGTAGGGAAGGTTTATGTCAACAGTCTGCAATTTTTCATTTTCATACGCGTCTATTTTCATGCGTGTCGAATAAGTGAGCATCGAAGTGGAGGATCAAGTGATAATGGCGGCTGTCTCAGCGGCATTATGAAAGATACAGAAATGGTAGTACGCGTATGGGATGAATGATGCACGCGCTGATCCATGCCACGTTCAGAGGTGCAGACGGTATAGCTGTTGTTGCAGCGCAGGCTGCTTCATCTCAAGTCTCTTGGAGTCTTCACTCACAGGGTCGACACAGTGTATCCTAGGCTGGAACGTTCCATCAGAAACGTATAAAGAAAGGAATATGCTCCCATTTGCGCATACACAACTTTTTAGTTTCATTTCAAATTTTTTAAGTATACAGCCGTGGACAAAAATAAGACAACACTGCAGCGTTTTCTCAGATTTGTACTATTTATTACCTTTTCTTTTTATTTATATGTAATATAGATATTTGTAGATTTATATTTATTGAATTTTTTTATTTACTGTATGTTCTACTTTTTACATTTACAGTATATTTATACTGTAAATGTAATATATAAAATGTTGACGTTTTCCGCGGCTGTATATATTGTGTATTTTTATGTACCTTGTCTGTGTACTTGAGAGCATGCTGCTGTCACTCATTTCCATCTGTTCTCTGCATTAACCTCACTCTCCGGTGGTGAACGTTACATTTGAACTACAAAAATGGCGCTCGCATGCATCATTTCCGGTACAGTCTGTTTTGTTTCTCTAGTCTAGAGCGCTCCTCAGACCAAAGTAAAAGTGTCTATACTGTCTGTACTATCAGTACACAAATAAAATGGCAGTTTCCAACTACTGAAGGGATTGCAGAGACAAAGTCCTGAGACACACAAATTGCTCGACCCTTTCTCAATTCTGTTTGGCCCCATGATGATGATAGATGAGTAGATTACGCGCTCGCTCTCCTTCACTCTCCTCCTGATGAAGGTCTCGGTACAGGGTCTACAAGACGCGGAGCGAAGGGCTTAGTTTACCCCTCATAACAGCCGCCGGAGAATCGACGGACTTTAGCCGCATGCTTGCGTTATCAGACCTCTGGTTAACTGTTTGTATCTCTTCTTCCAGCTCTACCAACGTTTAGAAACAAACGCTTGACTTCAACGCTATTGTGCCAACATCTGCCATCCAGAGTGGCGGGCCAACCACTATAATCTCTTAATTGATCAGTGTAATAGTCGGGCAGAGCACAGCATTTAACCCTCCAAATCAGAAGGCTTTTGGTAGATATAGTAAAGGATGAATCATATTTGTCTTTGTTGTCAAACCAATCGTGTGGCCTTTGCCACCAGTTAGCAACCCACTGGCACAAAATAAACAAGACACTCTTGGAGTGACTTGTCTTTGCGGTTGCTGTAGAGGTCAAACGCTGACATGTCAAACACTGTTCATCACTCTAACGATCATTGCCTTGATCAGCCGTGGAGAAAGAGCCATAAAAGAATAGTAATTATCACCATTTTGGAAACGGTAATTATGGGCACCATTAGTGGCCGTCATTATGTCTAAGTGGGGCCACGGTCCACTAACTTCTTCCCTGAGTACCCATCAGCCCCTGTTTCTATCTATCTGTTCCATTACTTTCTCAGCTGGTGCTGAGAGCTGGTCAGACCACTGGGGGCCACTAAGAGGAGACTTGGGGGGGGGGGGGGGGGGGGTCAGACAAAAAATGAGCTTTTAAGGCCGTCGCTTCCCAGAGGCCAGTGGAACAGAGGCAGGGAGAGCGGCTTTGTGCAGCGCTAACCAAGCACCTCACAGTGCTCGAAGGGGTCGCTAGCTTCGTTAGCAACGCTCATTGCCGCTGGTGGTAACGGTAAGCCCGGTTGAAACCGGATACGTGTTAGCAGAGGTTGGGCGGTAATGTAAGTGGTTGGTGGGTAGACCAGCATGATCAAGCATCTCTCCAAGACTCCATGTTTGAATATGAGGGCATGCTGCACAACTGTGGGGGGGGGGGGGGGGGGGGGGGGGGGGGGGGGGGGGGGGGGGGGGGGGGGGGGGGGGGGGGGGGGGGGGGG
>JAODUK010000006.1:3498795-3550047 GCA_027564635.1 Typhlichthys eigenmanni
AGAGATTATATCTCCAAACTGGCCTGGGAACGTCTCGGGATCCCCCAGTCAGAGCTTGCTGATGTTGCTCGGGAAAGAGAAGTTTGGGGTCCCTTGCTGAAGCTGCTGGCCCTGCGACCCGACTCCGGATAAGCGGGAGAAGATGGATGGATGGACATTTGTCAATAGCAGAGTAGGTCATACACCAGCAATTGTAAGCAAACATTCAGCAGCAAGTCCTCTGGGCTAATTATTACATTAGCAACATATCACTCAGTCCTCAAGGATACTTTGTAAACAGCCTAAAAAAAATGTAAGTGCTTCAAATCAACACGTACAAAATAAACGGCTGATCCCAGGAAAGCGTGTTGGTGGTCCTCAGGACCGGGGTGGAGAACTTCTGTGGAGGGTCATCTAACTGCAGCACACACAGTGGATTCATACTGCCTGTAAAACACAGCAGAGGACACCGTCAGCTCTCTGAGCAGGCGGGCTACTGAAAAATGTATGACGCAAGAGGCAATTCAACCATACTCTCTCTTATCACAACTGACAAACCCCTCAAAACTCATAATGAAGGCACACAAAGGCTAAAATCTCAAAGCTTAGTTATTATGTTTGTATTGTGTATAGTATTCTAGTGTTGTTGCACCAAAAGTATTACCTTCTCGTTGTATACGTTTTCTCCGTGTGTGAGGGAGCTACGAACATCCGGTTGTAAATGCCGTGGCGGAGGACGGCAAAAAGTTAAACTATTTTAACTTTCAACTGCATGGCGTTTGCCGTTGACAGCGTCTCTATTGTTTTGTCGGCCACAACTGATTTTGCCGTCCTGCTCTCATCCGCTAACACAATATCCAGTCTGCCGTGTTCCATGCAGACGCAGCATTAGCCTCTAGTAGGCTAATATGCTCAAGACATGATATAGGCTATAGAAAAATGATTTGATTTGAATCTGTTAATTACACCACAACATTGTTCTAATGAAACTATAACCTAGTTTGTTCATACAAGACGTAGTTACAGATTCCCGACATGTCACTGCACTGGAGTGTTGCTTTCCATCGGATTAATCAGAAGGAGTACCATAGCAACCGTAAATGGATTATGCTTGATGCTGACTAAAGTTTCTAATGGACTGGTGAGTAAATCGCTATTAATGCAAATGGAGAATAATGATGTCATTGGACAATTCAAAGCCATTTTTCTCGCCGGTGTGTGTCCCAAGCACACCCCAGACGTGCTATATATTGATTGTTCACAGTTGTGTGGGGGTAGCATATAGGTTGGCGTTTAACATGCGTTTCTTTGTTGGTTATTATTTCGCCATGCTGCAACTGTGTGTTCTGTTTTCTGTCAAGTTGCCTACGAAACCAATCACACAGAGATTGGCTGCCTGGGCCAAAGAGATTGCTGCAAGCAGTGCAGTTTAGTTTGTTTTTCAGTTGAGTTGTTCACATTATAGGTCACATTAAAAGGTGGAAAACGTTCTGACATGATTAATCCTTGTCTCATTGTTTTACATCACAAAAACCTGGCATTTTAATAGGGGTGCGTAGACTTTTAATATCCACTGTATAGGCATTCTGCTAAATAATAAAAATCAAACAAATGGCGCTGACAATCTCCTTTACACAGAAATGCAAACATAGCTAGTTCACAGTAGTGTTAGACTAGTAGTTACACATACAGTATATTGACCTACAATCCTTAAGCCTTCGCTAAATGCTGGGGAAGGGAATTTGGTTAAAACATTTGCTAAATGTTTATGGTTATTTGAATCACTGAGAATAATTCTGAGCCACTGTGAGGTTTACGGGGTCTGGGCCAAAGTTACTATTCTGCCGTGCCCATATGTTACAACATACAGTGAAACATGACAAACATATTGCACATAACTGTGACGCCAAACCTCCTTAACCATTTAGGTACATGAATTAATTTATCCAGCATTTCAACCTAAAATCTATATAATAGTCAAAACAAATCCTAATGTAAACAATGACAGCACAGTGGTTCCTACAGCATCAGGAGAAACAAGCAAGTTCATATTATTTCTGTGTATCCTGTAATAGTTACAAAACCTGACTCTATTTGCGTATGAGAAGATTTACAGTATATACACACACAAGTGTGTAGTTCCACTGACTCACTACCCACACAAAAAGCTAGATATATTTGTCTACGTCGTAAGTGAAGAGTGAATGGACTGGAAGCACAATGGCCTCCATCTGCAAGTGATAATATCAGAGGCCAGTCAGAGAGTAGTGTCTTACTGTACCTGCAGATTCGTCCTGCTGTCTGAGAGCAACTCTGAGGTTCTTTACAAGGAGCTTCCAGTCATGGGCGCGGGGGGGCTTTGGGGGAGAGACCACCTTGTTGTGCATCTCCTGCTTAGGGAGACCGCCAAGAAAAAAACAAACAATAACGAGCTTCATTTTTATGATCCTACGGGTTTTATTATGTATTCTTCAGAGGGGACGAACATCGTGCGGCAGCATGATGTTATATAAATCCAGACACAGAGCAACATAAAATGACTGAACAATAAGACAACACAGATGAATATTGACAAACAAACATCAAACAAATAGAAAGTCAATTAGGAAACAAAATATGAATATTAAGCTATTATTGTTTTAACATGTGAACTAGGAGTACCGGTTTGTTCCTATGGAACTGGCGCGGCGCCAAAAAAAAAGAGAGGACCAGGCGTTGTGAGCCGGATCTAAGTCATGTTATTCTGGTGAAGTGCCAAGAACACGCCATTAACTAGCATGTACACCAAACATGCAGTAGCGCTCAAGCAGAGAGACTGGAATATAACAGAGAGTGCAAGCAACTTGAGTTTTGGAAGCTATTCACCATTTATGCAGACCAGAACGACCCAGCGTTTCAAGTCAATCGGGAGGGATAAAGGAGTGTCCCTTTACCATGGTATTGCCCATTATTTCTTTCTGGGGGCGTTAATGGGTATTTTGAGTATATTACATTAAGTGCCTTCGATCAATCTGAGGCCACAACAGTATTTCTGCAGCAAACTGTTATGAGGTAAATTGACTTGATTGACTAGATTTAGTTGTTTAGCTGTCTGGGCGCTGCCTACGTCAGCTCCCACAGCAAATGCTGTTGGTGACACGCCCACTTAAAGAGGTGGCAATCGTTCCATTCCATAGAAATGCATCGGAGTGCTCCATCTCGTTATTGTTCCAGTATCTTTGGGTCAAGCGTGTGTGTGGGCTCACCTTGACCTCGGAGGGCTGAGCGGGCCTGCACCTCAGCCACACAGAAGGACGCGCCCTGCACAACAGCTGCCTTATCTTCTCTGTCACTTCTGACACACTGGAGCCTTTGACACAGCCCTGAATGAGAGAGCCAGGCGATGATTTGTTTGACTGGGAACGGTGGTATTGGGTTGGGCAAAGTGAATTCAAAAGGGAAAGTCCATGGTTCAACCTGCAAAACCCCTTGGTCCTGAGGCCTTGGCTAGTCAAACAACTTGGTTAAGCTCTGCCTTTTTTTTTTACGGTTCGTTTGCATAAGAATCTAGAGTCCGGACAGCAGATATCACCTGAACTATAAACTATGTTTTGGGATTATGGTCACAAACAATAGTTAGTAGGGATGTCACGAGAACCGATACTTTGGTACCAAAATTCTGAAAGCATGAGGGTACTCGTTTTTGTACAGTACCGTAGGTACCGGAAATCCAACCTGGAAGCTTCACTTCCCCGGTACCGTGGAAGTGAAGCTGCAGCTTCGTCTCCACTCGTCAAAAAGAAAAATAGCTAGTAGGCTACTTTGCGTTCCAGGCGGATTATCAGGAAGTACACACATGCACACAATATATATTTAAAAATGTTATTTTCTTCTTCTTTTATTTTTCGTCCCGTGGTATCGAAATGAGTATCGAGAACTGTGGAATTTCAGTGGTATTGGTATCGACTACTACATTTCTGGTATCGTGACATCTCTAGTTGGAAGATATTGAAATATTGAAGTCCAGGTGTAAAATGCTGTAAGTGTACTTGCTTAATAGGCCCGCCCTGTTGCCAGGCTTGGCTAACGTGTGTTAGGGGTGCAGGGGTGGAGCCCTGTTCCCCAGTTACCTGGGTGAAGTCAGGAGTGAGCTGCAGGTTCCTAGTCTCCAGCTGAGACACCCCCCAGCAGAGCTTCATGTCCTCTCCAGCGTCCTGCATCTCCAGATCAAGCTGGGAAGCACAGGGAAGAAATGTCTCACCGCCTTAGAGGGATGGTGTTGCGAGGCTAGCACGAGCCCTGAGCTGCAGTTTCATTTCGCCGTGAGAATCAGTCTGGAAAGTCTAGGAATCATTTTGAATGTGTCCGAGCAAAAGGGAGCAGACGGTTCATCCGATCAACTGCCAAGTATTTTTTACTAACTGTTTCGATTCACGGCTACACAAAGCATGTCAGGTTATTAGCGAGCCACTGTCAGGGCAAGAACTAGGAATAATTTCTAGGTTATCTCACTAACCATGGAAAGAGAGTTACGCCAACGGACGATCGAAATTTTCAACGGTCACATGGTTCACGGAGAGGCAAAACCTATGGCAGAAAAGTTCCAGTGCTGGGTGGGCAATTTGAATCGATATATTTAGATATATAACTTCATTTTTTGGTAATTATTAGTAAATAAATGCACCAATTTAAATTTACAATATAATTTATAGGGTACTTTTAGTATTTTCGGCAAACTTCCGGGAACTATTTTGAGGCTCCACGATCCGCCATCGCTGTGAAAAAAATGGTCCATTGGAGTGAACTGAGATGACTCTCTCTTTACATGGCTCTGGGTGTTACCACCAACCTTTCGAAAAGGGAAATCTATTTTATTTGGCCGCTGGGGGCACAGCAATGAGAAGGTGGGCCCCTTCACCGCTCACCAAATAATGGAGGCAAGCATCACACGTTTGACTCAATGAATATATACCAGACCAGAATGTTCAGAATCATCTTGTGGCCCTGACAAAAGCATTCTGTGACCCACGCAGGTCCATTCCTATATCTTGCCAAACACTTATCTGCCAATGCAGTCAACCTGCAGGTGTTGTGTGGTTGTGGGCTTGTTTGACAAAAGGCACTTTGTAGACAAACACAAGAACCGCATTTCCACCTTTACGGTGTAGCAGGAAACAACTGTGCTTCATAATAAACATGGGGGAGGTTGGGGACAGTCTTTTCCATTACTATGACAAAAATGTTACATGTGTGTCACTAATGTGTGTGCGGTTAATAACACAATTGATAACACCGGTTTATTTTTACTGGCTTCCCAAATTTAATTTTTTAAAAACAAACTGTGAAATCAACCAACAAGCACAAAGAGATAAACAGAGAGATAAACGGAGAGACAGGCAGGCCATCGTGTCACAGCATGCCTGGATTCCACTGTGAATGAAGAGCCGCTTCTCTGATACCAAACAAAGGCCCTATCAGATGCCAGTGGACAGCCTAGATGGATCCAGCAGTAGTACAATGACTGCAGCCACCATTACAGACACGCTGGTGTTTAGCTTCATGGCACATACTGTACAGTGTCCCAAAGGCTGAGTACGCTACCTCCACCTCTTCCCAGATTTCTCTCCTTCTCTGTCTCAGCCTATGTATTCTACCTTTCCTAATCCCTTCTCTTTTATGGGAGCAATTCTCATGCCCTGTCTCCCAAGTCTGCACATATATATTATATCTTTACAACTATTGCTAACAATGTAAGCTATTTTTTTTTCATAAAATGAATAAGGGATACATGCAGAGACACTTTCATTATGACCGCGCCTTAGGGCAGAAGTTCTCAAACGTTTCAGCTCGCGACCCCCCAAAATAACAATGCCAGAGACTCGTGACCCCCGTTATCCCCAGAGGTGGTAGAAGAATAGCAGCCACATTATTATTTGATAGTATTTTAATACAGGCTAGTAACAGAATACATTAAAGTAATGTATAAAATGTACTAATACTAACAATTATGGCTAAACTATACAATTTTTGCCATTTTAAATTGTTATTTAATTTCTGAAAATCATCTTGTGACCCCCTTCTCTGTTTCTCACGCCCCTCTAGGGGGTCCCGACCCCCAGTTTGAGAACCACTGCCTTAAGGGACTCAAGACTTAACAGGACAAAGGTGATGTTGGTGGGATTATAGAGCTATATGTTTAATAATGTGTTAGAAATGCCTGTGACAACATGTGCTCTGGTTGATAACCAGTATGTGTATTTAGATGCATCACCTCGCCTAAGAGTTCTGACTCGAGACTTAGGAGCAGAAGGGAGGGGGACGGGGGGTATGGGTTGTTGATTTACAAAATCTCTTCCCATTCTGTTTTTTTAAGATAACTTTTGTTGCAACTCTCAAATCCTGCCTACAGCATCTTTCAACCCCACTGTACATGTATACTCTAGAATTAAAAACTTATTTTCAGACTTATTTTCCATCACTACTACACTACTTTAAGTGACGTAATATTTCATAGTCTGCCAGCCACCATGTGTGATAATCACAGCTAATCACAGTTTCACAGCTAGCATTAAGAGGCCTCTAATGCTAGCTGTGAAGAGAAAAGTGGCTGTAGTGTGACTAGCGTTATCACACCATGTCATGTTTGCTCTAGTTGAGAGAACTGGCCTCACAAGGGAAATGCATGAATATCAGATATCACATATGCTGTAATACAAACACACAGAGAAGCACACTATACTGTCAGAGAGAGAGAGAGAGAGAGAGAGAGAGAGAGAGAGAGAGAGAGAGAGAGAGAGATTCATTTCAAATAAATGCCTAGAGCCCACACTCCACAGGCCTGGGCAGCCCCCGGAAGCATCAACCAAGACCATTCATTCGAATTTGGATCCTGAATGAAAGAGTAACAAACACTGCAGTTGGGTGGACCTATTTCAATGGGCCTTCTGTATGTTCCAGACCAGTCCTAAACAGAGGTGGTTTCAAGCACCATGACAACCAACGTGCAAATCCAACCAACCAAAGCAGCTCTGACATTAACTTCCAAGTCCTTGACTGAAGTTGTATTAATGGCACAATGAGATCAGAGCGACGTCAGGACGGCAACCCCTTTATTGGTTTAAAGATAGCCTTATTTCAATTTGCACAGCCGCTTGCTGGCCATACATTTGAAATGGCTCACACTTACAGAATGAGCCAATGAGTAAAAGTTAAATGCACAAAGCCATAATGTACTTACTTAATGTACTGCAGATTTGCAAAGTGCATTACATAACAATATTGCATCACGGTTCAGTTGGGTACCAAACATTACACTGTATGTCAAATGACCAGTGTCGGGCAGTAACTAGTTAACAATTTACTGTAATATTATTACTTTTTCCAGTAACTAGTAGTGTAACTAGTTACTTATTCCAAAAAAAAAGTTATGATATTACAATTACTAATCCAAGTAATTGTATTACTGTGTTAATGAGATTTCTGGTCCTAGCAAACTTAGGGTAGGCTAATTTAACCAACCTGTCCAATCATCTGGTTTGAGAGGCTGCAATTAGTTCACTATGGCTGATTGTTGACTCCTAAGGTTAATTATTGTTCAAATAAAGAGGATTCAATTCTAAAATGAGCTGACTACACAGCATGTCATTGTCCAGAAGGGGTGAAGCAGGGTAGTGATAGTGATAGTGAAAGTAAAATAGTCATGTAACTAGTAACGTCAGTAATAAGTAAAGTAAATGTATTACTTCTTGAAAGAGTAATAAGTAAATAGTAATGTATTATTATTCCTGAGTAACTTGCCCACCACTGGTGCTGACATGTACAACATGTAGTGCATGGGCATTACTACCAACATAACAAAATGGCATCTGCATTGTTGATTTTATTAGAATTCGATTTCCTACAAACATAGACTCTATATTAAAATGTAACTGCACCTTAGCTCTGAGCCTGACTACACCTTTAAAGTGTAACTGCATCTTAGCTCTGAGCCTGACTACACCTTTAAAGTGTAACTGCACCCCAGCGCTGAGCCTGACTACACCTTTAAAGTGTAACTGCACCCCAGCGCTGAGTCTAACTACACCTTTAAAGTGTAACTGCACCCCAGCTCTGAGCCTGACTCCACCATTAGACTTGTGATGATTAGTTTACCTGCATCTCCACTGCTGCAATTCTGACTGTATATCTGTGGGATTCTGCTGTGGAATTGACAGGCGGTGCAACATTGAGGGAGAACTGGATGTTTTTCCCATCCACCTTACAGCGGGCAGCCTTTTGGGAAGAAGAAATATCCAGAGGTAAATTGTTTTTCAGGCATGCGTGACATATATTTTTGAGTATATTCCACTACTTAATAAAGCTTCTTGCATTATTATTAAACTGTAGGAAGCTCAAGGTTCTTATATTACAGCCTAGGCCTCAACATGGTCATGTTTTCTACAATTCAGAACTCTCAAAATGTGAAAACCTCTGGCTTTGCCTGAGATGTGAAGGCCTATAACTAGAACGTATGTATTGTTGTGTAGCTAGCTATACATAGTTTTCATGATATAAAAAAAAAACAAGTGTCTTCATGGACATTTTCATTCTTTTGTATTTAATTAATGAATATGTTTGTTTTTGTTAAAACTCCTTTATGTGAAGGAGATAATGTGAACAACCATCTGCTGCTGCTGCTGCTATATACCTTGTGACCCGCATCCTTGTGGAAGCTGCACACTTGGCTGACCACCAGCTCTGAGGACAAAAGCCCATCCTCTTCAAATGTCAGCAGCACAGCACCCTGTGAATAAACAATCATAAGCATACAACAGTAGTAACCATCTAATATGAAACGCGTGTGCATGAGGAATTGGTGCAAACAAATGTGACAAAGCCTGTTAAAAATAAACAAATATACCAACCGTATAAAGTGACCGAATGAAGCATTATTATAAAGGTTTAAAAAATACATTATCCTGACATGGCATTATAGTATCCTAGTAATATTAAGTATATAAATATCTTATAACGACATAAGTGATATTCAACAGCATTGTGTGAATTATGATGTTAAGCTATATTCAAATACTTTTTATTTTTTATTTTATTTTATATAGCTCTTAATCACACTAGTCTCAAAGGGTTGGACAGGCCCACATTTCACATAAAAACAAACAACAACCCTTTAACCTGCTCTTCTTAATACATCCATACATATGTAATATGTATATAACTATATGTATTGATTAACTTAGCCCACTAGATGAGGCTCTGCTGAGCCTCAGCATAATATATTTCATAGTCATATAGTATTTATAAAATATTTAATAATTTCCTTAATTTAAATAATAAGGAACGTACGTGCAGATACACGTACATTCCTTATTATGTACGTGTACATATACGATGGTGTTTCCTCAGGAAATATATGCATTACGATGGTGTTTCGTTTATAGTCAATGAGGAGACCCAACTATGTGGCCTAAGACTTACACCCGACTTCCTTGATTCTTCATTCAAAGCACTGCACCAAGCTCCTCTCCAATGGCTTTTCCAGCTTTTCAGTGACAGCGCCCATCCCATGAAAGCGTCTGCTTCCTCCTTCGCCGCAATGATCTGAGATGGTCTGTGTTGAGACCCTGCTTCGCCTTGTTGAAAATACTGTAGCAAGTACAGTAGTAGAGTAACCAGGGACGCGAAAAACAACGTGACCATGCATAGCCACTGCGGATCTTCCAAACCATAAATCGAATTGGAACTTTCTAAATCAGACATCCTTAGTATATGGCGACGACGTTCAAAATCAAACACACCTTATCCCGCATTTACCGGTATTTTAATTGTCTGGCATCGTCACTTTTATGTGGCCAGTCAGCGACATACTCCGCGATAGCAAATCCCAACCATATTGTCCTCTGATTTCGTGACTATGGTGCCAGCAATCGAACCTCTCCAAAAAGTTATGTTCATTGTAATTCATGTTGCAGTACTTTATAAAAACTGCTATAAGGTATATAAACGTACCACGCCATGCCCACCGATATGGGAGACTAAATACCTTGTAAAAAATATAATTATTGATGCAAATATGTACAATTTTGGTGCACAAAGTAAAACTGCAAGCTAACAGATTGTTGTACTTCTGTTAATATTTGACTCGAATATAGCTGTGTTAGCTTAGCACAGTACGGTAAGCTAATATTCGCGTACTGTAGAGCTGCAGAACGACATAATAAAGTTTCTCAAAATTATTTCCTCGCTGTCCGGCGTAATTCCCCGAACTGAAAATGTCCAAGTAAAAACAAAAGCGCAAGGACACCCTCTTTGAAGTTGTGAATGGTAAGCTTGCAACCACTTTGCTGCGGCTTCGTTGGTTAAATTATCTGAACCTCTGAACAGAACAGACCTATGTGGCACAAACTGTAATTCCCACAATGCATTGCGAACACCTCAAGCGTTTGTTCAGTACACAAGTTGTGCTGGTACGACCAGGGACAAATTTGTATATGTGGAGCTGTTTATATAATTTTATTAGTTGCGTGACGATATTTGGTCAACGTTGATGTCATTTATGATGTGATGGAATGTATGGTACCGGCACATTTTAACCACAGAAGTTCGCGAGATTTTTGGGACATGTCGCATACCGTAGATTGTATTAATTTGTTTTGCTAACATGGCTGCTTGCTCGTAGCAGTGTTAGGTTGTCGAGTTGTTAGACATTATGTGTAGTAATACAACTGCTTTTGGTGTTTAGTTGCATATATATATTGCAGAATTACAGTGTTATCTTTAGTTCCACGTTTACTAAAATGTCATAGTACGATCGAGACGTCAAAGCGTAAAGGTAAACAAACCGTGTTTTCAACTACGTGTCAAATCGTGTAGCCATCTACGCACTTACTGCTACACGTTCTACTTAGTAAATGGAAATTAATAGGAGATCATCATGAACTGTCGCTCTGAGGTTCTTGAGTTAACGGTGGAGACAAGACAGGTTGAGGAAGCCATGTTGGCCGTACTCCACACAATCCTTTTGCATCGCAGCACTGGGAAATTTCACTACAAGAAAGAGGGCACCTATTCCATTGGCACCGTTGGCACACAAGACACAGACTGTGACTTCATTGATTTCACCTTCGTAAGGGTGTCATCGGATGAGCTTGACAGGGTGATCAGGAAGGCTGTGGCAGAATTTAAGGTATTTTAATTGCTTTGGAAATTGACTTAATATAAAGTGCTATGGATCTGTGTGACATGATTATTAACGAGTTTTATTACAGGATGCCTTGAACAACTCCGGCAATGATGGCATGGGGCAGATCTCTCTGGAGTTCTACCAGAAGAAAAAGTCTCGCTGGCCCTTTTCTGACGAGTGCATTCCGTGGGAGGTATGGAGCATTAAGGTCAATGTTGTCAGCCTTGTGAATGAGCAAGAGCGCCAAATCTGTAGAGAGAAAGTGGGCGAGAGGCTCGGTGAGAAGGTGATCAACGTTGTTGAAGTCATAAATCGCCACGAGTACCTGCCAAAGATGCCCACCCAATCAGAGGTGGACAATGTGTTTGACACCAGCTTGAAAGATGTCCAGCCCTACCTTTACAAAATCACGTACCAGATCACAGACACACTTGGAACCTCTGTTAGCACAACCATGCGGAGGCTGATTAAAGATACATTGGCTCTGTAGCAATGCATCAGGATAACATGTATGGTGTCTCTATTTAAATCTATATCTGTGTTGGTCTTTGACAGCTGTTTTTGGTTGAAAATGAGTCTGGCACATTAATCCGCAGGCTGCTGTTGTATAAACAGCTACACAAACAACACTGCACGTCTGCATTTCTCTATCAAGATCATTTGGCCGTGGTCTTGGTCACGTTATTGAAAATTACAACTTTCCTTTGTTCATGACACGTGTTATATTCAAATCTGTGTAGAATACATATTTAAATAAATAAATGTTTATCTCTGTACAATTGACTGCCTGTTTTTTTTTTTTAGTTTTTAGTTTCTTCCCGGTAAGCATCAAAAGCAGTTTTGCACTGAGGATTTTATAGAACTTGTAATAGGCAATGTAATTCCTCCTGCTTACATATATTACTTCACAAGTAAAAGGATATCCTCACTAATGGGAAACATTTCCTCTAGGCACATTTTTGATTCAGTGACCTGACATGAAGTGAACAGGATTTCAAGTCTTGCCAAAGTTAACTATTCTTTCCAGTCAAAATAAAATGTCACTGCAGAAAAACATCCCAATGACTCATGGTGTGGAATGTATTTTATGTACAACATATTCACATGTAAGTCAGTTGTATTCTTTAAATTAATCAGGTTGATAAAATTAACCTGATAAAATGTGATGACAAGCTGTTTGATGTATTATTTTATGGCTTATGTATATATGGGCTTACTTTGAATCTATAATTTTAAACAAAAACAATTTATGTTTGTTGGTGATAAATTTGAACTGACTTAATATGAACATAATCAATCAACTTCATTATATACTTTACTGTTTATTACATAAACAAAGCACCAAAATATATATATAAAAAACAAACTGCTGCAAGTCTCTAAAAGTAACAACAGAATACTAATAATCATTATTGCAGTGATAGCACAGTAATACTAAAAGATTGTATCTTATACTAACAAAAATGTACAAAGTTATACAAAATTGATAATACAAACACTTATAAGTTATCATTTAATGTTCTAATATTTCTTTATATTTTCTTCTCACTAACATTTCTTTAAAAAAAAAAACATTTTAACATCAACCTGCTGCTCCTTTCATTTATGTTGTAATGTAACAAGTCCACTTTTATAGACAAAATATACTCAGTCATTAAGCCACAGCAGGAGTTACAATCAGAAATACAAGCAAAAATAAAATCTTTAATGATAATTACCACAATTTAGTTACAACAAATGCAAGACATATAACTCCATAAAGAATTAATAGTTTTGCTTATAATCAGATTTCCCCACCTTCCTAAATGTAAATGCCTGAGTGAATAATAAGTCATCTTAAATTATTTATTATGTGCTTTTAGGTAGATAATATCAAATATATAATGTCAAATATGTTAAAGTTGCATAAGGCCATGAAAGAATTGTAAAGCATCATTAATTACCAAATGCAAATGCATATGTATGTAGCCTAATGTGCATGCAAACACAATGCCATGTTATTTATAAAACCTCCCATTAGGTATATTAATATCCATAATTAGTGAATACATTGCCACAGTTTGTATGATTCCGTGTGATGGGATGTTCATTTGTAACCAAGAACAGTAGAGATTTTCTGTCCATTAGTTAGGAGGAAAATGATTGAGTTCTAGGTTTGACATTGAGTGTCAAACATTTTGGCAACAACATATTGTATTATATTGCTATACCATGTTTTCTTCGAGCTACATTATCCATTTTATTTGATCATGTCTTGCTAAAGGTTTGAACAAGTATACATTTATTGTGCGTGTTTGTTTTAGTTTTTTTGATTTTATCAACTATTATGTAACTGGACAAACACTCCCTCCTATTGATTCAAAAGTACATACATAAAATATGTTAGTAAAAAATGTTTTCATTACTTTCAATCATCCCATTATTAATAAATCTGTCTTTGGTTAAAATATTTTTTAATTTTCCCATCTTCCACACTTGTGTCGCAATTCAACATGTTTATAATATACTGTATGCATTTCATTTATTAACAGCATGCAAAAAGTAAAAAAAATTAAAAAAACTTTGAAAACACAACCAATTAAACACAAAAATGAGATGTTAAGTCTGAAAAAATGTAATACAAATTAAAATTTATTTAATTGTGTAGTTCTGTAGCCTTATAGCCATTAGCTATATTTAACAAAAGATAATTTATACAATTTGGATTTAAACATTTGTATAGAAATGTAGTTGAACAAAGTGCACATTAATTAAATAGGTAGTTGTCGAGGCCACCAATATTCCAGATATCAAGAAACCCAAACAGATATACAAAAGCACAGCACTAAAACTAAACTTGTATTTTACTGCAGCCTGTGAAGTTAAGCACTTAAGAAAAACAGTTAAAATAGGCGAGAACAATTAAAGGAAGTCAAAAATATACTGTAGTACATAACTAGAGCTTTTTAAAGAATAACAATAAGCCACTTTCACCTCATCAAAGAAACTTGCAAACTATGATATAAATTGCAAATATTAAATGTTCAAACTGAACACAGCCACTTGAATACATTACATGTAGGCAAGCAAATAGGCTATACATTCAATGTCTTTCATCTTTTGGGCTTCGGTGTGGTTTGCCAATATTATATATTGGACCAATCAGGGCAAATGTACTAATATATCTTCATGTGTTGCCTATGAGTGACTATGACTATGCTCATGGCTCCACAGACTGAAGGCAGTCTTGAAAGTTCGGTGGCAGAGTTTGCACATGTACTGCCGCTTAAATGTCAGTGCGGAGAGAGTGGGCGCATGGTAAAACAGTGTGTCTGACTCCTGAGGACCAGCAGGATTATCCATGCTGTTTGACCTGGACAGAGGGGTGTGGATGCCGCGTTGCCGTTCTACCTCGGGCCTTTTGGTGCTACTCTCCGACGAGCCGCTGGGCTCTGGGCTTCCCGGGTCTTCGGCCGCAACTGCTGGCAGCAACGGCACCGGCGGCGTTGCCTGGGCTGGTTTGGACGGGTGCACCAGTGGGGCAGGGCGCCCCGTCGTCATTGTTTGCGCTGTCAGAGGTGGCGAGGGAGACGGAGAGGACGACGGCCGCCTGTCGACCTCCTTGCCGCTGCCGCTGTCGCCGTCAGCCGTCGCCATGTGGGACTGGTAATGGCTCCAGAGGCGGAAGTTGGTTCTGAAGGCTTTGTTGCAGATGTGACAGATGAAGGGCTTGATGTGGCACAGCAGCTCCTGGTGCCGTTCCAAGTCTTTGTGACAACTGAAGAGGTTGCCGCATTTCTCGCATGGCCAAACGCCTGGCTCCTCGGACCCAATCTTAGCCAACTCTGCGCTTTCCATGTCGCTTACAGCCTCCTCCATCGGCTCTTCCTTCATGACCAGCCTGCCCATGCTTAGGTCCTCAGGCACATAGGATGAGGAGTCTTCTGAGTCGTACGTAGGCGGTCCCAGGGAGTTACTATAGGTGGCCGTCTCTGCAGCACTGCCAGTGGCTACATGGTCACGGTCGCAATGCTCCTGTCTGAGAATGTCCGTGTCCTCTCCATTGTTTTCCTGCAATTTAAGGTTAATCTGGTCTTTAACAGTCATCATGTTATGGTTGTGGACTTCCACCTGGTGGCGCCATATGCTAAACGAGGACTTGAAGGTCCGCATGCACTCAAGGCATGTCAGTTTCTTGTACTTGCAGTGTGCCTCGTGGTCTTTCTTAACTGTCGAGTTTGAGAATCGGAGTCCACAGTACGGGCACACGGTCGCGTAACGACATCCCCTCTCATGATCACCCTGCTCAAAAAGAGATGACAGCTTCACATTGCAAAGTCTGCATGAGTAAACACCTTCCTCTGTGTTCTTATGATCAGGCATCTCGCTTTGTCTGCTAAAGAGGGCGCTCTCCCTTGCCATGTCCTCATCAACATTTTCAGCAGGGTGCGTTCTCAAATGCTGCTTATATTGAGACTGGAATAAACAAACTTTTCCACAGTAAGGGCAAATAAAATTGTGCCTTGGCCTTTTTTTAGTAGATGGCTGCAAGCTTTGCTTATTTCTCTTGAGCTTCCAAAGCAAGGCTTTCTTTATTTCCCTCTCTCTCACAATATCAATTAATTTCTTTTGAAACTTCTCGTCCAGCATAGGCGAGCTGGAAGACGAAGCAGGATTTTGTACAACCCCATGCTGAGTTTGACAGTGAGTCCACACCTTGAAGTTGGTATGAAAGCGTTTTTGGCAGATGTCGCAGGCGTACGGCTTCTCTGGGTTGTGATACATGTTCACATGACGATGTAGCCCAGCATTTGATCTGAACACCTTCAAACAGTTCCAGCATTTAAATAGTTTGCTCCCATCTGGCTCCATGTCATTGTCATGATTTTCCACACTGGTCTTTAGAGTCTCTGTTTCTGAAACGGTTTCATCAAGTGGGAGGAAGTGTTCATTCAACGCTCTGGACTTTTTGAATGGGTATCTTCTGTTGTCAGCCCTGACCTTTCTCTTTCCAAAGAGATTGACGTTTGGCATAGAGCCTTGGTCATAATTACTTTGAAAGTCTTTGAGATAAACTGGCAATGTTTCTCCAACTGTGATTCGAACAATCTCCATAGGGTCAGCCAGAGGACTGCTGGGCTCGGCTTTCACACAAACATCTCCATCTACCTGAGCGTCGACTTCATTATTCCAGCTGGGGTGCTTTGATCTGAGAACCAGTGGAGATGATCTTTTTGAATCACCGTTGTGCTCTGAGGATTCTGGCCCCGACGCCTTTGATGCCATCCTCACAACTGACTGATGTTGGTCCTTGAGCTCCAATGTGGGAGAGAAAACTGGAACAGGACTATCCATAGACAATGACCTTCGAAGCAGGCTTTTGATAAGCGGCCCACTACGGTCAACAGTCTGAACTGGTTCGCCTTTTTTACCCTGAAGGGGTCCTTTGGTGCGGTGATACAGAGAGTCTTCCTCATCTTCTTCTTCTTTGGTGCCCAAATTGTTGCCAGGCTGTAACCTGCTGTGTTGTGTCTCAGCATCACTAAAAGACACCGATGTGGTGAGCTGTGGTCTTACTGATGAAGTGTGTGATGAATTCCCTTTTAATATAGAACTGTATGGATAGGTAGACTTTTTTTCTGAATGGTCACGTATTTCCGCAGATTTTTTGAATTCCGAGTTCCGGATTAAATTGTTGAAGTTGTGTGCCTGTGAACGGGGCTGGCTCTCAGCTAGAGCGGCACCTCTGGTAGACTGCGGCAATGAAACTTTCTCGGGGGTTTTGTTTTCATAATTGGAGTGCCCGGGGTTACTTTGGACCTGACACACAATAACGCTCCTTGTCTGTCCATCGTTCTCGTTCTCCTCTGAAAACGACAGCCTCTTTCGGGAGACACAGTAGGATACATGAGGCCTTGTTGACACAATGTTAGTCAGGAAGGGGATTCCTAGGCTGTATCCTAGTTCTTGGATTGCTGCCAGGCTGCCTTTGTCCACAAAAAGTGACGAGGAATAAATGTAATTCAGGACTATCTCAAAGGCATCAGGCTCACAAAAGTCCAATTGTACCATTTTCTGGTCTTCTCTGTCCTCGGGTGCAAAGAGGGACTGGAAATACTCACTGCTGGCAGCCAGAACACTCTTGTGAGCCTGGTATTTCTGCTCACCCACGACCAAAACTGTGTCACACATCTGGCCACTAAGTCGCTGCTCATTGAGAGCGGCTAACAGCGATGGAGCATTTGAAGGGTTACTGTAATGCACTAGGCTCTCCATCATTGCTGAAATGTAAGAAAAGATCATTAGATTGTATTGCCAGTGAACAGAAAAATATCTTTGACATGCGTAATAGGTTATGAGGCATGGGTAATATGCGTAATTATACATTTTCTAGTATAGTGTCTTTTACGTGTGTTTATATCTATCATTTACATTCACATGAGAAATGTAGTGTTTGCTAAAGTCAATTTATTTCTTAGTGCATGCAAGCTTTATATATTAATTCAAACTGCATAACTGAGAACCAATATTTTTTTGAATTAACATGTATAGTAAGAAGAAGCTTATCCTAGTAATAAGAAGAGTTTCACTAAACTACCAACATTAAAAGAGGGAAAGTGCCAACTTGATAATTCACAACCAGGTAAACCCTGAAAACTGGAAAAGTTGGTGGAAGCCTGTTTGTTTTCCCATTATGTTTTTTTGTATAATACGTTAAAATTACTGACCGGCCAGTAAGTGTATCTTACAGTAAGAAAATATATCCCGTTCCAGTCTAATGTGTGTTGTTACTCAGGAATTGTAATAAGTTCCTATTTACTTATTACTCCTTCAAAAAGTTATAATATTACTTTACTTATTACTGGCCTGGGTATTAACAGTAATTAGTTACATTACTTGTTACATTACTACATTACTTTAACAATCACTACCCTGCCTTGCCCCTTTCTGAAAAATGACAACCCGTGTAGTCAGCTCATTTTAGAAATGAATCCTCTTTACTAGAACAATAATGAACCTTAGGAGTCAACAACCAGCAAAAGTGAAAACATTGCAGCCTCTCAAACCAGATGATTGGACAGGTTGGTTCAATTACCCTACCCTGTTTGCTAGGACCAGAAATCTCTTTCTTGTAACACATTAATGAAGCATTACTTGGATTAGTAATACTTGTTTGGAAAAAGTAATTAGTTACACTACTAGGTACTGGTAAAAGTAAAAATATTACAGTTACTAGTACTACACTCTCACAACTATCTACTGCAACTTGATTATCAACTACTGTAGTTACTGCCCAACACTGCTAACGACAACCTATAACGAGTTAATGTCATTGTAGAACCTACTGTAAATTATGTGAGATGTGTACGGTAATTCAAAAAAATATTGGACGTTATACATAATTTAGGCTCATGTATTATTTCCATTTAACTAATTCCTGCCTGGGTTAATGCACGATAGCCTACTACTCATCAGCATTGTGCAAAGCATGTCTACGTTTATCATGTAGGCCTACGGTATTAAACGAAAATGTCCAGTCTATCTATAGCCTATAGCTTATTTCAATAAATTGTCGTTGGGGGAAAGTGTATCTACCCAACGAGCAGGCACAGGACGATTCTATATGATGCCTTACATCACGTTTATATGGGGCAGGTAATAGACGGCGGAGCGATAGTAGCGGACCGTTCATTTCATTTGAAAATATTAAGGAACGCGCGAATGTTTCTTCCGCAATAACCTCCCACCCGTCAAGAAAACGGAACACAGAAATAGCGAGATCACGTCATAGATCACGACTGAAACGTGTCCGAATTCTCCATGACAAATAACTTGATGAGAAATGGCGCTATAAAACATATGTTTTCTCTTATTTTTTAAAACAAATAGCGTAGTTTACAACAACGAACACGAGACACTAAGTCAATTGTGGACACGAAAAGTTATGTCAGCGGTGCGTTTTCCAGTAGATCCACGCCAATCCCCGAATCAAAACAGTGAAACACAGTGAATTAGCCCGAGCCTAATCCGGCCTGTCAGCGCAGCCGCAGGCTGTAGCCTACAGCAGACACGGGGCAGTTAGCTGGTGAGGTTAGGAACAGCAGAGCCTCTCTTTGAGTTACGTCAGTGGGGAAACGCGTTTCCCAACTACACTCTCACAACTATCTACTGCCACTTGATTATCTCGTTCAAATAAGTTTGCGTTACTTAAACTTACCGTCCTGAGCTGAAGCCGTTCCCACGGAGCACAAAGGCGATAGTTTATTCAGAATTCTGTTGAATGTACGTTGGTCGTGATCCATCCATCTTGAATTTGACGTCATCCCACTCCAGGGATGAGGTCATCGCAAGGAACGCTCGTCACGTGTACTGCGATCTGATAGGCTGCTCAATGTGTATGGGCAGGGTACAGGACTATATGGTGACTAATTTAAAGCTACAGTAGGCTACATATTTATAACTTTAGAGTTTCGTTTTGAGTATCATAACAGCCAGTCATTTCAGATTACCCACTTATTGGGACAATATTTTCAGGTATTAAGTACTTTTATCTCAAATATTAGACATTTTACTAAATTGAGTTAATACATTTTTGTTTTGTTTTAAAAATGTCAACCTGTTTATTAAACAGGTAAATAACAGTTATGGAGGTAAAGATACAGTGATTAATTTTTTGGTATGCAACTATGGGTTTTCTAACACATAATAAACAAATTGGGCTTGATTTAAATAAATTAATTGACCAAATTAAGGGATATGTAATTATTGTTTTGCAGTGTTACCATGGCAACTTTGTGCTTCCTGACAACCAAAACAGTAACCATAACCCTACCCCTAACCAAATGAGGTGTAGCACTATGATAAATACACAATGCATTTAAAAACTTACCATTTAAAATCATAATTATGATCATGTACTATGATGTAGCTTCTTTGATGATGTTGCTGCATGGTAGGATAACGCTGATTGCAATGTTATTGAGCAAAGCTGAGTTGTGCAGCCAAGATACTGTAGCCAAACAACTCACATCATGCTCCATCGATTCAGATTATGCACAGCCATTAAAGTACACCACTGAAGCAAGTTTAATCAGACTTATTATCACACCACATTAGAATCAAATGAGGTGACTTGTAAAGGCAGGTGAAGAAACCCAATCTCAACTAACTTTTACATACAACATATTCAAATAATGTCAGTGCATTTTAGGAAACAGAATATTCTTATAAATATGACAAAACATATGGGTGCAGCTATCATAACATGGCTGTTGCTTTAATGAGCTTTATGTTGTCACGGCAACGGTATCATCCCAGCTGATGTGTGTGCCACGTCCTCCAAGTTTGTTGAGGGCATATCAGGCACTGCCATGGTTACCTGTGTTGAAAGCAAGCCACTGGAGACAGTATAGCTCTGGTTATTGTTAGAACACATCTTTCCCCTCTGCAGCCACAAACATGTTTATACATGTTTACACAACTTCAGAAATGTTATATGTTTGAATATTCTTGCACTGAAATTAAGCTGTTAGCATAATAGTGCTGTATATGGATAACTTATCTATGGCGACTTGCAAAGAGTACAGTAACAAGTAATAAGTAGGCTAGGAATCTTGTTCAAGGATGCTTACAGGAAGGCCAACTCCACCCTACACCAGTGTAGCATAGAGCGTAAACTAAAATCACAGCATGGCAGCATTTCTGGTTTTCATTGAGTTGTGTAGTCAAAGTCCTTATAGGCTATAAGTGTCAGTTTCGTAAAGAATTTAATTGTCACCTGTAGCTGCCCACACCCACTCACACACCAAATGCTCCTAGTACTGCCATGACAGCAAAGTCCACCAGGGTTTAATATTGCAGCCACAGGGGAAGGATGAGAATGGAACAGAGGATTCATCTGGTGGATGTGCACACGCAGAGCTGCCTGATTTCAGAGAGGAGCATGCATGTATAACATGGTCAGTGAATACCTGGTGGAGGAATCAATCTGTATATAAAATGTATTGGCTGCGCTCCTCCTGGCTGCCTGTGGCACTCCTGGCTTTCTGCGGGAGGCTCAACGCCCTGTTTGAAGGTAGGATGCATCTGGATGCATCACGGATGGGACTTTTGTTTTGCAATTTGGACACGTTTGATGTCTTCAGGGTACATGTGGTAGAATGACTTTTTTTTTTTACTGATATTGAATGTCTTCAGATGTTACATGCAGTAAAATGTCAAAACGTGTAAATGTTTAACGTCTTAGACATGGTAGGCTACATGCAGCAAACTGAAAACAAAAGACCAATGGGCTGTTAAAACTTGATATTAAATAACTTTAGATAAACTGGATGCCTCATCCCCTGATGATATTATTATGTTGTTATTTTATGTTGTTCTAGAATATGACCTGTCTTTATCGAGCTACCACCTGTGTATTGGTCACGAGACGAGGCAAGTGAGCTCCATGGTGACATATCCAGTGGCGTACACGCAGAGGAGACCATGTGGCGGATGGCTGCCCTGGAAGACCTGTGATGTCAGACTGTATAAGATGGTCCACCGCACCGAGTACGGGACGGTCACCGAGGAGGTTACCAGGTGCTGTGATGGTTTTGTGCAAGTTGGCAGATACTGTGCTCTGCGTAAGTTGTCGGCCATTTACTTATCAAGCATATCCACAATATGCATTGTGCACAATAAAAGCACACATTTTTCAACATTTGGAGTACATTTTAAACATCACATTACACACAGTATGAAGATAATCAAGTCAAGTCAAATGTATTATCCCAAAAGGGGAAAATTGATTGCAGTCAGGGATTACACACATTCAATCCATCATTAAAAAAAAGTCATGTCTGAAAGCAGACACATTTGAGGTAGTCTCAGCCTCTTCCGTTCATTAGCACTACCTCACATAAGCAACTCTGTACTGAACGTCTGATGCATATACCCTCGTAAGCTCGACACTTTCTCTCTGACTTTCCGGAAGTAATACTGTCGATAGCCATTGGCTGTTAGCATTGTCACTCACAAGTAATTTCCGGTGCAGCGATAGCGTAGTGCTTTATTTACTTGTTTAAAATGTTCCATTTATTTTAATCAGTAACCGTAGCCTACTACCTTTACAGATTTACAATACCTGTATAACAGCCAGTTGTTTAGTTTTTTCTCATTGCAAAAGTAACTTCCAACTTGGTCATTGAGTTAGTAGTTGGTCGTCAAGCATGTCAATCAAAATACATTGTGTGTCAAGTAGGCGGGTACTGACACAGTTAGCCAGCGATGTGTCCCAGACTTTCCATAAGTGAAGGCTGGCTCTGCGAGACTACATTTGAGGTGACAAGCCTGTACACTGGAAAAAATGCCCTATAAAATATAAGTGCAAACATATTAGTTAGAAGCTTGCTTATGCTTAAAACAAGCATATTTGGCTGCCAGTGCAGTAAGTGAAATTCACTTGATAAGATTTCTTAAATTAAGTGCAGATTTACTTAATTGAAGTCACTAGATAAGCCATTTATATTAGAAGCCAGTACAACTAGATTTTAAATTTAAAAACAAGATTATCACACTAAGTTAAATGTAGTTTTTGCAGTGTAACGAGTTCTAACTTTTAAATGAAGCTTTGAGCAGAAGCAGTGAGTTCGCCACCAAGGCAGGGTCCTGCCCCGCTACAGGAGAATTACCTTCCGACTCTGCACGATGTCACTGGGACTGGGACTGCCCGCGGTGGCAAAAATGCTGTCGTACACTGGGCACATGTGCTGAACCCACAAGTAAGTATGCATTACCCTCAAAATTACTATTTAAACTGCATAGGAGGATGTTTGGGTGGAACCAAGAGATGGATTTACTGATGGAATTATCTGCACGATACAGAATACAATAATAGTATCTTGTCGCATGGGATGTGTAAGGTGCCACTGTTTCAAGAAATGACCATTTATTTTTTACAATAAATATAATAAAAATAAAAATACATTTATCTTAAATAAGTAGGATACACTTACTTAGTATTACGTATTAAGGAGCATGTGGGGGGCTTTTGTTTGTATGAAAATAATAATCATATTCCCATTACAATAGCACAAAATTATGCCATTGACAATGAGTGTTCAGTAACACTGCTGTTGCAACCCAAGACCACAGGGGTCACCAGAATGCCAGGACATCCAGTTCTGCTTTAATGACTATAGATTTCTACTTAAACAATTTCAGACTCATCCCATTTGTCAAATGGAGGCTGGCGCTTCAATGTCACGGTGACCGTGAAGACAGATTACCTGCGGCTAATATCCCTGGAGGAACGGCATCTAAATCATACCAGATTGCTGCACGCTATGGTACCACTGCCGAAGCAATTAATTAGGAGAACCGCTGTCATTAGCAACTCTTCCTAAGTCTAACATCTTGTTGACATCATGTCTGTTACTCACACAGGTGACTGGGGCGCTGAACTCCTCCGATGTAACCGTTCGCTACATCGGCACATGGCCTGTGGATCCTTACAGGACTGCCACATCACTACTGGTTGAGAGCAACGTCACTGCCTTGCTGTCTGATACCAGATCTAGCCTTAGCTATCTCATCCGTGAAATAGAAGAAGTGTCATCCGTAACAGTAGAAGGTGAGATGTCTGTGATGGTTTCTTTAACCACTGGATAGATGCATATATAGTGAATTGAACCCGCATCCCCCCAAAACTAACAAATCCCCCTCAGAATGCTTAAACTGGGTCATAAACTCCGGCAGATTAATAGCTTTTTTTTTATCGGTATGGGTATCCATGATAAGCAAGATCATTATTTTAAGCGATGATATAAAAATGTAAGTAATTATTTATTTTGTATTGTGGTAGTCATTTCTTATATTTCATAGACTATATAGTCACTTCAATGTCACATCATATGGTCATTTCGTATATGTCAAAGACTATTTAATATAGTAATTTCAATGTCATTAATAACATTTTGAAAAAACTCAAATCTTACAGAATACAGTTTGCTTCAGAACTTACAACTACAAAATCATGAACATATAATATTCATGAACATAAAGTAAATGTGAATCCTTATAATTGTTGTGACACCAGAACCACTAGAAATGTATATGTTGTGTGTGCTTGTGCACGGCCCTGTACATTCAGAAAATGAGGTGCAGGAACATGTAAATATTGTACCATGTTTCCGAACAAGATAGTACCCACACTCCCTCTATTGTGTTGCAACAATTCTACAACCCTAATGATCTTGCTCCTATTAGTATGCAAGTGTGTCCACATCCAGTACTGTATGTGGATGTTATGTTTCTTCTGTTGTCATAGTGTAATCTAAAATGTTATACCGTAAAAATGCAAAAATAGCCCGGGCTTTTATTTGCTTCAATCAATAATTTCAACAGGCCTTTATTTGTAACAGGCGTCTATATGGGACAGGCGTTTAATTACTTTACACACAAAACCCCTGCTAAGAAAATATGGAAAATAAAATCACATATATTATATAAACCAATGTGATTATTATTTGTATCTGTTTAAAATTTGAATTGGAAAAAAACAAACAGAAAAGGTTGTCTTTAATTCCTTGTTTACTCTACAGACAGCATTTAGTTCAGTAAATAAAAAGTGATTGTTCATTCTTCACACTGCTAGTAAAGCATCTGTGCAGAGGATTAAGTCACACTGCCTGTGAGCAACACACCTGTCAATGTTCGTCATAGCCTACAGTAAGGTAAAAGTGGTGAAAAATGTAACTAACATTAACATTATTAATTTGTAGCTAAGAAATCAAAACAAGCATAGCCTACCCAACAACATCACCACTGGTCTCTTTATTGCCATATTCTTACTCATCTATGCCACACTCCACACTGTATTGACAAATCTTTAACCATTTAAATGTGTGGATCCAAGCAGCTAAGAACTAGCTTTATTTGTCAAAACATGTAGCCACCCCAGGCCAGTTAAAGGGACAGGCATCTATTTGGGACCCATCTTTTATTTGAAGGTTTAAGGTAACCTTTTGTATTTATATACCGGGAGCTAAATTGAATGCCTGTTTGACTAATGCAATACATTTTATTGCATTTAAAATAAAAGGGTAGTTTTTGACACGATTAACAATAACACTGTAATGCAAAGGATTTTTAAGAGTTTATTGTGACATTGGCGCATCAGATACATTAAAATGTTCTGGAATAAATACAATTTTATAAAAATAATGATAACAAATTGTCTTTTGCCGCCTAGGATTAAAATAAAATATGTAAGATTTGTACAACTGTATCGTGAGACTGTTATGATTCATAGAACAGGGTGTGATATGTGATATGTGATACAGGGAAGATATGATTCAGAATCATCGCAGTTTTCCGCTACCAGCTTTTTCACACTCATCTGCAGCTGTGGGAGGTTTCCTGCAATAGCGGAAAATAACACTAGTGACACACATACAAACTGAGAGACACAAATCGCTTGCTGCACACACACACACACACACACGCACACACACACACACACACACACCACACCACATCGCACCACACATACACAAACATTGGAAAAGATGACCCCACCACACACAAATTTCAAATTGATCTGAATTTTTTATATTATTAATTATTTGTATTAGTTAAACATGTATTTATTTCAGGTTCTTTGGTTCCAAAAACTTTATGTAAAAAAAATACATGTTAAATAAATGTTACATTTTATTAAAACGTAGCCAATCCATTTTCCAAAAACAAAATACTATATTTTAATTACTCAATGTACACCACCCTGACACGCTTGTTTTTAAAGACTAATATATGTACAATAAAATATATTTCGTACAGCGATAGCACTAATACTGTAGGCAGCCTGCTATATACTTGAATCCGTCATGTGTCGTTCTTTTGTATTTATGCAGACGTGGATGAGTGTGCACACCCGGCTCTCCATACATGCTGCTCTCATGCAGCATGCAACAACACAGTGGGATCCTACCGCTGTGCTTGCCACCAAGGGTATGTGGACGTCGACCCCACCAAGGTTGGCACAGGTTGGTGTGTTGTTGGTGTGTTTGTGTCGGTTAAAAAAAGATTAGCCAGATATGACAATATTGTCTGGCTACTGTTTTAAATATACAATTTACATTGTATGGGAAAGACAAGGGTACCTGGGCTCACACTATCTTGTATGCAATTGGAATTTAAAAGCAAAAAAAAAAAAAAAAAACACAAAAGAATACCCACAGCATTACTCATTGGCTGTGAATTTAATTTGGAATGTTCTGAACCGGATTAAAAGACACTGTTTGACCATATTATAAGAGAAGACTGTAATTGGTGCATATGTAATTGCCCTGTACACCCACAAATGTGTTTTGAGTTAATATGGCTGGTATGGTATGGTAATTATAAAAAATATGAAATAGCTTAGTAATGTGTAGATATTAAAGGTATAGTCAGCTGTGCTGGAGAAAGATTGTAATTGTAATTTGAAAACAAAAACACCCTTCCTTTCTCAATATGGAGTTTTGTGGCGCTACTGCAACATGTCTATGCATAATGCTAGTGCACCAGCCACATCCAGGGCTGTACAGACGGGAGGGGTTAAATGTAGGGGTTACTGCATGTTCATTGGAGTGTCCCTCTTCTAGTGTCCCAGACACTCAACGCCACTGCTAAACTGACCAACGTTGAGTTCACTGATGACCTGCTGAACTCCAGTAGCCAGGCTTACATAAACCTCACAAAGAGTATCATGAATGAAGTAAGTCTGTCTGTCTGTCTGTCAGCCTGCCTGTCTGTCTGTCTGCCTGTCTTGTCTGTCTGTAAGCCTGTCTGTCAGCCTGTCTGTCTGTCTGTCTGTCTGCCTGTCTGTAAGCCTGTCTGCCTGTCTGTCAGCCTGTCTGTCTGTCTGTCTGTCTGTCTGCTTGTCTGTCTGTCTGTCAGCCTGTCTGTCTGTCTGTCTTCCTGTCTGTCAGCCTGTCTGTCTGTCTGTCTGTCTGTCTGTCTGTCAGCCTGTCTATATATCCTCTCAGCCCTCATCTGACTTTTTATGCTATCTCACCAATAGGTCTACGGGTGCCTCTTGCCAAACCTCAGGGCTATGGTGGACTCAGGTATGGCGAGGATCACGATAACAAGCTTATCCCAGGGTAGTGTGGTGGTCAACTTCACCATAAGCTTTGATACCACTGAGGTCCAAGATGTCAGCCAGATGTCCTTAGCTGTGGTGTCCTCCCTCCTGAACAGCACCAAATACACCCTGGATGTAAACAGCATACATATAAGTGGTATGTTACTATTCTCTCTGTTACAGTAAAATGTTTTCTAGAGTGTTCTTGGTACAAAGTGTTCAGTATATAACTAATGAATTAACTGGTGGTTAGGCTATATTTCTAGATATAATTAGCAATTATTATCAAAGGAATATTAATGGACATAATGTAGTAGATAATAATGTAATGATGTAGCGATCTTTGCTAGCGCCTGCAAGGTGTGATTTAACTTGTAGCATGGCGCAATATAACACCATTGTCTAAATGTTGTTGGGCTTTTATAAAAACAGCATTATGGTTTTTGGTCCTATAACTAAACGTAAGGTACACACAAAATAAATTTCCTTATTTATTTCCTGTGCATTTTTTCCCTACAACAACTACAATTACCACAAATACAGATATAGCTACCATAGGCACTGAACCTTCAGTTACCACGACTACACCTTCACTTACAACAACCACACCTCCACCCACCACGACTACACCTGTACCTAGCACAACCACTACACCTCCACTTACCACCACTATACCTTCAGTCACCACGACTACACCTCCACCTACCACAACGACTATAACTTCACCTTCAACCACTTTATCTTCAGCCACCACAACTACATCTGTAGCTACCATGACTACACCTTCACCCCCCACAGCCACACCTTCACCCACCACAACCACATCTCCACCCACAACGACCACACATTCACCCACCATGACCACACCTCCACCCACCACAACCACACCTCCACCCACCACAGCCACACCTCCACCCCCCACGACCACACCTCCACCCCCCACGACCACACCTTCACCCCCCACAACCACACCTTCACCCACCATGACCACAGCCACACCTCCACCCACCACGACCACACCTTCACCCCCCACAACCACACCTTCACCCACCATGACCACACCTTCACCCACCACGACCACGGCCACACCTCCACCTACCACAACCATTACACCACCTACCGCAGCCAGTTCATCCACCATTATCCCTGCTGCAACGGTGGCTGCCACCTCTGCGGTCACAAGCCAGGTCACGCCAGGTGCCATCTCAGTGCAGTGCAGAGCCACGGCCATCACCGTCAGCGTAGCTCTGGGTTTTCTGACGGCCAACCGAATCACAGAGGACGCCCTCTACCTGGGGTTGAAGGAATGCAGCGTGAATGGAGGCAATGCTACCCATGCCCAGCTGACCGTGGCTTGGAACGAATGTGACACAAAGATCCTTAATGTGAGTTAGTTTGTGAGGTATTTCATAATGTTTCATGGTATTTTGTAGTGTCATATGTCACACACAGTGTGAGTTAGTTTGTGAGGTATTTCATAATGTTTCATGGTATTTTGTAGTGTGTCATATGTCACACACAGTGTGAGTTAGTTTGTGAGGTATTTCATAATGTTTCATGGTATTTCATTAGCCTGGTGTAATCAGCCCCAATATTTGCTTTGTGAATATAGTCTAGCCACACTCGATTGGGAAGTGTTAACAGTCGTTGCCTCCTACTTAGCGGAGACCTCTGGTTCGATTTGCAACTATTGGACCGTGTTTAACCAATCAGTGTTGTTACAACTTTTTTGATCATCTCATCTAGCTCTACCACCATTTTGAAACATGCTTGACATCAATGTCGACTCACTAACCCTCCCTGATTGGAACGCCAGCAGGGTGGCTGTGAAAACGCTAATGCGAACAGGGTTTCCATTCAGACTATAATCTTAGTGAAAGAATATTGACCTGACAGCAATAGTCAGGTAAAGCCAGGCTAGTAGTGTATCATATGTGACACAGTTCCTTCGTTTGAGTTAGTTTGTGATGTATTTCATGATGTTTCATATATATATATATATATATAGTATTTCATAGTGTGTCGTGTGACACAGAGATCCTTTGTGTGAGGTGCTGTATGCAGCATGTGATGTATTTTTATAATGATTCATGATATTTAATATTTCATATAAGTATGAGTTATTTGTGATGTATTTCATGATGTATTTCCTAATGTGTCATAAGACATACCTCAACCTGTATTTAACGGTTGAAAATAATCTGCTTTGCATTTCAGAATGAAACCTATTACACTGTACAAGTAATGCTCTTTAATAGCATGGAGCCGCAAACCCTGCTGGATGGTACAGTGCTAGTTCCCAGAATGCATCTGGCCTTGCCAATCATGTGCACCTACAGGAAGACCATCCTTATCTCCACCAACTACGGCCCTACAGGGTGAGGTCCTCTTGATGCTGTGGTTGCTATGTGAACCAAGCCAGTTGTGTTAGCTAGCGTTAATCAGCGAATTGTTGTGCCATTTTCATGCCTGTTTGTTATTTCATTGCTATTGTGCAGTGAATTTACAAGCGCCGTAATGATCATTTCAGTCAGAACCACTATTAGTCAAAATATGTATATCATGTACATTATGTTAATTATATTTGGAGGTATGGCTCTGTTCTGGAATCTCCCTGCCCTTCCATGCAGCAAAAGACCCTCCATAGGCTTCAGAACGAAACAAGCATAAATGACAACCATAGAACTACATAATAAATGATGAACACAGACATTGACCAATACAGACATACAGCAGACCAAAAAGGAGGTGCAGGGGAGGTGGTGGTGGGAGCAAAGGAGCTTGCAGGGGAAGAGGCAGGAAAGGAGCAGGTTTAACCAGATTATAAAGCGACCTGGACTATTTGACCAATGCGTCTGTCAGCTGGTTGACATCGCGTGACATTGTGGCCTTCCTGAACTAAACCTGTGCCTAATTTAGAATAAAGTGAGACTACAGTTGGCAGGTTTGTGATATGTTTTGTTTGCAATACGTAACAGAAAGGAAAATGACACGGAAAATTATACAGCTCAAGCTCAAGTAACATTCAAGAATGTATATTGTTTGAGCACATACAGAATGCGTTGTGTTGTGTTGTGGCCTATGTCTAGACAGAGAGAATGGAATTTAACAGAGAGCGTTCAGCGGACGGCACTTCACAAATGCCGTTGGTGACACGCCCACTTAAAAGAGACCAGCAGGGTTCCAGTCTTTCCTCCCATTGAAATGCAATACAGTGCTCCATCTTGTTATAATGTCTTTGGTCTAGATATGACATTCTTGGAGACGCCATCACAGGCCTGGGGACGTTCCACGTGACAGTTCAGCTGCTGAACGGCACATGGCCCCTCCCCCAGAACTACAGCCTGTCCCCGACAGACAAGGTCGTGCTGGAGGTCAGCCTGAACACCTCAGCGCCCCAGATTAAGGTTGTCATGGACACATGCTGGGCCACCCCCACCAGCAACCCCACAGACGCCATCAAAAACGTCTTCCTGCAAAATAGGTGTGGTAATACTTGTATATACTTAGGGAAATAATGCTTTTTTTAGTTTGGAGATTCTGCCGACTACAGCTAGACGTGTGAGGCTGTCCTGATCTCGCAAGATTTGGTTCAAAAATCTGGACAAAGCACCTGCCCTTTTCTAAACAGTTTCAATGGACGGCTTCCCAGATAGCTGTGTGTAGCCATCTGCAGCGTCAGGTTCGACTACAGCAGCACCCTGTGAAATATCCGTGGACTGCTAAGTGTGATTAACTGTTGCTGACAGTTAGTGCTGGATTATGTAAAAACAGTATAGGCAGCTTTGGAGATTTGAAGGTACGCTCGTCCATTGTATTTGAGCCACTACTGAATTGGCCCGTACGGACTCCAGTGGAGTTTTGTGTTGATGTGTTGTTTGTGCTCAGCCTCATACATCATATGATCAATGCAATGATCACCTGGCACACCTGGCACACCTCTCTACTCCTCCCTCTACAGAGCTCGTCTTTCCATGCTTATCTCCTCTAGATTTTTGTTTTGCTCTAAACAGCGAGCTGAGGAGGAAATTTGTTATTTTCTGCGGCGCTTGAATGCAATGGAGGAGTGTATCTTCGGATTCACAAAGGAGTTCCCCACATGTTCCAACTTGGGGGACTTCCCAGGTAATGCCGCGAGCACTTACAGGAATGTGCCCCTAATTAATCGGCCTTTTCAGCCTTTCTCTTTCCATTACGGTGTAGGAGTTAACTGACATACATTCAGAGCTCGCCCAAACAAACAATGGTGCTTGCTGATTACTGATACACTGTGTTATTTCACCTGTTTGAGTTTTACCAATCAGCGTCCAACCCAATCCAGCAGTATTTCAGGGCTGCTCCGAAGTACCTATCCAGGAGTAGTAGGTACTACTTGTACCCCAGAAAGATGTCCTACCAGGGTGGGTCCTGCTGTGATAAAGCGCCTAAAGGTGCTGCTGTAATGGTGACCACACGGTAGCGCTATGCAACACCTCAAGAACTCTCTAGATGCTATAGCCCTTTAGCGTTTCCTCTATTATCCATGGGAGCGGGGTTCGCGTCCCGGGTGGAACGGACACACTGCCCCCCCCCTAGCCACCATCCCCCCGCCACCACCCCCCATCAAAAAAAAAAAAAAACCAGCTTGCGAGTTCCTGCAGTGGCGCACAAAGCCTATTCACTTGGTGCTGAATAATAATACACTTTATTTGTTTAGCACTTTTCATAGTGCTTTTCCAATTGAAGACATTAATAAAGAAGCATATGATGAGGAACAATAATGCGTCACAGGAGAAGAGACAGTATATGACGAGATAGTACGTGGTAAATAATGTAAGATGCTAATAATAAAGCTATCCCCCGGAGGCGGGTTTCCCCTAATTCCTCTACTGTATATTTGGTGATGCCGCTCTGCCCCACAGCTGTCCACTGCCTGGCACGTACACCACAGTACTGCAGAACGGGAACTTCAGCACGTCTCGACTGTCCGTACAGATCTTCGCTTTTGTGGACATGGACGTCCTCTACATTCACTGCCAGGTCCAGATCTGTGTGGAGTTGGGCTCTCACACATGTGTACCCGTGAGTGTTGTTTTATAGCTTGTGATTCCCCCACCCCCCCCCCACCCCCCCGTCCCAGGTCATGACCTATTGACCTCTCTGGGTTTGAGGCTTGGTGATGGAGAGTTCAGATGCAAAAACCTCTAAAGCCATCAGACATATTTTTTAATAGGAAATATTGAAATAATGAGTTATTTGGAAGATATTACTTTTTATTCTTATAAAGGTCAAATAAACTAAGCCAAATATCGAAACCTAATCAATAATACTGTTTTATATTGCTAATTGCTATTTTTTTCAGACGGACAGAAGATTTTGCGTCTGAGCTCTTCACATTTGGGAAGATGTAACTGAATTTGTTGTAGCTGGCAAATGAGATCAATATATAAATGTTTCCCCGCAGGAGTGCATTGAAAGAACAGGGCGGTCATCCAACTCGATTGGAACAGGTTTTGGTTCTTCTGGGCCTTTACAAAGATTATATGTTGGTGAGCTGGCTCTCGGTTCTTTTTTTAATATTCAAAACATTACAGTGATCAGCTATGAACTTTTTAACATTATGTTTTTGTTATTTTGCATCTGAGGTCATGAATAGAAACATCTCTTTGCTCTTTTTCAATACTTGTGTATTGCATTGTTATTGAAGCCTACATGAACCTCAGATATTGCCTACTATTGCAGATTCGTTGCAGGAGGGCATGGATACGGTTCATCTGGTAGGCTTCTCCTTCTTGGGAATCGGCTTGAGTCTTATCTTCGTTGGTGGTTTTATTGGCATTTTCTTCTGCCAAAGGAACCGCATTGGAAACTACAATTTCAATCTCAAACCTAAGGAAGAAAAGTTCACCTACCTTGTGTTTAACACTTAGGACTGCAGGCGTTCATTTGTGCGACCAAATAAAAACAAACACTGACCGGCTTCATCTGCTCTAAACCCTTGTTTAATCAAATACAATCTGTGAAATGACGTAGGCCTAGAGCATTTCACATTTGTGTGGCTTGCCCCTTTCAATCCCTTGTTTAGTTTAACATGGCCACACTCTTCTACGGCAACAACAAGCAACCATCTCATCACATCGACAAGGTGTAAACATACAGTTTCAATATTCGGTTGTACAAAAGAACATGTTAAAAAAAATGTAAACGGCTAAAATGGCTTGATCGTTAAGCTTTGCCAAGAATCATTTATGAACAGAGCTATGGCAACAAAGTAATATATATATCAAAACTAATATATATTGCTAATTCCAGTCTGTAGGCTATTGGATTATCACATCTGTCAGGTTTAAAGCTTTAACTAAATGTTGATGCTGTTTATTTAGAATGTATGTTGAGTTATCACCTGAAGGCACACTCTTTCATTAGCACATGCTCTTCCACACACAAAGCATTACATTCCTTCTACTGTTCTTGCCATTCCACCAAAACCCTTCCAGGCACAGGGTTTTGTGCAGTGGCTGTAGTGTTTCAACATTAACAGCGGCTTTTGTTGTGGAAATATCTGTAATACTGTGGGCATTAAAACATAATCAACGTGTATCTTTAGTAACAGTAGCATAGTCAATATTTAACATTGTTTTTGCCTTAAATTATTATTAATAAAAGTGACCTAAGTAATGTTTTATATAGCAAATGAACTTGGGGTATATACAAAGTAAATGATAACTTGAAGAAAAACAATCAACATTTTAACTATTACAGTAGGCCTATATATTACCGCGCAGGATAAACATGTAAACGTTTACATGCTAAAATGTAATGTAAACGAGGCCTGAACATTTACGAACTAAACCAATCTAATCGGTCATATTGGTGGGATAACTAGGAATAACCTATGCTAAATATGTCTACTACACATACACTGTTCAAGCACGATGTCACTTTATAATGTAGCTCTGCTGCTATTTTTATACTTGGCTAAATTAAGTATTTTAATTTCAACGTTTTTTCAGTAGTCACATGCATAATGATAACATGATAATAAAATGTTGGATTGCTGTAATTAAAATATTGTATAATTCAGTTATTTAATGTAACTATTTAGATACAGACGCTAGAGGGCACTGTTTGTCAATTTTGTCACAACTGCAAGATGGACGACAACATGCTTACACAAATGACGTTGAATGGAAAAAGATCTTGAGCAGATCATCTATAATAACACTTACAGTAGGATATATTTATAAATACCATATAGATACAGCACTCACATTACGATTACAGATAACTTGCAAATTACAATACAAAATTGTAATTTGTCATACAAAATGATGTCCTTCTCAAAACTATTTACGATAAATTAATTAATCTCAGTGGGAATAGATTTGTGGCACAGTGGCCTGTTTTCCTTAATAGTTAGATAATAACTTATTTCTGTTGGATGCAAATACATGAATGCATCCTCTGACTCAGAGGTAGGCTACATACCACTAATGTTTTTTCATCTTTGACGGATGGTCCCTAGCCAAACTGTCCCGCAGGGGGTGGTTATAGTGATTTGGGGGCCCCAGGCGAAGACTAGTATGAGGCCCTCTTCACTCGTCTCACCCAGCTGCTGTTCATGTATAATGCTGCATCCATGTAAATACGATCGGGCATAAGCGGCTATATTTATAGACTGATTGGCTGATCGACAGTCAACGCCCATCAAGGTGCACACTGGAATTATAGCATGTGGCAGGGTATCATGCGCCATAGTATAATTAATTGAATCATTCATTTGCCCAACCCTACTGTATTAGCCTACCTATTTAAAAGTTGGTGATTATTTACAGAAGATTCTATTCATTTGTTATTGTAATTGTTTTATTTTTCATATTATTTATTTAAAGGTGTTGTAAGTAATTCTGGAGAAAGTTTGTTGTTATTTGAACTCAGTCAAAACAGAAACACCTCTCCCTTCAATACCATAGGCTGCTTTCTCAAAAGCTTCGCTCTACATATTGGAAACACACTGGCTAGGATATTGTTTTGTGGTGCTGTCTGCACCACTTTGTGTTCCTAATTACTGAGCCAGGGCTGTGTAGTAACACCAGATATGTCTTTCATCACGCACAGAGAATGGGCAGCTAGTGGACCGTGAAGAGATATTTAGTTGACAATGTGTATTATCTTACAATTACTTCCTATTGTAACATTCAGTGCCCCACCCTCCCATCGTTACCGGGGCATGCGTGCTCCCGCCTCCTGTTACCAGACGTTCACTTCCCCAGCGCTCCCTGTCTCAATGGCGTCTTTGCACTTATTGTATATTGTTTGCACCGGTGGGTTTAGCGTGGGTTTTTAGGTTGGGGCTTTCGTTGGGGTTAGTGTCGGTTATTGTTTGTGTGTTGCTGTGGGTGAGTGTTTTGCGTGTTTTTCTTTATTAAACGGTTTATCCTCTCTGAAACCCGTGCCTGGTTACAACTACACCTTTAACATGACACAGTCACAACCTTTTTGATAATTGTTCTATATAAAAGTTCTCATATTTGCATTATAATAGAGCAGTTCAGTTTGATTGTATCTCGTGTGATCAGCTTTTAAATCTATTACACATTGAATATCAAACTAAAGCTTGACTTGTCAGAAAAATATACCCCAAATAATATGTCTACAATGTATTATAAAAGAGAAGAGGTTAATAGATGATAGATAAGCTAATTTCCAGTTAATTGTACCTTGACCATGTTGTCAGATAGAAAATAGATATGTTTACCATCACTAAGACAAGCCAAATTATAGAGCGCAGCAAACAAGGCTGGGATCTTTCTAATGGTTTTAACATTATAACTTAAACTTAAATCATAACATATAACACATTCTGTGTTTTAGGACACACTCATGAGATTATCATGAAGGCCATTTTGTACTTGAGTATGATTACATAAAATTTGGTGCAAATTCTCTCCAGAAATCAAGATCATGACCTGTTGACGTTCAAATAAATATGATGGAATAAAATGTATGCAGATATATTTAGATTTTCTATTGGTATAGCTGTATAATGGTAATTACTCCAAATTAGTATCCAGAAAATAGAAAGCAAATATACACCAAGAAAGAACAAAACACATTACACTAATTTATTTACAATTGTTTTGTTCAAGCTACAGTTTTGTTACATAAGGTCTTTAAGGTGTTTCTAACATTATCAACAAGAAAACGTTTAAAACGAGCATGTGTTGGAAAGTGAAGTAGCACCTTGCAATAATGCCGTGAATCAAACAGCTAAGACACCTTGAGTCAAAAGCTGGTTCAAACATGCATTTCTGGATGTGTGTAAAGCTGCATTAATCAATATTCGTCATATGTTGAGATGAGTTACCGACTGTTCTACACTATCTGCCGCTTCATTCAACACCCCCCCCCCTTGTAACGCCTCCTATGTTCACCTTTCAATTCTCCAGGTACAAGATTCATCACTATTTTTATCTCAATTGGTCTTCCCAAACCCGAGGTAGTGTGCCCGAAATAAATATATAAAATATGCATTATGAAATAAACATTTTTATATTGACACATTATTTAATAATAAACACTGAGGAGATGATTAGTGCCAAAAGAAAACCGTGAACAAACTGAACAAATATCATTAAATGCCTGCTGATAATGAAAGCCAAATAGTTTCATCTGGTGTGTCAGTTGCCAGCAGAGTGTTATTTGTTGTTTATAATTTCACCCGTGTACAACAATCTTAATTAATGCAGCTTTATAAAGAAAGCCTTAAGTGAGACTGTCATCTTTAATCAAATACAATTTAGTTGCACATTACAGATATATACAGGACATAACAGAAGTCCATGTGCTCAGCAGTGTTACGTTACTGCCCGCTAGCCTATCTGTTCTAATCTGTCTGCTTCACGTCAAGCGCAAACCGGACGACGCTGCCACTGCGCCGCGGCTCAGGCTCGGCGCTGCTGTGCGCCGGCAGCTGTGGTTCTCCTCCACATGCACCCTGGGAGTGGTGAAGGCTGGGTCGGAGAACCTCGTCTTTAGCGTCACTAGGAGGCAGCAGAACAGTTAAAACACCAGAGGAGGAGAAAACAGAGAGTGAAGGGAAGAAGCATTTAATTCAGGAGAACACTGGGCTGAGTGGATGTAAACACCACAACTTGTTTAAGAATAACAAATCGGTGTTTCATTGGATGCCATGGTAGTCAGCTAAATAATACTGTGAGTCAATAGTGTAGCTTTTTTTTGAGTTAATGCTTGCATCTCTTGCTTGAGAATATACAGTTAATATGCATGCTGTTTCAATAAAGTTTGTTTGGACATGCTCTTTTAAATTGACATGTCCGTTTAAATTGACATTATAAACTACAGCACACTATTGGTTAAGTAAGGGCCTCTGAGAATTAGTAAGGGAGTTTATGGACACCCCATCATCTTAAATCTCCATTAGGCAGTATATGTGACATGTTCAAATTGTTTTATTTCATCCGGCTATCAAGAAGGCTGGTGCCGCACTTCAACAAAAGAGAAACTGCTTAATGGAGGTTTAATCACATCTGATCTGATCCAAAACAACTGTGCCTAACAGTTGGAACAACATGCTCTTAGGATTTTCTTTGGCCTGTCTCCAAAGCAGAGAGGTCTTCCTCGTCCAACTGCCACAACTTCCAACTTTAAATTAGTTAGATACACAATACACAGATCAAATTCAAACCATATCATGGCACAATTAAACGTGCAGAATGCAGGTCCCACAAAAACAATTCTACAAACCTGTAGAAGCTTGTGTAGAATGAAAAATGGGAAATTATATATGGGAAGGTTTATTCTGTGCATTACAACAAGCTGAAGTGCAAAACTATAATACAGTATCAGCTGTAGGCTATTTGGAGTGATACCACCTGAGCAAATAGCGTACAGTGAATCAATGGGAATGGGGTTCTGCAGTGCTTTTCAAACATATTGAGCCATAACCCCCAAAAAGAAGAAAATGAAGGGCTTCTTTTTGTCGGATATCATAAAGTAATAGTAATTACAGTGAAAGTAATATAAACAGCAATGGACACTATTAAATATACAGTATTTTAATCTCAAAATTATCCAAAACTATCCAATGGGGTTCTGACTCACACTTTGAAAACCACTCTTCCAAAAAAAGTAAAGAGAAAAGGCAATAAAATAACTCTGCTAAATCTGTGTGAATAATTCCATAGTCACACTTAAACAGCCATGCAATCCACGTACAGTAGTTTACAGCAATTCTCTAAGCCTGGACTAGCTTCATAGGATGGTCAGTGATGACTTGAAAATACCTCCTCTAAGATTTTACTAAGTGTAACCAAACAATAAAATAACAACAACAGCACCATCTGCAGGTGTTACTGTGCAATTGCCATGGCAATTGCACATGGTCATCTGTCAATTATCATTCATATTGAACCGTTTGGTTGAGGGCACGTAGTAGACCACTAGTCTTTAACTAGATTGTAGCCACCAATAATTCTGAACTAGCATTATGAATTTCTTATTATGTCTGGTTCATTAGCCAGATACTACAGGCTAGTTTGCTTTCATAGGACCACCAGATTTATTGGTATATTGCAATGATGTTATTCTGCTATTATAACTCTCTTTGTCCACTATTACGAGAGGCAGTTGATTAAACTCAACTGTTTGTGTGGGGAATTAAATGTGTGCACTTTTTCCTTGGCATAGGTGCTAACAATAGTTGAACAATAATAGTTGGACCAAACCCACAACCTATTGTTTGGGAGTCGGGCCAACCAACCAATCCTGCATCCAAACCATGCAAAGGGTAGTCGCAAACACAAGCTCTAATCCACACGTTTTCAGCCTGTAGGTGGCGCTGTCACTGGGGTTTGATTTCAGTGTTATTGGCTACGCATACAGACGCTGACCTTAGAGAAGCTTATTTGTAAATACATATGTGACAGCAAGCATTCAGGCAGCCACACTCATTCTCCTATCCTAGTGTCCATATGGAAGAGAAGACAAATAGCCCAGAAGCTAGGAATGTAGTGACGTAGTCACTGTAACACAACAAAAACGTGCCAATATGGTAGAAAATGTTAAATAAATCAGATGTCCATTAGCATGGTATGGATGGGAATAGGCGGCATTTGTGATTTTGTGGTTGGTTTTACGTCGCTATGGTTACCTGGGATTTGGTAGTGCACAGCCCCACAGGTGTTGCTTTAGGGTCTGAACCCAACCAATGTCTCTGATTGGCTGGCAGAGTTGTATGTAGTGGTGCTGCTTTAGCACAACCCTTCAAATAGACCAGAATGTAACGCATTAGCGTACTACAAAGGGGACACACATTACCTAAACCTCATGACCCCAGCTAGGCTATGTCCCCTCACACAAGGCTGTCAATCACAGAACTACAATGTCATTTAAGAAAATATAACTGCCCAACATATCACGGATTGTCCCATCTATGAAGAGGATGGCATACGCTGTTATTGGTCACCGTATAATTTGTCAGGGACCCACAAAGCAAGTACAATCTTACTCTGGATTTTCTTGACATCCTCTGACATGCATTTATCTATACCATTTAGATGAGATTTTGAATATATTATGAATAATAATAATACATTCCTCTCTCCTCGCATTATAGCACTATGAATTCATAGAACAGTGTTTGTACAATCTGTGATACGCATTGGAAGATTTTCGTAGGAACATCGTTCCCTTCAATGTGGTGTAGGTAATCGATAGTCTCACAAACACGGGGTCTAATATAAGACAAGCATTGACAGATTCCTGCTACCACAAATGTTTCACACCTGTATTTCTCAACAAAAAGAACCAAGAAGTCATTGCATTGTTTTTTCTGCCGTTTACATTTATTCGGAATATTTCATTAAATATGAGCAAGCAGATAGAAACACAAGCACGTCACAGTAAAATATATTTGCCCAACACTTAACTGTTCTTTACCAACCACCGTATGTGTTGTGGCTAAGCCTTGTTTACATATCCTGCCCCTCCCTCGTGTTAACGTTATGAAGCGCCCCTAAACCAAAGGCTGCAAAATGGCAATGAGTTGGCCCTCGCCTGCACTGAGACCTTAATGCTCCTCAGTGTGGACAGAGCATAGTTAGTGGTGGTCCTTGTACAGAGACACCCGCAGGACACAACAGGAAGTAGAGACTACACAGTCTTCCTGCTAAAATGTAGGGAGGGATGTTGACAGGCAGCACAGGCCCTTCACAATGTGCATCGCTCTATGGTATGGGGCCATAATTACATAATTACTATGTAATTACAAAAAAAGTATGACTAAATAATGTGTAGGATGAAAAGGTGGAGTTGGCGATTCTGGAGAAAGCTTGCTATTTGAACACACAAGCAAAACAAAAACACCTCCTCATAGGATGCTCCCTCAGAAGCTCCATCCCCCACCCCCCCATTGCCAAGGCTGGGATACTGTTTTGTGGTACGGTCCGCACCACGTTGTTGGTCTTCCCATTCACAGAGCTGTGTAGAAACAATACATTACTGCGTGTGCACAGCAGCTTCATCAAAAGAGAGAGGGTCGTGTTGATATAAAATGATTCTCTCGATATCCCGAGGAAGCTAACGGTGGCTTACTCAAAAAACAGCAGTAGCTGAGTACGATTTTGGGGGTAGCCTACGTATTCAACAACCTATTCAACATACAGTTAACACTGAAGAAATATCGTCAAATTAAACATGAAAACAAATCCAGTTAGGAATTTTCAAATGACATGTAACTGAATCTAGTCAAACTGTCACAAGACACAACTTGTCCAGGAGAACGCTCTGGAACCCACAGTAGGTAGGCATACTACTGTACCAGCTTACTAGAACATCACTGTAATCAGAATAAATAAGTAAATAAATGAACAATAATAAAATATACAATTTACTGTTTACAGTACATTAACTGAAGGAGGCCTTATCATATCCCAAACACCATATTAAATAAATATCAATTGTACGTAACACATTGGGAATATTAACAATGAATGTCGGGGGAACAAAAGGCAAAAGGGCAGGGTGTATTTCGTGAGTGTGTGCATTCTGTAGCATGTTAACATGTTGCTGCTAATGACTAATGAGCATTTTACTAAAAGACAAGCCTGTGGGCGTTGACTTTGATGGCTTTACTAATGTGCTATTTCACTCTGTGATCAGTGTTACAGAATAGCTTATTATTACAGTACCTGTGACACTTTGATCTACTGTAATATGGTGGGTCCAGAGCCGTGTAGAAGAGAGTCGCGTCAACTCTGTTCACTCTAATTTTTTCACAGCAATGGTGGATCGTGAAACATCAAAACAGTTCCCGGAAGTTAGCCGCAAACACTAAATATACCCTATAAATGATATTGGAAATGTAAATCAGTGCATTTATTTACAACTTATTACCAAATATTACTGTTCTATGTCTGTATTTATCAATGTCAATTTCCCACAAAGCACTTCCTGGACCTGTTTTGCGTCTCCGGTGACCGGTGAAAATGTTTAACTTCCGTTGGTGCGACCCTCTTCCACATGGCTCTGGGCGGGTCTGCAGTCCATCTGATAAGCAAAGCGATGAAACGTTTGTCTTGAGTGTCTTGGATGAACGCAGTATAACAGAATACCTTAGGTGTCCTATCACATTGCACGGTATGAGTGGGTGCCATAGGAGTGTGTGTGTGTATATATATATATATTATATATACAAACCCATTATGTCCTGTTGCCAGGTATTAGACAGAGCCCTACGTATACATTATGTCCTGTTGCCAGGTATTAGACAGAGCCCTACGTATGTATAGAGCCATGAAGAGAACAATAAGACACAGCGGGCACAAACCAAAAACAGGCAGGACATTTATCAAAGATTTTCACAGCTGTTGAGATAGGCATCGTTATTATTTAGTCCAGAGACCAGAGCCGAATTTGAGATGTTTTCGTCCCTCAGAAAAAATCCTTGATAAACCCCACGGGGCAGCTCTGTTGGGTTGATGGAAGTCAACCCAACAGAGCTGCTCGCCGGTGGGCCCATGCAAACACAACAGCCATCCGTGGGCTAGCGAGGCAGCCAGTAGCCACGGCAACCCGGCTGGTGAGCGTGTGTGGGGGCGTGTGTGGACGTGTGGACGGCGGCATCAAACAGCACACCCACTCACTATACCACACTGATCTAACATCACCCTGCACATCTAACTATCACTGCTGAGCAAACTCAGCGCAGACGCAGCGAAGGACAGAGAGATGGGGGGAGGGGGGGTGCATTGGGGGAGTCGGAAAGAAAGGGGATGGAAGGAGAACAAGAACCTCAAATTTCATTTTGCAGCCTCTGTGTTCCTTCCCCACCCCCCCAAAAGAGAACAGAAGAGAAGAAGTGCTAAATTATTTTTACTCTTTTGCCTCAGCCAGTTTGTTGTTCATCTCTTTACTTTTCTCCTTGTCCCCCGCCGCGGCCGGCTGCTGCCCCGCCTGGCCCTCCGGAAGCTTCTTCTTCTTCTTGGCTCCCCTCAGCGGTGCACCCTGCCTGTCCCGGGCCTTCTTTGCCGGCTTTGCCGGGCCTGCAGAGCCGCTGCCCGCCATTTTGGGTTTAGTGCGCGTGGTGGCGCTATACCTGTCGACCTGGGAACGGTGGACGGGCGAAATGAGAATTAGTGGGTAGATCAGACCTGGGGAATGGGAGATGTAACCCCACCTGTTAAGCCCCCGACACACTGCTAGCGACTAGCAGCGATGTAGCGACGAGACACAAGCGGCTTGAAGCGACGACGGGCGACATAGCGGTCGGCGACGCAAAGTGAGCGGGTATCCACTTTCACCCGACGAGTCCAACCGACCGATCTGCTTCATAGCAACGCGCATACGACGGCAGGTGCAACCGACGGCTTGCGTCAGCGCAACAACCCAATTGGCAAAATAGGTTTGGCAGTTACAAGGCAGATACGGCGTTTACACGACCACAGAGAAATCATGTTGATCATCTCCCCGTATACATGATAAATATTAGTATTGCGTTTACTACTGCGTTCTATTCACGCAGACATCTGTGATGACAAAACCAACCATTGACTTGAACTGACATTTATGCAGTCGATAGCCTAATCTTAAATTAATTTCAGCTATTGATAATGAGGCGTTAATATTGCATCTAATATAATATAATCTAATATTGCAGAATGTGCAAATCCTGCACTAGTTGGCAGCCGTAACAAACCGGGATAAGTTGGAAGAGTATCGCAGTTTCTTATACCTAGCAAAACCCAGTTTCTCAAAACCAGGATAAGGGCCTATCCCGGTGTCTGAAATCAGCATATGGTGTTTACATGTGCAAACACAAAAGCGGAATACATGCTGCATTCAAGACACTTTGGTAGTCAATCATTTCCAACCTCCTACTAGAAGAAATACAATAGAACCCATCTCAAAGTTGGAGCTCCAAATTGTGACTGGGGGCAGATCCGAATCCCCCCGACTTCCCAGTTTGAAGTCACACAACAATGTTGGATTATCTAGATGGTAACATCAACTTAAAGGTAATGTCAACTATATCTGCCTTTATTATTATTTTATTATTATTTATATTATTTTAACATATAGTTAAACCTGTTATGTACATTTATATCAAAATAGCCAATGTCGGCAATGTTTTTTGGTAGTTTTTATGGTCAGCAATGTTGTTTGTTTATGTTTAGCATCTAGCACCTGGAACGCTTAGAGGTCAAAAATTGGAAAGTTCAACCGGGAAATAAGCAACCTGCGAGTAGTCTGGAAGGCAACATTAAAAGCCTGATCACAACCAGGATACTCCAGCCCAAGTAAACCCACTGAGCTGTGAGTTCTCACCTGCTTGCTGGGGTCCAGGTAAGGCTCGCTGTACAGGCTGCGTATCCGTCTCCTGTCCAGGGCCTTGTTGTCAGCGGGCTGCTGCAGGGCCTGCGTGGGCCTGGCGGTGAAGGTGGTGTTGTAGCTGGTCTCCTGGCTGCTCTTGCCGTCGGGGGGGAAATATTGGGACCTGGCCCGGATCATCTTCACCGGCTTTACGTCCCTGTAAGCCTGGAACTCGTTCCTGAATGGATGTAATAAATGATGACACGTGTGTATTAGACCCCAACGTCTACTAAGGGGCGTTTAGTTCGGCTGAATCGCACTAGAGTTCGCTTCCCCCTCGCCGGTGCGGTTCATTTGGGGAAGGTGTGAATGCAACACCAAAATCGGCTCAAACAAGCGGAGCGAGACCTCTTACAAGGTGGTCTTGGTACACTTTAAAACGAACTCTGGTGCGGGTATGTTGTGGTGAGAATGTGATCTGACCAGAACCAACTGCTGGAAGAACTGTGCATTTTTGGACTAAACCAGCTGCCGTAGTCAGCTGCGCTGTGCATTATGGGATGAGGAGAAGTGTTTGTTAACAGTTTACTTGCAGGATTTCTGTTGGAATTTTGCCCCATTAATTCTGATGAGCAGTTTAGGAAATACAGCACCTTCAAAGACACATTTTACCAATGAGTGTGGATGTTGTCATGTGAGTTTTGTTGCTGCATTTTGGTATGGTTTCGCAAACTCATCAACTGATTTGGACCAGAGCAAACAGTGTAGTGTGAAAAGGAACTGAAAAATTCTACTATGTAGGCAATAATTGTTTGCCCTTGGTCAGGGCCAAATTAACCAAACTACAGATGTGAGAGTACAAGATCACTTGCACAGAGGGGCGACGGGCGAAGGGAAATTTGTGTTTATTTGTTGACCATTTCAGACTATACTTTAATACTTTATGCATGAGACAATGCCAACTTTGGATAATGAACTGGACCGGAACTGGAAGCACGTCATAGAGAAGCAGCCCTCTCTCCTTTTTCCCCTCAGAGACTTTTAATAAAATAAGGAAAAAAGTTGCTACAGTAACAATGACTATATATAAGCAATATACTGAGTCACATTGCACATACATAGGTGTGGTGGATCATTGAAAATATATAAAAACATGTCCAAAACTACTGTACTGTATAATATCTGTAGCAGTTGTTATTGTACCTGTGAGGGGGTCTGCTCTGCATCACAGTATCGAGTGCATTAATGCACTGTAGTCCCTACACAGCAGTTCTGGCGGTGCTCGGGAAAAGGAACGGCTCACTACACCATTCCCACGGGGGCACACAGGCCTGCAGCAATGCCTATTCTGCACCAATCCCTCCCCATACAGTATCAAAGCCTTTGACATGCTGGACCGCGTACGGTAGAGGGCTGTAGGCAGCAGCTTCCATGTAGGTCACAGTACACTGTGAAGTGAAGGCACATAAAAATGCTAAATCATGCCTATGATATTTCATGCCTTTCGTGCCCACAGGGGAAACCCCACACACACACACATATATACTGGAATAAAAACAAGATGGAGCACTGTAATGCATTTCAATGGAAGCAAAAATGGAACTGCATTTTGCTGTGGAGGCTGACAGACAACTACATCTACCATGCATGGCCTGAAGCAAAGCCTACCACAAAACAGTTTACATTTCACATTTAGAGAATTCAGCGGGCACTCTTATTCAAAGTGACTTACGCCAGGTCAGACACCAGCATTTGCAAGCAAACAACATTCTGTTAATGATGACAGCATCATGTTACCAGGGCTACCACACATTACCAATAGACTGTATCATTCAATCCTCAAACATAATTGCTAAAAGTGCTTACTTTAAAAGAGTAGAAAGGATTTATTAAAAAGGACGGTTATAAAAAACTTCAGTTAGAGTGGATGCTACAAGGTGGAGAGGTCAGTTGTCGAGATACTGACATTCAAAAATCCATACTATTGTAATAGATACTGTAGGGCTAACTTGTTCACTTCTGTCCCTTACGGGAAAGTATTATACACAAGGCGGATATGTGGAAGATACAGTATCGTGGCCTCGTTACAACTGTTAGAATGGATATTTAGCTCAGAGCCTGTGAAATGACATGGAGTCAATGACCAGAAGCTATGGACAAACTGAAGTCAGCCTGCAGGATTTGCTTCGTGCTTCGATTTTGTGCTCCGACCATTTTGTCTCTATTTATTTATCACATGGGTTACAGGCAGGGCTTCTGTTTAAATTAAACTATAGCCTATGTAAGAACCCAACTGTGTTCTTTCCTTTGACATTTTGCATGTTTTAACAATCCCATTGACATTTATATGACGTGTTATGTAATGGAAGAGGATTCAGGTATAGGTTCATGTTGTCCTTCTGTTAATATTGTTACTTTAGATTTGAATACATTTTAACATTTCATTAATTAAACATAGTTTCCACTGTTGAATAAATAACGTTATCTTTGTGCATTTCTTATGACCAGGCAACAATCCAGAGAGCTGACATGTACAAAACAACATTATAGAAGACTTTATTCGATTTTAAAAGACACAAACAACAAATTCATTTAGCTCTCATTAATCTACAGTTCTCAACCAAATTAGCCAACAAAATTATCCATTAGCATCAGAACCATCTTGTCAACTCGAGCTCACTCTTTAGGTTCTAAAAACAGGATTGGGGGGGGGGTTATAGAATAGAGAACAGTGACAGCCTATGAGCACTATAAATGTGGCTGTATGGGAAAGGAGTAGTTTAAGCCTCTTCTGTCTATTAGCACTATGTCACATAAGCAACTCTGTGCTGAACGTCTGATACATAAATCCCTGTAAGATCAACGTGGGACTCTCGGACTATCGGGAAGTAATACTGTCGATATGCATTGGCTGTTAGCATGGTCATTCACAAGTATGTCTCTGTAATTTCCGGTGCAACGATAGCGCAGTCCTTTATTTACTAATTTAAAATTAAAACATTATTTTCATCAGTAATCATCATCGCCTTCAAATACAGATTTACAAGACCTGTAAACAGCCACAGTCTTGTTTTTTAGTTTTCCTCATGGCAAGTTCAGCCTCCGACTTGGTCACTGAGTTACGTATTTGGTCATCCTGCATGTCAATCAAAACACCTCGCTTGTCAAGTAGGCGGGCACTGACGTCTGTGTGACTTTACGATATTAGCATGGCCCTAGTTTACACTGTGTACAAAACTGTTTTAATGTGTGAAACGCTTCGTCACACATCTGACGGGCAGTGACAAAGACAAAGCTGTCTGGCCTCTGTCACAGGTTACGCAAGTGGGCCAAGTCCACTTTTACTGCTTGGCTGGGCCAAGAAGCCACAGCGCACACAGACATTTATTACATAACAATGTTCAAGGATACAATCGTGAAGAACCCATGTGAAGCCACACTTTGCGTGTGTGTGTGTGTGTGTGTGTTTGTGTGTGTGTGTGCGTGTGTGTGTGTGTGTTCATGTGCATGTACACGTGTACTGTATGTGTGTACATCTGTGCAAAAGCAACAAAATAAAGAAAGCATGGGAGAAAGACAGACATTGAGAGAGAGAGAGAGAGAGAGAGAGAGAGAGAGAGAGAGCGAGAGAATGAGAGAAAAAGAGAGAGAGAGGGGAGAGAGAGAGACAATGAGAGATAGCGAGAGAATGAGAGAGACAATGAGAGAAAGAGAGAGAGGAAGAAGAGAGTGAGACAATGAGAGAATGAGAGAGACAATGAGAGAAAGAGAGAGAGAATGAGAGAGAGCAGGTCTCTACTGGTCTGCACTGTAACCCTGTCACAGACACACGACAGTGTAACAATCCAGGCAGTGTTGTCTCTGGGGCCAGCGTGTGCTTGGTACAGTGCTCATTTAGGTATAAGGGTAAATGCAAATGAAAAAAAAAACACAAACAAAGTGGTGAGGACCACATCATGCTCCGCACAAGCATAGAAATATGATTTATAGTAATACTCCTTGTCATGCAATGCCGTTTTTCATGTTTAACGGCAACCTGTGTAGTATATGAGACGTTGCATGTATACAGTAGCAGCCAGAAGCTATTCATTGGAGGAGATGTGGTGCCATTAGTTACAGAAATTGATTGTTTCTGAGTGTGCACACTACAGGCTAACAATTATTCAATTATAAGCCTTGCTATGAGAATTGCTAATGGAGCATTATGGACGTCTTAATAGATTGTTTTTCATTTTCACCTGTAACAAAGTTGTATAACAATTATTTAAATAATTGTCAAAAACAAACCCATCAAAAAAAATAACATATTAAAAGGTTCGCAAATACTGCATACTGGCATCAGTACAAGTACAAAAACCTTTTGTTGTTTGTAAATTTTTAGAAATATTTACTCATTAGTCAGAAAATCCCACATTATGTTCTCATAGTGAGTGGCCGTATGTCCGGGCTACAAACCATCGTACTGTTGTCTAACTTCACACCTCTCGCCGTTCCGGAAGCCTTTACTTGCTCTGTCACTATGGCCGTACCCTGGCACCGAGTGGACCCGTGCCAGGGTACGGCACCGCTGAGCTGAAGTCCACCCACTGGAACATGGCACAATCTGGACACCTACTTTAAAGAGTAGCTGCACCCTAAATTGTTTTGTTGTGTATTGGCGTTTTATGGCTTGAACAAGGCTCTTACTCTTTTGGGACACTCGTGTGTGATCAAATTAATTCGTATGTTGCAAATGCCCCCCTCAGCACCCCCCACCGCTCAGATTATTGACTACATTTTTTTTATTTTAAGCATTTTCCATATTTGTGCAGCGGGTGGAGTCAGGCTCAGAGCTGGGGGGGGGGGTGCACACTTTACATTAATATATAATAACAAGATCTGCAATAAACACTTGCTCTGCAAAGTGACACATTTGCCAAAATCTATTTGATCAATCAAATCAAATCAAATTGTGATTTTCCATAGCAGCTATTCATCTTTTTTTCAAGTAGGTAAAACTGAAATGCCAACTAAGAATTTAAAAAGGCCAACTAAATTTCTGTCACAGTAAATGATGAAGCTGAACATACTGAAATGAATATCTGTCCCTCTTCTTTAACAGCCACACAAGTGATTCTGAATTGCACTCTATTAAATTCCCGTTGAGGGATAAAGTCCGGCCGACCTTCCCTCAATGTATTCACGTGTCTTCAATAGCAGACTGCTCGCTGCTTAGTGGTGCCAGCCATCAACGGCATAGGGCCCAGTGTCTGCCGATCAATACTCCCTCTGGAATCAACTACCTATCACTATTGCTGCTGCCTGTAACGTAGCTATGGCAACATACTGTAAAACCTCTCTAGCAGACAGTTGGTGAACACGCCTTCCAATTTTGTCAAGCGCTGTCAGACAAACAGCATTGTCAATGTGTAAATACTTTGCATTGTTGTTATGTCTATTCCATGTGGTTGTTGTTCTTTCGTGTCAGAAAGGATATTATGCCAGTATAACATGACTGATAACCAACCCTTCAGTGACCCTTCAGAAATGATATCATAAAGAGCATTGCAATTGAACAAATGAATGATGAATATCAGCCGGGCATCTACAGAAATATCATTACTGAAACTCATCTCATTTCAGAATTTCAGTGCAGCATAAAATACACATGCGACTGGACTGTAAAGCTAAATACCTTTTTCTGTTATTGCATTCAGTGCAAGGTGAATCATAGGGACTTTAGACCCTCAAAGAGAATCTATTTTAAACCTAACCGTGTCCATTGGCCTCTATGAGAGTGAAAGCAATTCTTTTCAGAGAGAGATAAGCAAATCAATGTCAGAGAAGGGCAAATGTGAGTGCATAGACCTGCCTGTTTGTACAAGCAAATAACATCTGTTTGGAAACAAAGAAAATGTGTTTTCGCAACAAAATTCTCTTATGATTTATGAACGAAGAATAACGCCATAGATGAAGTCTCACCTCCATGAACCGTTCGATAAATTACATGGATTAAACTTTTTATTTAAATCCATATACAGTACTTCTGTTTGTTTCACTCTCGTCCCAAAGATAATGACCCCAAACCAGGCTTCACTCTCATTCACATTTCTTTGCTATCACACGGCCATATGAATTCAACTCCTTCACTAAACGTACCTTTTGCTAAAATCTACCACCAATGAACTGATGGAAGCAACAAACACAAGTGTGTTTGACAGCAATGCAGCTACAGTCAAAACAATACACTGATTCATGATTGGTTCTCATGAATAAAGCCTAAGTTATCAGAGAAAGTCTAGTAGTCAACAACAGCCTGGCTCACTGTTTATGTAGCAAACACAACTGTACTGTACATTAACCTGCACATGGCTCACTGTTTATGTAGCAAACACAACTGTACTGTGCCATTACCTACACATGGCTCACTGTTTATATAGCAACCACAACTGTACTGTACATTAACCTGCACATGGCTCACTGTTTATGTAGCAAACACAACTGTACTGTACCATAACCTGCACATGGCTCACTGTTTATGTAGCAAACACTACTGTACCATAACCTGCACATGGCTCACTGTTTATGTAGCAAACAAAACGGTACCAACCTGGGTACACTAAGGCTGTCCAATAAATCAATAAATCAAATTTTAATCGTGATTTCAATTATACAACAATTATAAAAACAACATAATTGAGAATAAACGATTATTGTGATTATTAAGTTTTGCAAGTAAACTCTTATTTTGTCTTGTGTTCTGAATGACAGGCACACGGTCAATTCTGCGTTTCACCCCTCGCTGGGTGAAAAAACAATGTGAAAGTATTGTGGGACATTTCACAGTTGAAGGTGTTTTCATAGTTTTTTAAGTGCAATAAATGCGACATCTTTCCCAAGTCAATGACTAATCTTGTTAAATAATCGTGATTTAAATATTGACCAAAAAAATCATGAATAATATTTGAGCAGCAATTGCACACACACACAAACAAACAAACTGTACACACAAACTACACACACACACACACACAAACAAACTACACACCCACACACACAAACAAACAAACTACACACTCACACACACAAACAAAAAACTGCACACACACACACAAACTACACACACACACTCACACACAAACAAACTACACACCCACACACACAAACAAACAAACTGCACACACGCACGCACACACACACACACACACGCGGGGTGCGGTCCTCGTGGCTAATAAAGGTG
>JAODUK010000006.1:3552428-3564676 GCA_027564635.1 Typhlichthys eigenmanni
GCAGTCCAAATGCAGAGAAAATAAACTCTTCCACTAAGTTCCGCGTGCATTGTGCAATGCTCTTTAATGTAGAACAATGCAGACAAACCATACTTTTCTGATCCAATAATAAACATTTTCACCACACCGCTACTTTGAAAGCATGAAATGCGGGTCTAATTTGAGCTACGCCTTACAGTTTAAAGGCTCCGTGTGAAACTCTCGCGTCTAAATTTTGGTTCCGGATTATGCTCAATTTCGCGCATGGACCGAACCGCAACGTCTGTACCGAACGGTTCAATACGAATACACGAACCGTTACACCCCTAACACACACATATACATATATATACATACATACATACATACACATATATATATATATACATATATACATACACACACACACACATTTATACACACATATATATACACATATATACACACACACATACATACATACATATATACACATATATGTGTGTGTGTGGATGTAGCAACATATGTGTAAAAGGCACCTCTATCTTAGTTAGAATTAAGGGAGGGCGACAAGAAAAAGACCATTAAGAACAAAGTCAGGAGGGGTGTATTCGGTCGGTGTAAGTCTCACCTGTTGTCTGCTGGGGTGGAGCGGGATCTGAAGCAGTTGGTCTGCTGTCTTGTGTAGGAAGTGGGGGTCAAGCACTCTGATTTTACTGAGGTCACCAAGCCAAAATTGAGGAGGGAGCTTCCAAAAGCCCTTCCTCACCTGGAACATACATGGGAAGACAGACAGACATAATGGAGAGTGAATAAAAGTGAAAAAGGGACTAATTTTTCTACTGAAGTAATCTCAGATACATTTAGATCTAACTTGTCGGTGCAGCTACGTTATTGTGCAAATTAGAGGCCAGGGTAATAACCCTTCAACAATTCTCAACAAGAGACCAGTTGGGTTCAAAGCTACAGTGTGGGATTATGGCTGTGGAAACCACAATAAACTCTGAAGGCCATGGCATTGATGAAGTTAATGAACCATTTAGGTATTTGTCCCTGCTTTGCAGGACTGGAAAAGTTTAAATGTGTGCTCGTGCGAGGAGATTAGTATGCAGGCATGTGCAGGTTGTATGTATGTGCGTGTGTCCTCATACATTAGTGTGTCCAATACCCTCTTTTCATCGTAGACTATCTGTTTGAGCCAGTGTAGGTCATACTGTTTGAAAGGCACCAGGACCATTAGTGTCCCGGGGTCATTGTGTTGGGCAGGGTTGTATGAGGCTGACTCTGGGTAGAAAAGCCTCATTGTGGTCCTGTTGCCCACATCCGTTTCAAAGCCCTTCACTGGCGCATCATTCAGCCTACAGTGGGCAGAAGAGAATGTAGTGACAAAACACACTTGGAAGCACTTTCAAGTGCAAACACTCCATGTACAGCTGCATGCCAGACCTGGGATATTGTAGCTCCAGAGTCATGCAAAGAGAGAGTTGCGTCATCTCTGTTCACTCTAATGAATCGTTTTTTTTCACAGCAATGACAGATCATGGAGCCTCAAAACAGTTCCCGGAAGTTGGCAGCAAATACTAAAAGTACCCTATAAATTATATTGTAAATGTAAATCTGCATGTATTGACTACTATTTACCAATTAAATTAAGTTATATATATCGATTCAAATTGACCACAATCACTTCCTGGAACTGTTTTGCCATAAATTGTGCTTCTCCATTAACCATATGACATAGCAAAGAAAATGTCAAACTTCCTTGGCGCAACGCTCTCTTTCCATGGCTCTGGGTAGCTCTAGTGGCACAGCTGAGAGTTTTAAGTGCCACGTTCAAATGCACTTTGCTAAATCAATGGGAAACCCACTGGACCTTCTAGGGACTTTAATTTGTGCACGGTTTGTGTTGTTCGCGACCAGAAGTGTATGTCAGTGTAGCCTTGCCAAAACTGATTTCATTCAAGATGGTCCATGACAATAGTTTATGGGGAGAGGGCTGATTGAGAAGTGCATTGTGAAAACAACAAATACCGCAAGGGTGGATTCTTCATTCTGTGGTCCCTTCCCAAGGTTATTTTACCCAATGGGGTTTTTACAGAAGTATTTTTTTGCCTGGAGGAAGGAGCAAGTTATAGGGGTGTTGTTTGCTTCCATGTTAAAATTGTAACACTGCGTTCCAAATTATTAAGAAAATTATATTTTACACAGATTTTCCTAAATAGTCGATGCAAATGACAGTCAGTATAATTTTCAAGTAATCAACCATTGCCGAATTTCATTGAACAAACCACCCAATGAAAACAGTATTTTGAAATAAAATAAACACTCAAAATGTTCCAAATTATTATGCACAACAGAGTTGCAAAACATTTTAGAGGTTGTAAAGAATTGAAAATAGCAATTTGTTGCAATTTGTAGCATTAGGAGGCAATATTACTGAAATCAAAAGCCATTTCAAATCAAACACATCTTAACAGGGCAAGTTACATGTTAACAATTCTTGCATCCATTGATCTTGTGAGTTTATGGAGAGTTTCTGCTTGAATGTCTTCAATAACCTCCCAGAGCTGCTGTTTTGATGTACACTGCCTCCCACCCTCATAGATCTTTTGCTTGAGGATGCTCCACAGTTTGTCAATAGGGTTAAGGCAGGGAATTTTCTCTCCTTTTATGCCCATAGCAGCCAATGACAGAGGTATTCTTTGCAGCATGAGAAACTCTATATACTTTGCAAAGGTAATTTTCACACCTTCAGGAACCCTAAAGGGGCCTACCAGCTCTCTCCCCGTGATTCTGGCCCAAACATGACCACCACCTCCTTGCTGACGTCGCAGCCTTATTGAGACATGGTGGCCATGCACTACTCCATCGATCTGGACCATCCAGGGTTACACGGCACTGATCAGTAAACAAGACCGTTAGGAAAATTAGTCTTCATATATTTCTGGACCCATGGCAAACGTTTCAGCTTGTGAGCATTGGGAAAACAAAGCATTGGGGAAAAACCCTAATGACACATGTACTACATGTAAGTCGCTGTGGACAAAAGCGTCTGCCAAATGGGATAAATGTAAATGTAAAGTAAGAGCTATATTAACAGCATGTAGGCTTAAAAGCTTAAACATTTTTCATTAATTTATTACATTCTAAAAACGGTCTAATGTTTTTCAAACCATAAATAAACACGCACTGTCCCTATGAGGGCGATAGCTCTATGGCTAGACCACAGCTTTAGTATTCTTACATAGTGTGACAAATCAGAGTGACTCCATCAGGGTACAGTCACACATATGTGAATGAATAGTCTTCTCCATTCCATCCTTTCTCGCAAAGAAAACTACAGCAAATTGCAGCCGGTAAACACACACACACACGTCCTTGTTGTTCGCTGAGGCTGTGTATTTAGGTCAAAGTTGAGTTCAGTGTTGAACGCTAGATGGAATGCGCAGAACCCTGAGAGCGACCCATTCTTTCACTAATGTTGCATGCCTAGGTGCTTGATTTTATACACCTATGGCCATAGTTGTGATTGGAACACCTGAAATCAATGATTCGGAGGAGTGTCCCAAGGATCAAAGAAATGGACATCAACTGTCACATTCCTTGTGTCAAAGCCACTCCTTGAGACAATGTTAGAAGCATCTTACTTGGGCTAAGGAGACAATGAACTGGTTTGTTGTTCAGTGGTCCAACGTCCTCTTTTCAGATGAAAGTACATTTTGCATTTCATTGTGAAATCAAAAGTCTGGAGAAAGAGCGGGGAGGCACACAATCCAAGTTGCTTCAAGTCCAGTGTGAAGTTTGCACAGTCAAAGATCATTTGGAGAGCTCTGTAATCTTCTGGTGTTGGTCCACTGTGTTTCATCAAGTCCAGAGTCAACTCAGCCATCTACCAGGAAAGTTTTGAGCACTTCATGCTTCCTTCAGCTGACAAGCTTTATGGAGATGCTGATTTCCTTTTCCAGCAAGACTTGGCACCTGCCCACAATGCTGAAAGGTACCAATACCTGGTTCAATGACCATGGAATTACTGTGCTTGATTGGCCAACAAACTCACCTGACTTACATCTCGTAGAAAATATATGGGGTATTGTCAAGACGAAGATGAGAGACACAAGACCCAACCATGCAGACGAGTTTAAGGCGGCTATCGAAGCAACCTGGGCTTCCAGAACACCTCAGCAGTGACCAAGGCTGATCAACTCCATGCCACGCCATGCACGTAGATGCAGTAATTCATGACAAAGGAGCCCCAACCAAGTACTGAGTGCTTTTACACAAACATAAGGTTCAGAAGGCCGACATGCACATTTTCTGAGATACTGAATTTTAGGTTTTCATTAGCTGTAAACTGTAATCATCAAGATTCAAACAAATGCAGGTTTGAACTATTTCACTTTGTGTGTAATTAATGCAAGATATTAGTTATACTTTGTCAATGAATACTAGAAATTACTTCACTAACAACTAACTACCACAATATTCAAATTAATTGAGATGCACTTATATATTACTACACCCCCACCCCTCTTGGCCAATATGTCCAATATAGCCTACATCAGGGGTTCCCAATTTTTGTTTTGCCATGACCCACCTAGAGAGGACTAATCCCACTATACACAAGTATTGGTATCGTACTTTTAAAAAACCTATACATTTTAGCTAATGCTATACCTGTGCGTGCGTGCCTAATATTTATGAGCAGAGCGCTCCAGAATCGATGGTGTGCTAAGTAGGACTTCATCCAATCAGAAACAAGTAGGTGATTTTGCCACAACCTTACTCACTCACCCTTGTTCTGATGCAAAGTTAGAATATTAAAAATCTCTACAGCATTGCTTGCTCTTCAGCATAGTATAAAAAAATAAAAATAAAACACCATCAGGGTTTCAAATTATGGTATTCCGAACACAACATGGCTACATACCTTTATAGCACATGCCAACTAATTCAACATTCAAAACTATTTAAAATGAAATGTTTCCATGCTTACCGGATGACCATGTCATATTTGTTGATAGCACTACCCAGGGAGCTATTTTTAATGGCAAAGCCATTACCTATCACTGCACAGGTTCTGCATTCAAGGCTGTGTGGAAAAAATAAAAATGAGAAGTGTGTATACACATACTATTATAGACACACAGTATACGGTATATAGTTTTTTTACGCACACACACACACACAGTATACTGTATATTAGGAGTGCAACAGTAGCCTCACAAGACCATCCTTATCTCGCAAACTTTTAGTTTTAGTTCAGTCAGGAGAGCTTGAAATCCTTGCGACTGAGTCCGACGAGTAACAACGGATCATTCAGCATTGTACTGATAGCTACGGACTTTGTTTTGGTGTGACGACTTGAAAACAACTTTTAAACAGCAATGACAGGGAGATGGCTCATCTAACAAATTGAAAAGTAATTTTTGAAAATGCCTGCCCTTTTCAAACAGTTGACGGACGGCTTCCCAGATGGACTTATGTCCAACCATCCACCTGGCATGTCAGGTTAGTGTAACAGTTCTTAAACAGACAAAGCCATGATATAAAAGTCTACGGTCACACAACTCACTGCTAGTGCAGCCTGTTAAACTCATTATGTTGCAGTTTCACAAATAACACTATCCCTCTATATAGAGTTCCAACATGCATCAAAAAACCAAGGGTCTTAAAAGCAATTGTTCCCATTCATGTATTAATTTACTGTCACTACGATGTCGAGAGTTTGAGATGATTACGGCAAATATCTATTGCCTTTTCTCAAACTAAAACATTTGAAATAATATCAAACTTTTATTTAACAGACAGTGATGTGTAGGTTTAGTGTAATTTTATGAAATGACTGGTTTGGCATGTTGCATGCAGTTAACGTTGGCCTTCATGTTGTTCTCACTGAGGGGTCTTACACTCATTGTTGAGCGGTAACTAGTTACCAGTAACTATTTAATGTAATATTACCTTTTCCAGTAACTAGTAGTGCAAATAATTACTTTTTCCAAAAAAGTAATAATATTACAATTGCTAATCCAAGTAATGCTGCATTACTGCTTTACAAGAACAAGATTTATGGTCCTACTGTAAATTTAGGGTAGGCTAATTTAACCACCATGTCCAATCATCTGGTTTGAGAGGCTGTAATGGTTTTACTTTGGCTGATTGATCACTCCTAAGGTTAACTGCTCCAGTAAAGAGGATTACATTCTAAAAATGAGCTGGCTACACAGGTTGTCATTTTTACGAAGGGGTGTGGCAGGGTAGTGAATGTGAAATATAGTAATGTTACTAGTAACGTTACTAATTGTGGGCTAATGTTTTTCTTTTCTCTCCATTATTCAACTTCTGCTCACCTAACAACACCTCCATACTACAACTTACAAACCTCACAATGAATCAGCATGTTTTGAGTTAAGTTGCCATTACTTCTCACAAACATACATTCCATAAATTTAGAGATATTTACACATTTCAACACATTTTTGAAAAACCATAAGCTAACAATAGCAGGCTAATCACGATGAACATATGGGCTAGCTGTAGCTAGTTTTCATATCACAAGAAACTGAAACACCTCCTTTTCAGTTTGATTTCCAAGTGTCAGGTTTAGCATAGTGGGTTGTGCATATGACTCTGGATCCAACTGTTTGAATCTCACAACGGCAGTAAAAACATTACTTCAGCTCCTAATTTTTAACTACATTTAAATATATACAATTTAAAAAATAAGCAAAGGCCATGGACTTTTATGAGGGCCCATGCGGGAGGTAGTGGGCGGGGCAGCTAGCAAGGAATGTCAAGCTACTTTTAATACTCAGTAATAAGTAAAGTAATCTGGTGTAACCAATCACAACGAATAATTCATGTCACACAACAATAGCGGAACAGAGGTACATATAGAATTAGCGAACAGTTTTCGGTTTGCTTGAGTTCGCAGCAAATGGTTTGAGGAGGTAGTTCTCAAACACACATTGACGGTGGACGAAGGATGACAGTTTAAATATAATATGTTTGTAATGTTTACACAAAAAGTTCAACATTCAAGTTCGAAGCAAACATGTTCGCCATGAATGTTCGCCAAATCTGAACCTAACAATTATTAGTTTGCTTGAGAAGGCACACTACTTACCCATATAGCCTACTGTAACAATCTCACAAACATATGAACTCACTTTCATCCTAAAATACTGGATAAAGAAGTTACTGCTCCGTCTGGACAAAATCATTGTCGGTGGTGTAGGGCACATCAGAACGTAATTCACAACCAACCTTTACCACGACAGTGTGTTGGATGCTTGTTTTGACAGTAGTAAGCTACAGTACTATTAATATAAAATGTTTTCCTTTTTCCCAGTTAAACTTCTCCCTACTTCCCTTGTCGACTCCTTGGATTAGGCCTATATTTTTTGTCTGCCCTTATACTGACAATAATATCGTTAATAATTTCTGGGACAATTAATTGGCCAAAAAAAAAAAGTTATCGTAACAGGCGTAAGTGGAATAAATGCGTCCTGAGCAGAGAACAACATCACCCCCTCTGTGTGTGTTGTGATCCGAACTCCTGTTCTTACATATCCAGAATGGCTTCCATGCGTTGCACACTGAGCATTTGTTTTGCTATGAAATGCTGTTGCGCTTAGTGTAATATCTAATGGCAGAAAGTCATATAGAGTCACTGTAATAAAGGCACTTTATATCAATTTACTTGAACCACCAACAGTGGCTCAGAAATTGATGTCTAGGAGATTCATAATGGCAGTGAGATGAACACATTGAGTGCTCTGTCCACATTTGGTTCTAATATCCTTTCAAAAACTACAAACCATGTAAAGCAAGTCAACTTAACAATAATACAACTTACAATGTATTACTTCTTAAAGGAACAAAAAAAATGGCAAAAGCTATAAAAAAGAAAGATAGTGTGAAACCTTGGATGTTTATGTGCAATCGACAGAACAAACAAGCTAGCAACAGCCTAAGAGCTTTTATAGGAAGGACTTTGAGTTTTGACTGCTGTTCAGGACAGCAAGACTTCTACTAACACATTTTCGGGCAGATGCCAAAGACACAACTGCTACAGTACACTTCGGAATGAAGTAGAACAAACTCTAGAGAAGCAGCAACAATAACCTCTGACATGGACAATTTTGAAAGTCTTAACTGATGCAGCTTATGCTTATTAAACGTCCTTTAAAAAGCTGAGGGTCTCGATGCTGAATTAATAATGGAAAACTGCACACTGACACACTTAACCTAATTCATGTTTATGGACTTTTTTTGGTATATTGTAAATTGTATGTAGGTTAAGTATTAACATCTGTCAGTGTGCAGTTTTCTTGCATACAATAAAATAAAAAGTCCTATTCTGTATTGAGTCTATGGTTGTTGATCTATCAACGCTAGCATTAAATGTAAAGTTGAAGTCACTGCCTTATTACTTCACCAGACCACCAATAGGACACCTTTAAAAAACATATCCTCATACATTTTAGGACAGGAGGAAATGTATTTTCCAAATACGAACGAAACGAAACCCTACTCAAAAATAGATGGTTTCAAATCATTTATTTTTTTAAATACACAATTTATATAGAAATTCATATTCATAAAAGTGGCAGGAAGCCCTTTAAGGGTTCTTGCACCCAAAAAAGCTATAGGACCCAGAATTTTTAATGATTATAGGGCGCAATATTTACATTTTCTTTACAACATATATAAGAAACATCTGCATCCATTGGTGGGAGGCTTTCAGGGAGTACATGCAAACAGTGGCGTGGGGAATATTTTTACGGAAGCAAAGTGATACAAATAAGATATGTACCGGGAGGGGGGATGGGGGGGTGAGAGGATGAGAGAGCGCCTGTGCCTTGCACACGCATGCCAGTGCCACTGCCAAATGCTTACCACCCGTATAATTTGCTCCCTCATAACATGCTGCCACTGCCATGCCACTTAACGGACAGTAAATAGGCTACTATATGAATAACCTAAAACAATGTATTCACAAACTCATCTTAAACCATTTAAAATGTTATGTTCGCATTGCCCACCGGGTCGCTGACTTCATCTATAGATATTCATCTATGCTGATTGCTATCGCATAGGCTACATGAGAGTACGCTATGCACTTGTCAGTATGGACATGCTACACGTTGTTAGAATAGTAATATTATCCACAACTCAATCAGTCATTAATTTAGCTTAACTTTATGGAAACTAGGAGCAGCAAAGTAGCATAATTTATTCAGATTTACCTGCCCGGTAGGCCTACCGGGCAGACATAGGCCTACACACAATGTTATTGTGCAGCCCTGCCCACCACCCATATGAATATGCTACCCATAACATGCCGCTTACCCGGTAATATACAGTTACTACATGGTGAATAGTCTACGACGTCATTCACAAACTCAATTTGAAGACATTTAAAGTATTACGTTCACAATGCCCACTTTATTTCTCGAGCTACTGTTCTAAGCCATTTATGATCTGATGCTGATATATTTTCGTCAATATGGAGATGATACACACTGTTAGAACAGTTAGCTTATCAACAATTCTATCGTTCATTTAGCATAGAAAACTAGCAGCAACGTAACTGATTCAGGACATACCAGTTGGCCTATATAAACTAAACAAACCTTACTTTTGAAGCAACCATAAAGTCTAAATATGTGTCCACATCTCACAACAGCTTTTTTTCAGTTTTTTCATACGTCCAAGTTGTTAGGCCTGCTCACTGTGTTCAATGGAAGCGCCGCCAGATGCTGGCTTCCTCTGAACAGTCTTAACTAATCATTTTGATACAGTTTGATAAGCAACCTGAAAGATATTTCATTGGTTAATCTTTAGAATTTTATTTTAATAAATATTCTAAGATATACCTACAATTATAAATAAATAATATAGCCTGAACAAAAACAATTGCCTTTGCCAGCAGCATTAATTATATTTGATGCTGCTCTACATCTCCATTGACAAGGCTTGATATTGCAAACTTGCAGGTTGTGATGTATTATTCTGTTTGTACTGCGCATGTGGTGTTAAGGCCCAATTAAACTTTCTGTTAAGTACACATACGCAACATCGCTACCACGCGTATCCTGTATACTCTCCGTCTGTACCTTCGTGCACGTTTCCCCAGCCCATGTCTACGCATCCGTACGCATATGCAAGGAGCAATACCAACAGAAAACGAGTGGCAATATATGGATCCTCTAATGTTCTGCGAGACATGAATGAGTGGGGTTGAGATTTAAAGACTGAAATTACTAGTGTTACTATGACGACGTCTATGATGCTTATTATGGTTATTTTAGGAGTATTGCCAGAGACACTAAAGGACTATAAGGACTTTGGTATTACTCTCTGGTTAAGATCAGTGATTACGTTTATGGGGTAGTTTACCCTCTGGTTAAAATTATTAAATGCTACTGCCGGTATAGTGGTTAAATATAGGGGTTATTTACCACAATGATCTACAGAAAAATGCTAGTACTTTTCCAATCACCATTTCTGTTTGATAAGCACAACATTGGTGTAATTAAGAGATTCACTGAAAAATTTTAAAAATGTGTATGCTTTTTAACGCTAGAAAACTATTTTCATTATTGGCAGGTTAGCTAGCCTCTTGGGAATGAGTGCCCCCAGGGCCGTGGGCTGTGGCGCATATCACTACACACATGATACAAGATCATGCTAAAAATAAAGCAACATATGTATTCTGCACATCAACTTCAAGAGAAGAAGCTCGACTAAAAACGAATAATTTCAATTTTTACCTAAACGTAACAATTCTCACACCAAGCATCTAAATGTGCATATGGTTATAAATAAACAATAACGTGCACATGGTGCACATGCACATATGGTACACGTGCAATTCTGCATTCTTCAAATGTGCCAAAATGGCTAAAATATATATTCCGCCTGACATGCCCCTAATAAAACCTCTATCTGCTCTGCTTCACTGTATTAGACTCAACCTTTGCACAGGTAATATTCAGATGTTGGGCTTTTGTTTTCTAGAGATTTGGGAGTAGATTTTTAGGCGGAAATAAAATATAAAATATTTACTGTTCTCCATCTCTATATACTCTGCAATGGTAATATAAATCGGTTTACTTATAATGTATTCACATTCAATAGCTTCTGCCTTATCAAATGAGACCGGAAGTGTGTATATAGGCCTCATGGTTGAGGAGCTGCACTTTATTTGTGGTATTACATTTTAGGCGTTTCCTGGAAATTGTGCTAGGGTTTAAGAGGGTAGCTCAGCGTTGCCAATTTAGCGACTTTGTCTCTAGATTTAGCGACTTTTCAGACCCTCTTAGCGACTTTATTTCTAAAAAGCAACTAGCGACAATTTTAGCGACTTATTCAAAGTTGGCAACAGTGGGCTAGCTAGCTGGCAGTTCTGGTTGTACGGTACTGAGCGCACTCAGCACCTGAAGTAATCAGAGGCGCCGGAGTGGACTGCCTACTAGTGTACACAGATTTTATATACGTTTAGTGTGTTGAGCAGGGAGACTTTAACTCAAAGTATACTGGGTACATATTAATTCCTACAGATGTAACATACAGATGTAATGCTTGTTATCTTTCACTAGCAATAGAAACTATTGTAAACACTTACTTTTCAATGTTAGCTGGTACATCGTTACTACCAATACGAGCTAACACTTTCAACAGAAGTTTCTCTGTTAAAGAAAAAGAGTGATAAATATAATTTATTGTTCAAACATGTAGGGATGCACAACTAATTTTACATGTACAGTATATTCAACTAGTTGAAAAGTCAAGATAAGAGACTTAACTAAATTAAAAGTGCTAGCTTTGCATCTCTAGAATTTAATACATTTCGTTGTCATTAAAAATACCAGAAATACCCTGCAATGGGACAATAGGCCCAAAGGACAATATGCAAATACTGTAGACACAAAAGTATAAAAACATTAACAACCCACCACTGCCTTTAATGCCATATGGTAATTCCAGGTCTGACAGATGTTCTCGCCAGAAGAAATCCTCCATCTTCAGAAAGAGCTGCTTTTGCCTGCTGGTGCTGGACAAGAAATTATAGGAAATTAAACACTTTTAGCTGGATATAGGCATTACAGTTTGATGTGTGTCTGAGAAAAAGATGGTGCATGCGTATGGGGGTAGATTTCTATCAATATTATTCAAGCGCAAAAGTATAATCCACGTACGTAATGTACGTTTGTGGCCACGTCATGGTGCTGGTGAGCCTGCATCGGCTATTAGCGCAGAAGAAGAAACTTTACGTTTGCGAACCA
>JAODUK010000006.1:3583203-3601335 GCA_027564635.1 Typhlichthys eigenmanni
TTTCTTTTTGCATATATATATATATATATATATATATATAAACACTGTATATATATATATATATATTTATTTTGCATAGTTTTCCCTATTGTAAACAAATACAAGATATCTTACATAAAAGATAAACTCAAACACACCTTTATGTGTCAGCTTTTCAAATGGACTTTTCAGAACTTTCACAATGGCATTGTGTGTGAGTGTGTGTGTGCGCGGGTGTGCGTGCGCATGTTCCTTTAAACATTGTTCCCTTATCGGTAAAGGACTTTCTGTCCTGTTTCTACTGTCCTGCTTTTGAAACGAGAAACCCAGTCCACCATCTCTGCTGTTCTCGTTGCATTTTAAAATGCTCAGGTGTGTAAATGAATGATTGTGTCCGAGACCACACAGCGGTCTCCCTTCTCTCTATGCCAAGTGAGGTTTGCCAGCAGCCTACATTCTGGCCTATTTTTCTATTTGATGTTTCCAGACCTCTGGCCCATGAGAGCTCTTCTGGAAGCACCTCCTATATTCCAGGTTCTATTGTACCTGTTCAAGTGTCTCTTTTTGAAAGTCACATTCACACGTTCCTAGCAAGTACAGTATGACCATCCCTATACAATATGGATAAGCAATATCACTGTATGAAAGTCACTATGTATTATTGTTATTGGTGTTGTTATTCACTAGCACCCTAGGTGTGATAATTGAAGTAAATATGTTTTATACAAACACAATATTGGTGTGCTTGTCGTTTTCCTACCATCAGTTGAACTCGATGCCACTGCATTCAAATGGCATATTGGGATGTGAAATAGCCTACTGAATTTTCTCCCTAAATAAATTAATCTGCAGTAATTTGTAGTAGGTTGTCTGTCACACCACATACAATAGGCTATATTGTATTGATATTTGCGCATAAATCACCAGTATTTAAATACTGACTTACATACACATTCATACAGACACTATAAGCGAAACATTCAAATTCATTCTCTGCTACTGCTATATTTACACCAACAACAGAAAACGCAATGGGGGCTGTTGGGGGTGGGGGGGGGACGTCTTATATTACGAGGAGTCCACGAATGCAGCGTCTACTGCGCATCATCTAGCGGGCCGGTGGCGAGGGAGGCAACCCTGGCTGTCACTCAGCATGGAATGTAGGTTGCAGTGTGCGACACTTAGCTCTTTAACTTCATCCTTATTGCAACGGTGGAACCTTAATCGCCCTAGTCTCTTTATTGGAGCTGCGTACTCGGCAGTAGTTAAACAGATTCGGCCTCCTGATACATAGGCCTAAACAGACTGAAGCGGATCGCTAGCTCTGTATTCGTGTTGACAGCTCGTGTCCCACCCTTTTTACTCGTCTGACGGGATCTCTACCGTTAACGGTGAATCGCGCTTTATTTCTACCCACACGACCGCGTTGAGCCGTGCATGCATGCAGCAGAATGGACCAGACGACGCTTCGAACGGCGGTCGCCAATCTCCGTCTTTCAGCATATCTAGTCCAATACCCGCAGCCGCTTCGAGGGTACGGAGGTTTGTCCAGGAGAGACGGGCGCTACCTCTACCGAGAGTGATGGTTGTATTCTCATCCGCGAGCAACAACGCGGAGAAGCCTGGCGATGCGATGTCGGGTTCGGACCCTGCGGAGGAAGAGAGCCGAAAGCCTGCAACCCCCGCACCAATCCTGAACCTGGGCAAACCCCTCCGCTCCACCTTAAGGGAATCTCAAGAGGTTGGTCTGCTGCTGCTGCTGCTGCTGCTGCTGCTGTTGTTGTTGTTGTTGTTGTTGTTGTTGGTGCTGGTGGTGCTGGTGGTGATGCTCTTGTTTATAATGCTGTAATAGAGATAGTCAACAATGAATGATGATGTTTGTCATAACTTGGCCATCAGTTTGCTTGAAAACAATAGATAGAAAACAATTCCAACATTAATGTCCATCACCCCCATGTCGTCTTTAAGGTGATTATATAAGGTGATTAAGGTGACTATGTGGGGTTGGTTGAGTTTAATGTGTTCGGGGGCTCAACTCAACCTCAACCCTTGCACTTACATGGTGGCGGGGTCCGTTATGTGGTTAGGTAGTCTCGCAGAGCCAGCCTTTCCTTACAGCACACAGTTGCATATGTGACGTAGTGCTAATGAACGGAACAGGCTGAGACTATGTGGCAGCCTATACTGGCTACTGTAGTTAGGGGGGAATCCCGTGTGCGTGTCTCAACTTCTTCTGATATGTCAAGCCAGCTGATAACTGAATGTGACCAGTCAATTTAGCCCAAAGATACTAGCCGACGTAACTTGAGAATAATCATTTTATTAGCCTACAACAGGCACCCAGGGTTATGCGGTTTTGCAAGTGAGCAGATGCAGGTCTGAATTAATCGCATAACTGACTGCAGTGAATCTGTAACAAACCAGATACATTTCTCTTGAGTATAGATCCACATTAATTAGCCTATTTTAATGAGTTAGGCCAACTCATATCTCAGCCAACCTATTTCTGTTCTTGAATATGATGATCCACATCTTAATAATCACTGGGACCAGGACACATGGTATCTGTCAAATAGTACATTTGACTGACCATTACAAAAGTAGTTAATGTGTTCTTCTTAATTACATGTGATGCATTTGATTCAATGTATAATTGCAAATTATTGTTGTCATATCGACATCTATTTGCATTATAATGGTTCTGGAAGGGTGGATTTCCCCCTGTGGTCGCTTCCCAATGTTTCTTCCCATTTTACCCACGTGGCATTGACTTTTATGGAAGTTATTCCTTGCCAGGGATGACAAGCAGAATATGGTTTTCATTTGTTTGCATGTTAAATTTGGGCATGTAAAGCCGTTTGAGACATAATGTGATTAATGGCTGTATATACAGTATATTTATAAAATCGACTTGACTTGACTTGACTTAAGAAGTTGGCCAACTCATATCTCCACATATGGTACCCATTTCTAGTCTTGAGTAGGATCCACATTAGCACTTTAATAATAAGTTAGGCCAACTCATATTTCTGCCAACCCATTTCTATTCTTGAGTAGGCTCTAGATTATTACCTTAATAATAAGTTAGGCCAACTCATATTTCTGCCAACCCATTTATAGTCTTGAGTAGGATCCACATTAGCACCTTAATAATAAGTTATGTCAACTCATATCTCTGCCAACCCATATTTCTATTTCATGAAGTTCCCGGAGGTGATTCCGCTCAATGTGGGTGGCACCTATTTCACCACCCGCCTGTCCACGCTGCGGCGGTACGAGGATACCATGCTGGCAGCCATGTTTAGCGGACGCCACTACATCCCCCGTGACGCAGAGGGGCGCTTCTTCATCGATAGGGATGGAGCCTACTTTGGGTGAGCAGTGCTGTGCTCAAGCAAAGCTCTTAAGGCGATGCTGGCTGCTCGGCAGCCATCTTGGTAAGGCCAGAGACCTAGTAGAGTGTAACAGTGACCATCCACTTTCTTCCCATACATTTTCTCCATTGACTTTTCGTAAAATCTTTATTTAAAGAGTTTTAGGCCTGGAACCAAGCCATCCAGCTACCATTTGATTTGGAGCAACAAAAAAACATTATATAAAAACATAAAAAAGGCAAAGGTACAAGACTGTGTACATAACATATTGTAATACTGAAGGAACTGTGCATCCCGTAACCCATTGGAATACCAGAAAATGCATATTCTTCCTTGGTTCTTCTTAATTAGTTATCAGATTGTGTATATTATACAATTATAATAGTATAACACAATAGTTTTCATATTATTTATACTTCTAACTTGAATAAACAATCGTACTTTTCAGCGATTCAAAACTAACTAGCTGATATGACTTTGCGGGGTTTGAAACATTTCCATGGTAACAAAAAGCACCGATCTTCTCTAAATTCCAAACAGCTTCGCAGCGCTAAAGCTCGCAAGCTCGCAAGATTAGGATGATATCACAAGGATAGCCAATTCCACCAATAAGGGACTTTCACACTTTAGGATTGTGGGTACTGTAGTAATTACCTGTGATATCCCAAATAAATCATGTTTGTCTTAGAACAAGGTAGATATCATACAAACTTGTGGCTTCTACCTGAGCATATACCATTGATTCACCTGATATGTGCCCTAGATTATAATTTATACTGTCCTTTTTTACCAGTTTAAATATCTTTAGAGCAAAAACACAACCCATAACAATTACTTTTGCCATTTTGGCATTCCCTGTTTGTGCTGAAAACATCATCCTATACGTCTACACAGCCATGGCTCCTTGAACAGGGACACAAACAAAGTGGTGCACACCGCTCACAACAACAATGCCCTAGCCTCCACTGTGTGTGACGGAGCTGAGAGAACACCCTGTGGCACTACATGGAGGAGTTAGCAAGTGTTCTTCCAGAATGGATCACTAGGCCTGTACCTTTTTAAGAGACGAGAAGCCCCCATAGAAATGCCTCACAGAGACACGCCGCTATAGGCAACAAAACTGCTTTGATAAGGTTCCCTGATCACACAAGCTGCCTGGCCCTAGTGTGACACTGACCAGCAGTGCAACTCCGCGCCTTGCGCTGAAAGGTTGAGATTATTTAAACTTTCATCAAAACCCCCAAAACAATGGTGTGTGATTGGGGCCTTACGTTGCCCCACCTTGCTGCTGGCCCTGTAGCATGTGTGGCCTTCATGTCCACGGTGCTCTCCTGACAGGGACATCCTGAACTTCCTCCGCGAGGGTGAGCTGCCGCCGAGGGAACGTGTGCGGCTGGTGCACCGGGAGGCCCAGTTCTACGCCATTGGCCCCCTGCTGGAGAGTCTGGAGACCACACAGCCGTTGACAGGGGAGAGGGTGCGGCAGGCCTTCCTCGACCTGCTGCCCAACTACAAAGGTGAGTAGTTGCTGGTTCGAAGCCCACTGACTAACTCCTCACCTAGTGAGTCCCTGAGCAAGACACCTAACCCTATACTGCCCCCGGTGGTTGGAATCAGCCTTGCATGGCTGCCACCACTGTGTGTGTGTGTGTGTGTGAGGCGCTTTGAGCGGCCGGTAGGTTAGAAACGCGCTGTAGAAATGCAGTCCGTTCACCATTTATTACACATTACGTGTCTTAGAAGGTTACAGCAAGCTCACATACAGTATCTTTGTAGAAGATGACTGTCCTACAGGTTTAGCAGACATGGCTGTGAGCTACAAACTGAATCATGTCCGCACAATGAATCCCTGGTGAACAAATATCCATCATTTTAGGATACATGGTAAATCCTATGGGGAGGTTGTACTATAAGCCCTTTGCATATGTTCTTGCGTGTGTGCAGGCGCAAGGTGCACTGTGTCCCACACGAAATAGCCGACAAGCCCACAAGGCGCTGAGATTAGGCAAAATCTGATATCACTGGGTTTACATTTTTATTTTATTTTTAAATGTTTTATCTCCATGTCTGGGCCGTTGCCTTTTATATCTTTGTGGTTTAGGCTTATTGTAATTTCCAAATGTAATATCAAAACATTTTAATTTCAGCAGCCCATGTGAAGGCTTTGGCTCCACAGAGTGTGACACAATATATGATAGAATAGAATAGAATGCAGCTGCAAGACAATACATTGCAAGTTTGTAAAGCTGCTGTTAGTGATAGCCACTGTTAGCTACATACTCATCTGTTGAAACGGTATACCGCCCAGCCCTAGCTGAGATGCGTCTGCAAGAGGAGAAATTAACTATACTTCTGAACAGTCCGAATGCTCAACCGTGTCCGCATGCACAACGCCATGTCCGCTACAAGAAGAAGTACACCTGGGCCTTGACAGTGAGCACAATCACAAGGAGCAGGTAGATGGGGTTTAGGTGTTTGGCTCAAGGATGCTTACAGGTAGGCCAGCAGCACCTTCAGTAGACCAGTAGACTGTATCCCTGTAATGTGTTGTATTGTATTCCATGTTATAGAACCATTCACGGGTTCTATAACGCTTCTATAATGTTTGTGATATGTCAAACATAAAATGTCCATCGATAAGAACAATATTTATTGTGATTTTATTAAGTTACCACCTACTGGCTACTGCCACCTACTGGCCAGTTTGTGTAATGATAATTAACTGTGGGTACACACTGTCTGCCTGAGCCTGAGGGCTGATACAGAACAATAACAACTGCTTGTTCCCAGACAACCTGGAGCGCATCGTGGAGATTGCCAAGATGAGAGCCATGCAGCGGAAGGCGCGCTTCGCCAAGCTGAAGATCTGCGTCTACAAGGAAGAAATGCCCATAACGCCGTACGAGCGGCCGCTCTTTAACTCGCTGCGCTTCGAGCGCTCTGACGGCGAGGCCAAGCTGTTCGAGCACCACTGCGACGTGGACGTGTCCTTCGGCCCCTGGGAGGCCGTGGCGGATGTGTACGACCTGCTGCACTGCATCGTGGGAGACCTGGCGGAGCGCGGCATCACGGCCGACCAGCAGTGCATCGGCGTCTGCGACAAACACCTGATCAACCACTACTACTGCAAGAGGCCCATCTACGAGTTCAAGATCACGTGGTGGTGATTCAAGGTCACTTGGTGGTGTGGTGGTGATTCAAGATCACGGGGTGATGATTCAAGATCACTTGGTGGTGATTCAAGATCACGTGGTGGCGTGGCAGTGATTCAAGATAACGTGGTGATGATTCAAGCTCACGTGGTGGTGATTCAAGATCACTTGGTAGTGTGGTGGTGATTCAAGATCAAGTGGTGATGATTCAAGATCACTTGGTGGTGATTCAAGATCACGTGGTGGTGAGTCAAGATCATGTGGTGATGATTCAAAGAAGACGCCAGATTGTTCTCGCAGTTGAGGGAGTGGATCGATGCACGCTGGTTGACCCAGTCCGGGTTGGAATGGGTTCAGGTTAAGGACTCGAACCCAGGTCTCACAAGCAAATGTTCTTGTAAAGAATTGGCAGAATTTTCATGTATGTATTTTGTATGTTTAGGGCACAGTGTTATTATAATTATAAAGCTATTGTTTGTTAAGGTTTGGGATGTGATCCAAATCAAGAGGCAGATTTCTCTTAATCCTCAGTACTTATGATGCCAAACATCTTGAAATGTGGATTACGCAAGCCGTTTGATTCCCTAATAAGATAAGGGAAAAGGGCATGCCTGGTATTTTATTTGTTTCCCATTGATACAAAACCGCTTTAAGTTATGTAATGTGTTACACTCTGGGAGTTTTCATCAAGATGTCAAGGTTATCCTTTTGTGTTCTTTGATAGCTGGAATAAAGGAACGCCTCAGAAATTAACTGGATCATAATATACAGTACATGTAGCGAGTTTCTTTTGTTAGGTATACATGTAAATAACAATTTTCATTACAGATGCTGTCGTTTTGTATTTTAAATGACACTGTTTTACACAGTTTGAGGTCATTTTATTTGCTTACACAGATGTACCTATTGGCTTTCCTGGCTTTGTTTATTATACAGCAGTTAGAACATTAGGCTACCGTTTCACCGGTAAAGTGAATGATCCGAAATGACATGCATGCATGATCTTCCAGAAGTGTTTTATTTATTGTTTATTTTATATTATTTAATTTGTTTTTATTTTCCAGGAAATTAACTATTTATTGTTGAATGTATATTAATCTGTTTTGGTATTTTGCTAATATTGCACAGGCACTTATATCCTTATGAACCCCTCAAACACTTTATATTAATCAGATGATATGAAATGGGTTAGGAGGATAATGTTCTTCTTGTCAATGCCATATTGTTGTAACTGTGGCCTTGCTAATGTCTATCTGGGATATCATTGCATTAGTTTAACACATTTTAGACCACAGTAGATTTGTTGAATGTTGCTACACATTATAAATAATATTCAGGCAAATGTTTCCTTCCTCATTACATGATGCATTTCCATAAACAAAACGGTCATATTAAATGCGCCAGTGAACTATGTACCATTTATAGTATCCTAGTTCCAAATAAATGGTAAAAAGCTGGTGTGTGTATCCTTAAACCATATTTAATTGTGCCATTTGTGTTATACCCATTCATTTTATTAATATGTTTGCAATTATGGTAAGTTAAATATGTATATTATATTATGGAATTTAAGGGTAGTCCGAGTGGATGGTTAATGTTTTCATTTGCATTATTAACTTAAAAAAAGAAAAATGAGCAAAGCATTGTGTGAGGCAGATTATGAGGTGAACATACGAACGTGAATACGAACATTTCCGAGCTACAGCGAACGCATCTGGCCACAACACCACCATTACGGTACAGTCCAGTCATTCATTCGTCACCCTGCCCTGTAGAAGCCCTTGAAAACCATTCTCCACAAGAGGTGAGACGTCGACCAGACGATGCAGTGAAATGCTTGCTTATTACGTAGAGAGCGACTGCTAATATTACGCAAACTGTGCCTTGGTGGTTAGCAATGTTATCACAGCATAGCTCAGTTACTTTAGTTAGTTAGCCTACGGTACGGTAGCGATATATTAGCGTTAAGATAGCGCATATTTTCATTGGCTCGTGTAGTATAATAAAATACGACCACCCTCGTAGTTGGACTGTTAAACTGTGGTGCATGAACCAACCTATAAATCGAGCATTGATAGCTTTTGAAAGAAGCTAATAACATTTCCTACCGCCTCTATGGACCATGCTTGTCATGCACGTCAGTGTAATTGTGCTATGTTCGTGTGCTGTTTGGGTACCAAAGACAATGACAGTATACGGTAAATAAATACACAATTTAAGGCGATCCTCCAGCCTTGCAGGTGTTTTCTGCAGCGGCTATTTTGGCCGATCCGTTCGTTTGCATTCTGCACTGTCACTCAAAACGAACGCACTCAAAACAACCAATCATAAACATTTGTCCCGCCCTACAAAGAGCAACAAACTCGGCACACGATCTTGTTGGGCTATTGTTCAATAATAGTTGTAATGTTGTGCATGTTTGCATAACTATATTTTAACGTTATACCAGCCAGTTTGGACTAATTGATAAAACCATGTTCCAAAATTCTGTGACCTTCCAGACTATACAGATTAGATTATGGTTATGGCCCTTCCAATGCCAAATATAGGCCGCTTGATTAATTAAAAAATACTATGTGGTTGAGGTTGTAATGAATATTGTACACGACGGATTCTATTGCTTCTCTGTCCTGTATTCCTGCTCCAAGCATTTTTGTCCCTCTGTATACGGCAGGACCAGAACCAGTCCTGTCCCTGTGTATACGACAGAACCAGTCCTGTCTTTGTGTATATGACAGAACCAGAACCAGGCTTGTCCCTGTGTATACGACCCAGTCCTGTCTCTGTGTATACGACAGAACCAGGCATCTTTGTCCCCCACGTCAACGTCACAGCATGAGTCAGCGCCGGGGGATCCACGTGGACCAGTCGGAGCTGCTGTGCAACAAGGGTTGCGGTTACTATGGCAACGCAGCGTGGCAGGGCCTGTGCTCCAAGTGCTGGAGGGAGGAGTACCAGCGGGCGCGGCAGAAGCAGATCCAGGAGGACTGGCTTCTGGCCGAGAAGTAAGATGAAAACAATCAATATATGTTTCTTAGGTTAGGGGCTCACAATGGAGACATTACAACTTACACACACAAGATAAAATTAATAAAACACGATCATTCTATAAATAAATAACCAATAAGCCAGTTTTGCAACTGCCCCTGAGGCATAACTGAACCTGGGCTAACTTAATCCCTTTATTTACAGAGCACTTATAAAAGTACAAAGTGCTTTCATAAGGGCAAATGCAGTAAAACACCCATGATAGTTAAAACAAATGTTTAAACCAGAAATCGTCAAGTACAGTGGTAAAATCAGTGAATGCTCTCTTATAAATATATGTTTTAAGAAGGGCCTTAAAATAGTTCACAGATTCAGCTGACCTGATTTCACAAGGCAGGCTATTGCAAAGCCTCAGGTCCTTAACACCTAAGCCCAGGGATACACAATTCTACTACAGTACTACTCGGTTAAATGTCAGTTGGAACACCACACAAAAAACGTTGCGCAAATTATTGATTGCTTTAGCGCTGTTTCACATTGGCACCTACCTTTTGCCCGGCATTTAGTCTATTTTCAGGAGCTAACCCCACAACCTCGTGGCTAACTCCGTTCCAGAGCAGCGCCAACTACGGTAGCCCTGGACGAAAGTCGGGTTAGCAGAGCTTTGAAATTTTCCAGCGTTGTGCCAGCTGTGAACGCTACCATAGCCCTGGGCTAACTCTCCTCTAGCCCCCTAGCCTAAGAACATTCCCAAAATGCTTTCCGCCCGGGGATGTACAGTGTGAAAAGCCTATTTGTGTTTTGTCAGTTAGTTTGTGAAAGTAATTTAGCCTTCTTATTTTTTATTTCTCTCCATTTTATTTTATTTTATTTTTGCTTTTCTTTTCTCTTTCTTCCTTCTCTTGCTCTTCCTACTTTTTCCTCTACCAGCTTTCCTGGTAATGCGTGAAAATCTCCTGTTTGTGTTCATAAAGACTTTGCGTGTCTGCTGTTGACGATGCAGTGATTACAGCAGCAGTTTCATCTGTGGTTCATGATACTGCCTCTATATTGCCACTGCTGTGACATCCCTCCTCTCCCCTCTCCTCCCTCCTTTATCCCCGCAGGCTTCAGCGCGAGGAGGAGGCGGCCTACGCCCACAGCCACGGATCCCACCCATCGCAGGCTCCACCCACCTCCTTGACCCCACCCACCTCACTGGCCCCGCCCACCTCATCGCTGGCCCAACCCACCTCGACAGCCCTGCCCACTTCACTGGCCTCCAAGTCTGAGGAGAAGAAGCCGAACGAGAAGACTCGCAAAGTGACGACCGTGAAGAAGTTCTTCAGCCCTTCGTCGCGCTCCGCCCCCAAGAGAGGTAGAGTAGCAGCACCGGTGCCTAGCGACACTCGCAGAGACGACGTCCTTAACGCCTTATTTTGTGTAATTCCATTTAATTAGCTATCTTAATTTGTTATACGCGTATATAATTACACACTTTGACTGACAACATAGTCGCCCCGAGCAACTGAGTTGTGACAGTGGCACAGCGGACAGAGCGGGGCGACAGGTGATCCAGAAGTTGCTAGTTCAATCCCGGCTAACTCCTCACCTAGCCATAACTGCTCCCGGTGGTTGGTCGCACCTTACATGGCAGCTATCAACATCGGTGTGTGAATGTGTGTGTGAATGTGAGGCAATCCTGTACAACACTTTGAGTGGCCGGAAGATTAGAAGAGCGCTATATAAATGCAGTGTATTAAATGCAGTCGATTAGCCTGTTTGCTCATTTCTGTTTGTTTTTTTATATAACAGCTAACTTCGTGGTACACTGTGCATGCAGCTTCTCTGAAATCCACTTTAAAAAGTTATGTTTTTTAAAGTTCCAGACTGAAAAAAAAAACTAAAATTGAACATATTGGAGATCACAGCGGTTCCCATCGAAATGAAGGGACCGGTTGACACAGAGCTACATCTACATGAGGCGTAATGCTGTTGTCGTTGGTAAACATGTACTGTGCTACGTCAGTGTGCACCGCTGCACCTCGTTTACATATTTATTTGCATATGACATCCAGGTGTTTTCCCCCCTCCCCAGTTAATAAATAAAAATAAGATTTTGCATGGAAACCGGGAAGAAACATTGATAGCCTACTGCACTATGAATTATGAATAACTCGACAGTTATCCATGCACTGTAGTTTCTCTTCCTGTTTATGCAGAATAAAGTCCAATAGTTTTTTGCCTGAGCTCGTAGAACCTTACCTGATGCTTCAGATGGTTTGTTAACCCAGAACCATCTGGGAACCCATGCATTAGAACGGTTTAGAAAAGGGCAGGCTCTTAGCTTTGCTTAGCAGATGATTGGATGATCTAAGCTACGCCCGTAGCTGACAGTACAATGCTGATTGGTCAGAACCTGGTTCGAACCGTCCAGACTGATATCACGGCGAAGTCAAACTGTTTGCAAGATCAAGATGGTATAAGGAGGCCATCCCATACATCAGTGTGAGAGATTGCAGCTCCAAAATTATTTATAACCATTGTGTTAACTGTATTATGAATACTTGACTTAACTTTTCCAGTATAATAACACTATGGAAACATCCTGGCCAAAGTGGGAGGTTTTTAAAATAATGTGACTCATATACTCGCATACATTGTTGTGACTGTGGCCACTGTGTGTTTTAGGGCACCCATTGCATTAATAACCACAGTAGAAATGTTCCATGTTGTCCTCAGTTAAATGTGTTTCCTTATTCATTACATGATCTCCATAAGCATGTACGCTTCTACCCTTGTCTTGTCTGCTGCGCTTCATTGGTTCTGCGTCTCTGCTTCAGACCCTGTTTAATCTTCCATGATAGTCATGGCTACATCATTTAAAGGTGCAGTCAGTGTTTCTGGAGAAAGCTTGTTGATATTCAAACTCGAATAAAAACAAAAACATCTCTCCCTTCAATGCCACAGGTGCTCCCTCAGAAGTCCCGCCCCCACATTGGAAACGCCTTGCCCAGCAACGATAGCGTTGTGTGGTGCGGCCTGCTCCACTTTGTGTTCATAGAGCCCGGTCTGTGTAGAAACACCAGATTATGTTTCAGCGGACAGACAGCTAGGAGATATTAGATGAATTTGCGCAATTAATTATTAGTGTAGCGTACAATCGCTGACTCAACCTTAAAGCTCTCCCTAAATGCTCTTGTACTCACCTGTAAGTACAGTATGCATCATTACATTGCTTTCACCTGTAACATACCTGCCTCAAACTGCATCTCATTGTCCGCCATTTTGTCTCCCCCTGGCCCCTTCGTACCTACGCACGGCCCTTTTGCCTTGTGTTGTCAGCCTCTGAGAGAAAGGAGCGGAGCCTTAGGGACTGGAGAGGGATCTTTGTGGGCTCTCCCACGGAAGGTAATGTCTTCCCCTCCTCACAGGGTGGCCGTGAGATGTCCCTCTATATTCCCAAGCATTACCTTCACTCTCTCTAGACTTCCCAGAATTCCCTTCACTCTCTGTAGACTTTCTGGACTACCCTTCCCTCTCTAAGACTTCCCAGAATCCCCTTCTCTCTCTACTGGCCAGCATTCCCTTCTTTCTCTAGATTCCAGCATTAGCTGGAGCCTTCCCAGACTTCCCTTACCTCTCTAGACTTCCTAGAAGTTTCTTCTATATCTATACTTCCCAATAATCCCTTATCTCTCTAGACTTCCCAGACTTCCCTTTCCTTCTAGACTTCCCCGAATTTCCTTCACTCTGTAGACTTCCCAAAAGTTTTTTCTATATCTATACTTCCCAATATTCCCTTCGCTCTGTAGACTTCCCAGTGGCCCGGCCTTTTGTAACTTGCACCACCTGAGGGTGTGGCGTTCATCCCCGTTTCTGGTCAGCTCACCGCAGTGTTGGCATTCCATGTGAAATTTCTGGTCACTTTATTAGTTACAAGGGAGGCAAAGGAAGTCTATTTGGCCGAGCACACTCTGGCCAAATGACCCTGTATGGGATCAGCTGTCCGACCTCAACGTTGGTCCAATGTGAGGAGAGGTGTATTGATTGGCCGAGCAAACTGCCCATCAAACATTGGTCTGCTGCTTTTGTGCTGTGTGGTGTTGACTGATCTGGACTACTGCATGGTGTGTGGTGTTGACTGATCTGGACTACTGCATGGTGTGTGGTGGTGACTGATCTGGACTACTGCATGGTGTGTGGTGTTGACTGATCTGGACTACTGCATGGTGTGTGGTGTTGAGCATGTTTAGTATGTGTCCTGTTGCACAGACGCTAGATGCAGTTTGTTGTTTATGTTGTTGCTGCTTGTGTACTGTGGCTTACCCATTGTGTTCATGTTCTATTGTGTTCATGTTCTATTGTGTTCATTCTATTGTGTTCATTGTTCTATTGTGTTCATTCTATTGTGTTCACTGTTCTATTGTGTTCATGTTCTATTGTGTTCATTCTATTGTGTTCATTGTTCTATTGTGTTCACTGTTCTATTGTGTTCATGTTCTATTGTGTTCACTGTCCTATTGTTCCCCGGCCACTACACTGGCAGCACTGGTGGCTAGGCTGAGAGGTAGGTGGATACCTGCAGATGTTACTGGCCATGCACCTGACACACACACACACACACACACACACACACACACACACACACAGATGATGCAAAATTCTTTCCTCCTCTCTTGTAAGATTTATGACATGTTGCTGGTTAAGTTAAACAGGATGTACTGTGTGTGCTCCAAAAATATCACCACTATCATTGTGTGTTGGAATTATAGCAGGAATATTTCAAAGATAACATTTTTGTGGTGGGGGTCGGAATAAAAGTTTCTTTAAAACAGACATTTTTAAAATGTTCACTGTAGTACCTCAAAAGACCCGTAGGGGTAGAAGTTGTGTCCCGTTAAAGCTTTTTATAACATGACGCTATAGCTAACTGCTGTGGTCAGCTCTATGAACCGGTTCTGTTCACTGCAACAGGAGCCCTATTGAACAGGTATGGGGGAGGGGGGGCTGAAACACTCCTGCTAAAGGTGGGCATGCTCTTCCCCAGACGCCCACGAGGGCAAGACCCCCGGCCCGTGCGTCAGCCGCCAGTCCAGCGCGGAGACAGACCGCGTCTCCAAGGACTTTGTGGACTACCTGAAGAACCTGCAGAAGCCCGGCCGTGAGGTCCACAAGACTTGCCGCGCTTTCATCGATGGCATGGCCCACAAGAAGGTAGAATGCCCCGCCCCTTTATAGTCACATGGCCCACAAGAAGGTAGAATTCCCTGCCCCTTTGTAAGTCACATGGACCACAAGAAGGTAGAATGCCCCGCCCCTTTATAGTCACATGACTTGAAGGTAATATGCCCCTCCCCCTTATAGTCAGATGACTCAAAAGAAGGTAATATGCCCTTCCCACTTACACATGACACGGATACAAGTTAAAGCCAACCTGGCTCAACCCACTTTTGCTCCCAGCTCAGTATTTTCCCAGGGGCAAATAACCCTGGTGTGAGAAGTTAAAATGTCACGTGAGCCTCTGTGTCTCTTCTCAGGACCTCGGTGCTGACGAGCTGTCAGAGTGTGTTCAGGACTTTTACCAGAACTTGTCAGACCGCCTGCTTGGTCACTATAAAGGTAGGATACTGGTCGCTGTTCGCTTTAGCGATCGCACATTGATGGCTGATTGGTCAGCCTGGATTGCAGGCCAATCAGTGACCAGTCAGGTTGGGGGTGGCAAAATGTGATGATGTTGAAGGTCAAGCGTGTGTTTCAAAATGGTGGTAGAGTTAGATGAAGCGATGAGAACAGTTAAGGCTGGTTAAAGGCTGCTCCAGTAGTTTCAAAATGAACCAAATTGACATCAAACAATCCCCAATGGAACGTGTCCAGATTCATTGGTTTGTTACACACAACCATCTAGGAAGCTGTCCGTTAAAACATCACTTTCAAAAAATACTTGGCAGGTGATTGGAGGATTAGGTCAGTTTGACGAAGGCGACTTGAAAACAACTTAAGATAAACGGCGGGTCCTGCAGAGATTAACGTAGAAGCTGCAATATAGCAGATTTATTCGAATTTATTGGAATAGCAAAGAACCACACTAAAGGCTTTTCTTGATGGAAATATGTTGTCTTCCGACGTATCTTCTGCAAGGGTGGATTTAACAACATGCTCTGCTGGTTCACAGGTTTGTCCAATCACCTGCTAAGTTTGAAAGCGCCTGCCCTTTGAAATCAGCTTCAGTGGATGGCTCCCCAGATGGACGTGTCTAACTACATACGCTACATCTGGTGTGTCAGGTTACAGAACCACAGTGGTTGGATTCAAGTACAACAGTTTCAAACTGTCCAAATTGATTGTTGCGGCAAATTTAAACTGAAGCTCGCGAGATCAGAATGCGTTGGTAACATTGCATTAGTCTGGCTCCGCCCAGCTATTACTCTCAGATAAAATTTGCTAATGCAAACCCTGTTTGCATTAGCGTTTACACAGCCATCCTGCTGGTGGACCAATCAGGGTGGGTTAGTGAGATGATGTTGAAGTCAAGTGTGTATCTAAGTGGTAGTAGAGCTAGATGAGGCGATCAGAACTGCTGTAGCAATGCTGATTGGTTCAGCGCTGTCCAATAGTTTCAACATGAACCAGAGGTCTACGCCCAGTGGGAGGCTGTTAACACTCCCCAATGGAGCGTGACCTGGCCCTGTTCACCAAGTGAGTATGGTCTGGTTACGCCAGGATAGGATTCCATAGCAACGGGTCCTGGAACTGTCCTCCCCCCCTCCCCCCTCCCAAGGGTCCCCAGAGTCTGTGGAGAGAGTCATGCACCAGGTGGAGAAGTACATCATGACTCGTCTGTACAAGAGCGTCTTCTGCCCGGAAACCAGCGACGACGAGAGGAAGGACCTCACCACGCAAAACAGGATACGGTAGGTCAGCATGGGTTAGTGCCCCCTAGTGTTCATCTTGTTTTATTGGGAAACCTCTCTGCTGGGGAAACACAGGCTGCTTAATCAGTTTATTTATTACATATTACACATTTATTTGTTCAATTATATGTGGGTTTCTGTTTTCTTTTTCATATTCTATTATTTCTGAACAGCATTGGATGTGTTTAGGAGTGACTAAAGATACATTTAATAGTAATAATTTGTGACATTAAGAGCGATCATAACATATAGTTGCTTACTTATAAACTGCAATACACAGTATTTGTACAAAATGTCACATTATATATTAGTTAAAATGGAGCAGTTAGCTTATTTGTATATTTTGTGTGTGTGTGTGCCTCCCAGGGCCTTGCATTGGGTGACTATCCAGATGTTGTGTGTCTCCATGGACGAAGAGATCCCAGAGGTCTCCGACAACGTGGTCAAAGCAATAACAGGTAAGGCACGTGTGTGCTGAGAGGAAATAATCAGGTGTTCCTACGTAGCCGTGGCTCTGTAAATGGTGCAGAAGAGTTCTCCACTACACTGCATTTCTAGAAGTCATTTCATGCTCCTTTTCACAACACTATCCCAGCCTTGGCAATGTGTGTCTAAGGGGGGATGACGGAGCTTCCATGGCATTGAAGAGAGAGGTGTTTACCTACAGTCTCTCTCCAGCATCGCTGACTCCACCTATATAGTCAGAGCTGTCCAAACCAAACACGTTCAGGTGTTGACTAGACTGTATGCTTCTCCACCCCAACAGTCATCATCGAGATGGACTCCAAGCGCGTGCCGTGGGACAAGCTGGCGTGCATCACACGCTGTAGCAAGCACATCTTCAGCGCCATCCGGATCACCAGGGGCGAGCCGGCCTCGGCGGACGACTTCCTGCCGGCGCTCATCTACATAGTGCTGAAGGCCAACCCCCCGCGGCTGCAGTCCAACATCCAGTACATCACGCGCTTCTGCACGCCCAGCCGCCTCATGTCCGGGGAGGACGGCTACTACTTCACCAACCTGGTCGGTGGCTGTTAGCCGTTAGCCTGGTGTAGCTACACCCACTGTGCACTTGGGGAAATAGGGCCTAGATGGCTATTTCAAGTCAAAGTCCCACTACAGTACTTGGGTATATATTGTTGCAGCCTGATATAAAAAAAAGTAATTTAATTGTCAATAACCTTCATGAATATAAAACATGGAAGACAATAGGGATATCACGAGAACCGATACTTTGGTACCAAGTCGATGCCAAAATGTTAAAAACTTGACGGAACTCGTTTTTGTACAGTACCGTAGGTACCGGGAATCCAACCTGGACGCGTACGGTACCATGGAAGTGTAGCTGCAGCTCCGCCTCCGCTTGCCGAAAAGAAGAACAGCAAGTAGGCTACTTTGCGTTCCAGGCGGATTATCAGGGAGTAATACATTCACAAAAACGAAAACCGTAAGCTATGGAAATGGTGCCTTCGAACTTTCCAGCCATAGTTTCCATCTTATAAAGATTTTACCGGGTAAAAAGTAAACAGTTCCACAGTTACGCTATTGTCATGTGACATTAATGGTTTGTTTATAAACATATTTAATCGCCTGGCGAAATGTAGGACTACATCGCATATTTGCGTTGCAAACATTCACGCATTTTAACCGACGCTTTTTCGCCTTGCGCTATATATATATATATATATATATATTAGGGGTGTAACGGTTCGTGTATTCGTATTGAACCGTTCGGTACAGACGTTG
>JAODUK010000006.1:3601435-3617400 GCA_027564635.1 Typhlichthys eigenmanni
AGTGCTGATGAAGAGGCTGAGACTAGAGACGGTCTCTTATGTGACGTAGTGCTGATGAAGAGGCTGAGACTAGACACTGTCTCTTATGTGACGTAGTGCTGATGAAGAGGCTGAGACTAGAGACGGTCTCTTATGTGACGGTGTGCCGATGAAGGGCTGAGAGTGACACTCACATATTTCCATCCCAGCGTGGTGTTGCAGCTCTCACAGTAGATATCGGCCACAGCATGAAGCCCGGTCAGCAGCAGTCGTTCTTCGGCCGGTCCACAGCCCACATTCACCCTGCGGCCGCCCAGAGACAGACAACAGGGAAGGGAAGGTTGGTGGCAGTGGAAGCAGGTCAGGTCTTTCATTCAGAAAATTCAAAATGGCGGTCAAGCCAGACCGGAGGGAGGTGTGCTGGAAGCACCGTCCACCTAGTTTTAAAGTGTGCGTTTACCAGTAAACGTCCTCTAACTTGTGGCACAGTTAGCTTGTGTTAAACGCAATAGTACATACAGTGTACTGTCTATCTAAAGGCCAGGGTCTGGTCAGTGGTCACAGATGCTTCACTTTGGCATTCAAAAATATTGTTGACAGAACAATCACACTGTCATCTGGGACACTTACACTGAATTGAAGAGGTAAGCTCTACCTTGACTTCCCTGGAATGACTGGAGAGGGAGAGAGAGAGACAGAGGGGGAGACTTGCCTTCATTTGCATACAGAATTATGCATACATTTGCAAACATCAGATTCCAAGCGTAAAGGCCAAAGCTGAACAATACCGCTTGCAAAAACATGGCTTGCCTCTGAAGAACAAATATACAAAAACAATATTATACAGGACAACTATTACTGAAGTACAGATTATACAAACATCATACTTATTTTTTCTTGATGTTTACTTTTGTGGCATTATCAATGTGTGTATGTGGGTACTTGCATGCACTAGCATATGTTATATGTATTGTTTATCTGTCTGATTACTCAGTGTATTATTGTTATCTGGCACCTTGGAGATGAGTTCGTCGTGGTTGGCCAGGTGAGCCCGGCAGTGGATGCAGCTGTACGTGCGGTGGCAGCTGGGAAGGTATGCCTGGAAGGTCTTGGAGCGTGTCATGTCCACAGTTATCCACAAGGGGGCAGGGGTCCTTCCCAGTGCTATGGCATGCAGGAGACAAGACAGGTGTCGTGCACAAAAGTGACTTGCTGATAAAAAGTGATCACGGTATGAAAAGGTGCATTTTATGGCTATATTTCCAAATTTGTATCTGGTAAAAATTAATGGATTAATTATAATCAAGGGCACAGAGCAGGTGAAATACTATAAATTAAGGATAATTAAAAAATAGATTCATTTTTTAGGCGGCCATCATGTTAGTTGGACTACATATGTACATTGTCTTTAATTAATGTAGCATATAATGTGTAAAATGTGTGTTTGTTTGCTATGTGAAATATCCTTGTTTAGCATAGATATTTCGAATATATAGGCTACTGTGTGTGTCTAACTAACATGATGTTCATATAGGCCGTCTAGATACAAAAACCATTAATTTTTTAAAATATATTTAATTTATAGGATTTCACCTGTTTTGTGCCATAGATTATAATTAATCCATTTTTACCAGCAAAAAATGTGGGAATATAACTATAAAATAAACTTTTACATACCGTGATCACTTTTTATCAGCAAGTCACTTTTGTGCACGACACCGGCAACATAGACGTTAGAAATAACCCCCCAACACGCACACACACACACAGGCACCCAGGCCGCTGTAACAGAACGTTTAATTACAGACTTAAAAACTCGACCCACCATCCGAATGCAACAATATAGTTTCTTCTCGTTTCTTGCGTCGCCCAGCTGCTAATAGAGGGTGTTTAACTACACGGCAGCAGTGTGACAAACAGTCGCCAGAATGCTCAGCTGCATTTAGCAGTTCCACCAAGGTAAGCAGGCAGGTCAAAGCGTGCATGTCCCTGCTGAGCTGCCGTAGCTACTGACTCAGGTCCCCGGGGTGCTAGGTGCCACAATGCACCCCCCACCCCTCCCCCCGAATGTTATGAATGGAACTGCTGAGGCCCAAACATTGTGGAGAGATAATTGAGGCTAAAACATGGAGCTGACTCCATTTGGCCGTTTTGAGGAACTCGAGGACTACAACAATGAACTTGACTGACCTTTTCCGAGGTCAGAATTTGGCACTCAAATATTCCCAATAAAAGAGTAAAAATAGAATGTCAAATATATTTTTTTATGATAAGATACATGAAAAGAACACATTTTAGCATGGGTCCCTCAGATAAGGCCGTCAAAAGATACGCTGTGACCAAGATAGAGAAGCAGGCCTAATACTGAGTTTTCTTCACATGAAGACATATTATCATCTTGTCCAGCGCAGTAACGTGGTGCCATAGCAACATGCTTTGTTCTTGCATCAAATATGTGTGCGCAGATGGGGCAGCTAGAGAGCAAACCGTAGCTCACAAATGAGCCTTGTTTAGGCTCCTTGAACCATACTGTATGCCTACATGTAGGCTGTGGAAGAGAACTGACAACTGTATTCTTTAGTTATGACCATCTCTAACACAGGTATGTTTATTGACATTATCCTATATAGTCCTGTTCAGTGTTGGGCAAGTTACTCAGGAATTGAATAAGTTGCTAGTTATTATTACTCCTTCACAAAGTAATAATATTAATTTTCTTATTAATGGGTATTATAAGTAAGTTACTACATTATTTTCACAATCACTACCCTGCTTCGCCCTTCCTGATAAATAACACCTGTGTAGCCAGCTCATTTTGGAATTGAATCCTCCTTATTTGAACAATAATTAACCTTAGGAGTTAACAATCAGCCAAAGTGAAAAATAAATCTTGTTCTTGTAACCCAGTAAAGCAGATTTACTTGGATTAGTAGTTGTACTATTTTTACTCTTTTGGAAATAGTAATTAATTAGACTACTGGAAAAAAATATTTCAGTAACTAGTTACTAGCACTGGTCCCTAAATAGCGTATATATTTTTTGTTTTGTTTTGTTGTTTACGCTATATGCTACTGAGTAGATGGTTGTAATTGAAACTACCACACTGACCACATAGACGCCGCGTTAGTAGCTCCCTATAGCTAGGCTACAAATCATCTCCCCCTACAGAGCCTCTTGGAATAGATTATCACTATCAATAGTATCACATGTTGCAAGCAAACCAATACATCACAGCTCACGTTCACTCAATACACTTGTTTACTGCAAGCGCCAGTGTCTCATGTTGTAGACTGGCTTGCACGACAGCTGACAGCTGAAAAGCAGGATCAGAGTGAAATCTAACACGCATCTAGGCACCGCGAACGTAGGCACGAAACGCAAAAATAACACATGAACATACTACTAGGCTATGAAAATTACACTTTTTGTTTAAGGTCCATATATCGATCCTGTTAAAACATAATGGAAACACTGTTGAGTTTGTGTGATGCATAGAATTACCCTTTGATGGATAAAACGCACCGCTTCGCCGCTTGATGCGCAGAAAACAGCTCGTCAGCCGCTAAATTGTCGTCATGCCGTCTCAATGTAACATGCAAGTGTTGAGTCTGTAGACTGACTCCCATACCAACCAGGACGTAGGATATGTCCTTAGGAGGATACCTTAGTCTTACAACACAGCTCGTTTGTTGACATGTCTCTCCTTGGAAATAGCTAAACAGGCGGCGATCGTCGCCAATCAGACGTTAAGAAGAAGAGAAAAAAAAAAAGAAAAAAAAAAATTATATATATATATAATTATTTTTTTTTATATATTAAAAAAAAAAAAAAAAAACCCTACTGCTATTGGCTGCAGACACGGACCAACCACATAACGATTTTGGACAAGTTTATTTTGTGCTTTGCAAGTTTTATAATGTACATTGGGTAGATTCTTCACCGTATTTTTCAAATGTGTTTATCTAGTATAAAGAAATTCGATCTTAATCCACAGCTCTTCCACGTTCTGTGCCTGCCACATCTTGAAGGGGGAAAGCACGTTGTCGCCATCTTGTGTCCAAAATATACAATGTCAAAAAGACAGCGTTTCAAAATATGAACTGAAAAAAAAGACAGTGGCTAAAAAAGACCAATTCAGCAGAGCCCACTAACAGGAATACTTGATAGTATCGATTCTAACTCACGATTTGCAGTTTGCAGTTTTTGTATGAACTCAAAAAAATACCGGAACGTCTTGTCAACAGTAGCAAGCGTTCATGATCAAGTCTCTCAGTCTTGTGTGTGTGTGTGTGTGTGTGTGTGTGTGTGTGTGTGTGTGTGGTCCCCCCCACCCCATCCCACCATGGAGTCAATGTGGTTTGTCTCTGGATCACCTTCCCCCCTTCATTTCCCCACTCCCTCCATGAAGTCACTTGGTTGTGGTCTGAACGACTGTTCAGACCACAACCAAGGGCGTCCCCCCCCCCCCTCACTGTGGCGCCGCCCCCCCTGTCGCCGTGGCAGCACAGCGCAGGATGCCTCGAAGCACCTTGTGGTGGGCCAGGGGCTGGTTCTCCTTGGGGGGCCCGCAGGGGCCGCGCTCCGTCACGTAGGCGTAGGGGAAGCGCAGCACCCACAGGCCGTCAGCGGGCAGCAGGAGGTCTGGTTGCTCAGGCTGGAACACGGGGCAGGGAGGCGGTCCTGGCTGCACCTGCACGCACGCACACGCACGCACGAACAGATTACATCAGACCAACCATGTGGTAGAAGTTTTTTTTTTTATTTAGCTCTTTGCAACTCTCAAATCCTACACACAGCAGCTTTAAGGCCTACCATCTATGCTACACTCAGCAGCTTTAAGGGGGCCTACCATCTATCCTACACACAGCAGCTTTAAGGCCTACCATCTATGCTACACTCAGCAGCTTTAAGGGGGCCTACCATGCATCCTACATACAGCAGCTATAAGGCCTACCATACGTCCACATTTAGTCCGTTATCTTCCCTCCTCTTTCGTCGCTCCCTACCACCCCCTGGTGGCCAAAATCAGCAGTGCACTCACCTGTGGGCTGAGGGTGACCTCCAACGGTCCGTCGGGCACCACCACAAAGAGGCGTGCCAGCTGTGCGTAGTGCGGCTTGAGGGCGCGCCCCTGGGCGGGCGAGGGCGTGTACAGGGGCATGTCCACGTTCAGGACACGCGCCGCGGGCTCCCGGACGCCGCCGGGCCCCATTGCCTTCCCCACCTTGTCGGGCCCCGAGCTGATGAAGCGGCGGCCGCGGCCGTCCTCGTACTCGAAGCCCACGAACGCGCGAGCCACGTCGTCCCGCCGGCGCCCGCGCCCGAGACCCCCGCCGCCGCCACCGGAGACGACAACCCCCGCCCGCTTCCCCACCACCGCCTTGTTGGGGGCGGGCCACGACGTCACGCAGCCGCCGTCCAACAACGACTCGCTCCCCGCGTCCTCCTCAGCACGCGAGGAGCGCACCAGCAGGTCCCAGGGCAGCAGGAAGGAGCAGCCCGGCAGGAAGCCCGGCTGCTCGAGGCCGGCGTGGGGGTTGTAGGCCTTGGCCGGGCCCAGCTTCACCAGGGACCAGCTGCTGAAGGTGGGCAGCAGGCCCTTGGGGCTGCCCGAGTGCAGCATCCCAGGCAGGTACTCCACTGTGGATGGCTGCCGCTCCGCCAGGCTGGGCCTCTTCTGCTGCGCAGGGCCGCTGTTGCCGTCAGCACCGCCTCCTCCTCCTCCTCCTCCTCCTCCTGTGTCCGTGGCGTACGGCCCCAGGCTGCCGGTGGACTGGCCCAGGCTCAGCGCCAGGCTCAGCCCAGTGCCGGTGCCCTCGCCGGGGGTGTGGCCGGGCAGCGCGGCGGTGGTGGTGATGGGGGTGGAGCCTGTGGCGGGGGCTGCTGCTGCTGTTGGTGTTGTTGTTTCCGTGGTGACGGTGGTGGTGCTGGCGGGCTCCTTGAGCAGCATGCCGTCCCCCCCACCCTGCCCCTCCTCCCCCCCAGGTGTGGTGGGGGGGGAAGGGGGGCAAGGGGCGGGGTCAGGCGTGCTGGGCTGGAACACGGGGAACTGGATGCTCTCCAGCTTGGCACAACACTTCTCCTCCAGCGCCTGGGGCAGGGAGTGCACACACACACACACACAGATCATATTACATTAATAGTGCCAAATAATCAGATGAAGTGTGTTTCTACTCTCTGGCACTAAAATGTAAACATGTAAGTAAGTGGTTTTGAACAGGATTCTGTTGTATCTAGCATGCTTTTCATTAGTTCATTCATATGTCGATGCCAAACTCAACTCAAACTCAATTATCTCATCTCAGGTTCAAAATCATGACTAAACAATAACCAACCAGAGCACAGAGGAGGTCATGACCAGGACATCAAATACCAAAAATATTGGCCCTCGTCCCTAGAAGCCTTTGAGTTTAACATTGCTGTGAGAATCAGTCTAGAAAGTCTAGAAATCATTTAGAATGTGTCCAAGTAGCAACTGAGCTTTCCAATCAACGTCGTGTTTATAGCTGTACAGGCGTGGTTTAGATGTGAGGCGTGGTTTAGGTGTGACTAAGGCGTGGTTTAGGTTTGCCGACAGCGAAAACAACCAAACGGTTCATCCAATCAACTGCCAAGTATTTTTTTTTAAAGCGCCTGCCCTTTACAAACAGTTTTGATGGACGGCTCCACCGATGGACGTGTGTCAATTCATCTGGCTTGTCAGGACAAGATGCTTCTTCATCGTCAGACGATGTAGACAGCGTAGAGTTCACATACCTGGTAGAAGTCATAGTTGGCAGCTCGTACGTCGAAAGGATCTTCTCGAGGGGCTTGCTTCCTGCCGCAGTTGCAGGAGCTGGTGGAGCGCCCCCTGCTGTTGTGATGGAGGATGGGTGGGTTCCGATCGATATCTGGCTTCTCGCCTGAGGAGGAGAAATCACACAAAGGTGACTATCGGACTGGGCCATGACAGTGGGTGAGGCTTCATCAGTGCCAGAGATTATACAACGTACAGTGCTCCTGGGGTCAGGGGTCAGACGCCCTCGTCACGGTGACTTATAGGCCCTATATACGATATTTTAAACATTACTATACTGTAGCAGCAGACAGCTATGTCCTATTTAGAGTAATGACATCCAACACACAGTCCCCTCTGTGTGTTGCACTCAGAGATTCTTTGTTATTGCAGCGTGTGTGTGAGTGTGTGTGTGATAGAACAAAACTGACAGTTTACATTTCTGACTCAAATGAGTGTTCCGTTGCATTTTTCCATGTCAGAGGTTGTCGGGAGGGGGGGTGTGGCTTGTATCTGTCCAATCATAACAGACAAATGATGACGACATGAGGCCATGCACTCACCTGGCTGTGGCAGCAGGTGGAACTTGTGCACGCAGTGCTGATCGGTGAGGCTGCGCTCCTCACACAGCTGGTGGCCGTTGCTCCAGAACTTGTAGCAGTCCTCCTGCAGCTGCAGCGCGTAGCGCTGGAAGGCCACGCCGCGCGCCTGCTGGCCGTACACGCGCAGCGCGTGCGTCAGCTGGTTCTTGTGCACGGCGGTGGTGTAGTTGTGTGGCAGGCCGGACTGGTACGCGCTGTGCGCCAGCGGCAGCGCCTTCTGGCAGCGGCTCTCTGAGAACTTGGCGTCGGCGTCGAGGAAGCCCTCGAGCGCCTTCAGCTGGCCTTGCACCTTGGCGGCCAGCTCGACCGTCTCCTCCTCCGTGCTGCGCATGAGCACCTGCTGCAGCCGGGCGGCCACGTGCGCCCACACAGAGTACGTGGGCAGCTCGAAGTGCGACGGCTGCGGGTTCCGGCCGACGCTGTCGTCGAAGCCCTTCTTGGTCAGCACGAGCTCCACGTGCTGCCAGAGGAACTCCTTCAGGCTACAGTCGACCAGCTGGCCGCCCGCCGACGCACTGCTGCCGGCGTCCATGCTGAACAAGCAGGGCTGTCGTGCCGAGCGCCGCATTGGCTGGTAGCGCCGCGGCCCCGACACGTTGGCGTTGGAGTCCTGCTCGTGCAGGGCGCAGTTGGAGCGCAGCTGTGCCAGCAGCGCTCCCACGGGATCCTCGTCTGGCCCTGGCAGCACGTAAACGAACGCTTGGTTGGCAGGCACCGTGAACAAACAGTTGCTGCTCTGGTTGGTGAGCACCCTGCTCTTGCGGAAGATGCGATAGATCTGGTCTTCCAGCGCGTGCTGGAGTCGTCGCCGCGGAGAGTGCTTCTTGGGCTTGTCGGGGTTTCCTGCACCGGACTCGGCACCGTTCACACCGCCGAAGCTAGGGTTTCTCAGAGCCCCGTTCATCTGGAACACAAACAGCAGACGCGGAGGGCACGGGCGGCAATTCACCTTCCATTCTTTGGACACCGGGCTGTCCTTGATGGCAGCGCGGATGAGCGGCAGCACCTTCTGCCGCAGCGAGTCTAGGGCGCGGAAGAGTCTGTCATAGGTGACATCGAAGGTGCAGCTGGGGTGCACCAACAGCAGCACATGGCACAAGGAGAAGAGAAAGAGCAAATGGAGACAGTGCTGCTTATCCATACCTTTCCAGAACTCGTGCGCGTCGGAGTGCGCGATCCCCGCGCTCAGAGACTCGCAGGCGCGCAGAAGTTGGCGGTTGTCGCAGGACGAAGTGAGCACCAGGTACAGAACGCGACTCTCCTGGATGTAGTACGCCTGGATGAGACACTCGCCGTTCCCGCAGCTGTCATCCGGACCAGCGAAAATAGGGAATATTTGTTTATCAGCCAACGTGTTGATAAGAGATTCTTTGGGCTGGACGGGTTGCATGCCACTTTTGCCGAATATACCGAGGACACAGAGGCCTTCGTCTTTGTACAAAGCATCTTCTAATACCTCCGATTGTAGGAGCGCCTCCACACTGAGAGGAAAGGCCATCTTGCCTCTCGACAATAACATGGGGGAATATTTTCACTGCGCACCGAAGCAGCTTCCGGGTACGCAAAATAAGAAGTCCGTGTTGTGATCCCGTGGTTGTGATACGGCTAGGACGGTATCATTTTATGATGAAAATGATCCACCGTAGACATAGAGTAAATAAGTAATGCATTCCAGACAAATTATGAGAATAATTTGAATGGCCTATATAATATAAGATATATGATGATTCACGCAATGTTACACTATTCTTTTATTATAATAACGAACCACCATTACACTACAATAATTGTAGTTATTATAATAAAATTACACTAATGTAGTTATTGTAAGTTATTATATGGCAAAGTACATTTGTAGCCCTACAATGGGCTATAAAATATGTAAAAACGTCAATATCAATACAATCAATATGCATTAGGCCTACATTATTTCATGCAATGTTGTTTTTCTTTGTTCTATAGGCTATAGAACATTAGATATAGCCTAGCCCTAGGTGAAGAAATGTGAATATGGACAGGTAATTCTGATGTGTACACCGCAATTAAACAGTAGCCTAAAGTAGCAGGCGAATAGCGTTGATTGAAAACATCTTTCTTCAAGATGCGGCGGCTCAATAAAACTATAATGTATTATTTCACTTCAGCCTAATGTAGCCTACTAGACCTAATAAATGTTTATTTTAATAGTTCCACGGGCAGAACATTTGAGTGACATCTTTTGATTGAATAGCTATGCATTCTATTGTAATAATGCCGTATAATAAAACGTGTTCACCTCAGTGTGTATAGGCTACCTGCCAATAACCATAATGTAATCATATCAAATATCATATCCTAATGCAGTGGTCTGCAACCTGCGGCTCCTGAGCCACATCTGGTTCTTGAGCCCCGCTACAGTGGCTCCATGTGATGTTGACGAACATATAGAACTTAATCTAGGTTTTGTCGCCCCCCCCCAAACACCCCCCCTATAATTTCAATGTATATTTTGTATTGCCATGTGTCCTCTGATTTCACCAGTATCCAAATGGATCTAGTCTATTCAACACCGTGAGTGCACAGTAGTTGGGCATTGGCTAGTATTTATTATAATCACCAGACATTTTTTAAATATCTTTGCGGGGGAACACACCCGGCACCCCTCTAACATTTCACTGTCCCCGCAGTTCAAAAACACTCCTATGCCCTGGGAAAACGTTAATTCATTCTGATTTAGGTCTAATGTTAATTCATTTTTCTGCGGCTACAGGCAGATCAATATAAAATGTTTTGGGCACAAATGGCTCTTTTGATAGTAAAGGTTGCAGACCCAGACCCAGTATTGCATTAGGACCTAATGCTATATGTAGGCTATCCATCCCCCCCCACCCCCGTACTCCGCTGACAACTACACAGCCTACGTCACAGCCGTGGCACGAGAGGTAAAACCTCAACCGGACCAATAGGCGCTCCTTTTCCTACGTGCGTGCGCGTTCACGAGCCGCCACAGCCCCGCCCTCACGCCCTCTGACGTCACCTCTCCCCCGCCCACCCTCGCCCCGCGGTTGAGCTGGACGCGAGAGCGGCGAGATCTCTCTCCAGGTGCGTCCAGGAATGAGCAGTGATGGCGGGCTCTGCCACCGAGGAGAAGACCTTCCGCAGGTTCCTGGAACTCTTTCTGCGGGAGATGAGGCCACCTCTTCAGGAGAACGACCCGCCACCCATGCGCCCTTTGTCGGATCTGGTCTCTGAGGACGAAGTGGAAGGGGAATGCCTCGACCTATGTCTCCAACACCTGTACAAATAGTTAAGTGTCATTTTTACCTTTTATGGCGTGCGTGTCTGCCCGCTTTACGCTCATATGGCATACAATTTCTTGACCTATACAATTCGTACTTTTTGTGCAAAAGTTTTCAACGCAGTGAATAGTAGCATATTTCCATTTCCAGCGACTGTATTTTGTGCCTGTGCCATCTGCATCTAAAGCTATTGTAGTGAAATAACTACGTCGCAGTCGCAACGTAGTTATTTTAAACCAGACGCACATTATTCTTTGATTGACAGCTGTCTATTCTCGACAGCTCAGACTATAGGGTCAGATGACGGGTATTTGACAGCTAGGTTCCTCCATCTTATACGGGTTCTGTGTGGAAGTTTATAGCCTGCGTATCAAAATAATAAAAACCTGTATTTGAAATGAAACCTAAAACGAATTTAGCAGCCTGTATTTATTTAACTATGTCCAACGCTTATTTTGAGCGTCTGATTGTTAAAAAGCTTACTGGTGTTAAAAAGCAAACTGGTATCTGTCTCATATAGACTTAGATTATTTTATTTATTCTGCCAACGTTCGTGTCAGCCTTCTGGAAGTCTGGATAAGGTGAACCCCCCGTTTTGCGTAATAGCGGGACGTCATTCTGTGAGGTAGGAACATAGCATTCGCCATTATTGCGGAGCGCATCTTCGTTGTACTTGCTAAATATAGGTGCACCGATTACGTTGTCTCCCCCGGTTGCTTGATTAAACCTCCCAAGCTATTGAAGTGTTACAAAACAAATGCGTATAGCCTATGCCTACATCGATAAACGACAAATAAAAAATTACCTAATAATAGTCATAACAAATTAGTGTGAAAATCCTAGAAAAGGATTGTTTTGGTCGCTGGATTTACATATTTCTGGCTGCGTGGCATACATATAAATACACGGACGCTGAAAATGTATCGCCGTCCATCCCGATCTCAGTACTCTCTACTCTCTACATCATACCTTCATACCTTTGGTCGGTTGTTTGAGATGTCCCAGTGTGTCCGCCCTGAAGGGACCAGGACGGCTAAAGTAGAGCATGTGACGTCAGAGCAGTGTCCACTAATAGAGGAAAGGAGACATAGTCGCAAGAGGCGGTGAAGAAGATGAAAAGAAAACTCAATCGATCTAGATCACCTAAGAAGAAACCTACATTTCTGCACTTTGTGTCAAGAGCATCCAGTCCTAATTTAGCTGGAGTGAGAGAACTAACTTTTCTCAGAGCTCTTCTGCGCTGGCCTGATTCTGGATCCAAAATAGGTGCCGAAACTGCTGGGAATGACAGTGTAGAAATATTCAACTGGGGCAGCAGAGTGGCTATATAGCACATCTGGATCCACACTGAATATTAGATGCGTCTCTTGGGACATTCAAACACGGGCAAGGGGATTATTTTGTCCTGGGTGGATATAGGTGCACACTGCACAGACAACTGAGTCTCCTCAGAGGTCAGAAGACTCCTGGTTTTATGTGCTAGAGACAGCCATTTTCACAGCGTTTATAGAGCAGCCATGCAGTAACTATGAGCAGTCTTATCAGCCACACACAAGCTAACCTATTGTCCTTGACTATTTGTATTTTATTCAAATGTGCGCACAGTGGGTTTGGCACTATGACTAGGATCATTTTTTGAGTGTTGACCAATATGATACAATTTCTAGTAGAACGTGTTTTATACAACGGAAAATGTAAAGCATAGAACACAAGCACAAAAGTCTTTACATTTAAAATAAATACCATGCAGACAAAGTGTCCGTGTTGCAATGCAGTGACACCTTTTCTTTCAATGCTTTTAAAGGTAAAGTACATTTATCTATAAAGCACATTTAAAAACAGACACTGCTTAACAATTGCTGTACAAAATGCACTTACTGTAAAAAAACTATGCAATTGTTAACAATATACACAATAAACAATAATAAATAAATACACAAAAATAAATGAAAATATGAGACTAACAGGACAATTTAGCATAGTGCCCCTAAACTGAGATGAGTTCTAATGAATAAAGATATGTTTTCAGACAAGATTTAAATGTCTTCGTAAGGTGGATGACCTGATAGATAGATGGAGAGTATTCCAGGTACAGTACACTCCCTGATTGCATTTTCAGGCGCCCTAGAAGAGCCCAAGGTTTCTGCCTGAACTCACGTTTTGTGTTTACGAACTGTCCACTGAAGGGGGTGAGGGATATTGAAGGACGCAAACCTAGAAGCTTTGTTGGGGAGGAGTAGATGAATGCATGAAGGCCTACTCGAGCCCTAAAGCGAGAGATGCAAGCAGTGTCTGAATTGTATCGCTGGTTTGAAACGAGAGCAATTCTGGTGGATGCTGCTTGCTGGGGGCACCCTCATACATCATGCCAGCATCGTGTCCAGTCAGTCGGCGTTATGTGGGGTACCGTATGATGGCATTGGATCTCCTCTGTATCCACAGCTGGATAGGCTATTGTCGTCCAGGTCAGACACATAAGCAACACACCGTTTAGCCAGGGCAAACTCATTAAAAAAATGATCAAAAGCAGATTAACAGGAGCCGCTGTCAATGAGGCGAATATCGGCCATGACCGATGTATCGATGCATCCCTAAAACCAACGGTGGTTGGAGAAGCAACACCAAAAACACAATGAATGAAAAGTGGCGACCACACAGAGACATGGACTCAAAGTGCATTGAGGTAGGAACCTATACTGCATAGTTAGGGTTTTCTTTTTTGCCTTCAGTGTCGCTCTAAAGATAGACGCAGGTGGAGAGACTCGCCATTAAGGTCCCTGATGTAAGAGGGGGTCGTAAAGCAGTTTAACATTCATTCATTTATGTCATCGATTAAACAGACTGAAGGATTCTTCTTAGTGGTGCCCGACTCTAATGCCCGTCTCATGCCAGTGTCGTGCCCATGTCAGCCCCTGCGGGCGGTTCAGCAGATGCCATCCTCATTGATAATGATAGTGTGAGTTTGTCCTCACACACTGTGCCTGGATGCATGGGTTTCACTTGTGATTCATCCCAACGTGTCATTAGTTTGTCTCTGGGTTGGACATCTAATAATAGACCTCTGGGTTCCTTTGTGTGTGTGGGAGACGTGTGAAATCGGTGTTTGTGTGTTAATATGTTGGAGGTATGCGTCGCCCGGGCTGGTGCAGAAATGTGTGTGTGCGTTCGTGCGCATGTGTGTGTGTGTGCACAAAACCATTTAGGTGGGCGGTCAGTGAGAATATGGCGTCGATGGCGGCCTTCCCATAGGGTACTGGGAGGGGAACACTTTGTAGATGAAGGAGCATGTAGAGAGCCAGCTTCACTCACCCTTGGGGACAGGTGCCAGACAGCAAGATCAAGGTAACAGTGACGCATTGGTGGAGGGCCTTAATGCAGTTAGTTGCCAACTCCGACAACTCCGACAAGACTAGGCGTTTCGGAACCAAACTTCTGCGTTTTTCCTCCGGTGTGTTTTGCATGTTAACGCTTATGTTAGTGCTCAGAAAAAAAGCCATAATCCTGGAAATGTACTTAGTTTGACAATACAATTTGAAGTATGTCCCATTGAAGTATGTTGCATTGAATTCAGAATGAAATCTACATTTGGTTCACGAAACACAACAACCAAACTGAATATGCGCGTGTGTGTGGACCATGGTTCTGTCTTCCAGAACCGTGGTCCACACACACGCGCATATTCAGTCTTCATGTTCAGTCTATTCATGTCTTCCAGAACCGTGGTCCACACACGCGCACCACTAATACGAGACGGTGAACGCTTGTATCGAGGTTTCAATCTCGCTTTTCAGAACCGTTCCACACCTAACTTTTCACTAAAGGCACAATAATCCAAAACAAATAGTAACCAAACAAAACCAACAAACAAACAACAAACCCCAACAATAAAACCCAAGGCGACCCACGCACAGGAAGCATTGAACAAACGGGCAGGTTGCATAACAAAGATTTAATAATTATACAAAGATGGAGCATTTCAATGGAGGCAAAAACGGAGCACTTCTGGTCTCATAAGTGGGCGTGTCACTAACAGCATTTAACTATGGAGGCTGATGTAAGCAGCTAGATCTACCATGCATGGCCTGAAACAGTACATTTACCTCAAAACAATTTGTTGAAAAAATACTGTTGTGGCCTCAGATTGATCGTAGGTACTTGGGAATTAATGTTACATACTCAGAATACCCATTAACGCCCCCAGAGAGAAATAATGGGCAATATTATGGTGAAATCCGTGGACCTCCCCATTGACTTGCATGGAACGTTGGTCGTTCTGGTGAAAAGCCCTCCTCTCCTTCCAAAAAACGAATGCGGAAGTGATGTCTGTCAGAAGTGGAACCTGCTCTCTGTTAAATTATATTCTCTCTGGAACAAACATTTTCCACTTCCAACCGCAGCGCCACGGGCAACCGCAGCGCCGTCAATCCTGTGTCACGCTTTCCCCGTCGAGACTCGACGGTGCTGCGGAGGTGTAGTGCCGTGAACAGGCAAGGAGGCTGTGATGAGGCTGTGATTGCTTCACCGCCCACCGCCCACCTCTTCCCTCCCCTTCCGCTACCCCCGCGAGCCCCCCTCCCCGGGAGAAGCTGACGGACGGTAATTGAGAGAGGAGGGCGCCCCTGAACCTAATTAAAGCATCGTGTCTCCCACCGCTGTAAACAAGCGGGAGACCAAAGCCAGCCGGCTTTCCCCAAGATGGAGCCAGCGGTCGTGTGGCCTCCGGGCCTGTAGGGGTCTCTGGACCTGCAGGGCACCTCTACAGCAGGGTTGCTAGCTCTTTAGTCTCCATTCTTCTGTTATCACTGCTTTTTGATTGTTTGATTTAACTTTGCCATTTAATATCAAACGGTCACATGGTTCATGGAGAGGTAAATCGTATGGCACAATAGTTCCAGGAAGTTTGAATATATATATACAGATATATAATGTCATTTTTTGGTAATTAGTGGTTAATAAATGCACGATTTCCATTTAAAATATAATTTATAGGGTACCTTTAGTATTTAGGCTAACTTCCGGAATCTATTTTGAGGCTCCACGATCCGACGATGCTGTAAAAAGATGGTCCATTGGAGTAAACGGAGATGATCAAATAGCTTTCTCCAGAATGACTGACTCCTTTAATACCTTTATTGTTGTATGTTTACCCAGTAGACTAAAACATGATGCTTCATCTTATAATACGCAGCAAAAGCTTTCACATTTTGGTCAAGCTCTAAATTAAATCTAATTTACTAAACTGTAGGATAATTTAATTAAACATAAATTAATGTATATCAACCATTTCATTGACTGTTGTCTCATCACAATTATAATGCCCCTTCACCGCCG
>JAODUK010000006.1:3617500-3629713 GCA_027564635.1 Typhlichthys eigenmanni
GATAGTGTGTGAGAGAGGGTTTGATAGTGTGTGAGAGAGGGTTTGATAGTGTGTGAGAGAGGGTTTGATAGTGTGTGAGAGAGGGTTTGATAGTGTGTGTGTTGTGACCAAAGATCACCGGACCAGACTTCTCTGGCTCACAGACCAATTGGACACAAGAGTATAGAAAAAGGACTACGAAAAAATGGTAGACATTTCCTAGTCATTTATCAGTCATTTATCAGTCATTTATACAATGCCCAAGCTACCAACCCTGGCTCAGCGTACAGCTTATCATAAAGGTCATACTATAACCCCTCTTAGAGGAAAACAACAGCCACAGCACCCTGTTGAGGCATAATCCCACATGCAAATTCACACAGGAACAGGAGAAACCACATGCTACGCTTCCCTAGTTAAAATAAGTTGCACAAACATGTCCCATCCATCCACCTCCATAGGAGTAAAACCCTGCAACTAGTCAGTCTTAAGCTGCCCAACCTGTGTGTATACTGGTTGTATCTCTCTTGGCAGCTCCCCAATTCATGCGTAGACTACAAACATGCTACAAACAAAAAATATTTATTATTATAATTATAACCTTCTGTACTAGCAATGAGTCCCTGATAGACCCCCCCGCCCCGCCTACAACCCACAATCAGCTGTTCCTTTTGAGCGACACGTACAGCAGCTCATGTATGAGAGAGTTGCGCCATCGATTTTCGAAATGTTCAATTGCCACGTGATTCACGTACACTCAAAAAAAGAAGTGCTTGGTGGGCAATTTGAACTGATAAATACAGATACATAACTGCACCTTTTTGGTATTTAGTAACTAATAAATGCATCAATTTCCATTTACAATATCATTCATAGGGTGCTTCTAGTATTTACGGATAACGTCCAAGGGCTATTACGAGGTTTCACAATCCGACATTTACTGTGAAAAAAAATGGTCCATTGGAGTGAATGGAGTTGACACAACTCTCTCTTCTACATGGCTCTGCAGCAGCCGACATGCCATCTTCCACATAACCCTCTTCCAGACAGCAAGAAGGACCTCCCTTTGGGGAATACTTACCTGACGTAGAATGAAGTCCTTTGTCTCTCCTGGTCTCTGTTGACGTGTCCCGTTATTCTGCTCCAAAACGCTCCGACCGCCCACCGTATCTTCGTCTGTCCTGCGCTTCCTCCAGGAAGTCCATTCAACCTCAGACCCCGCCCAAGTCCATCACCCGTTGCCCATCAACACTCCCCCCAATCCACACATAAATGACAAATAACAACATATGAGAGAGGGTTTGATGAGAGAGGGTTTGATAGTGTGTGAGAGAGGGTTAGTGTGTGAGAGAGGGTTTGATAGTGTGTGTGAGAGGGTTTGATAGTGTGTGAGAAAGGGTTTGATAGTGTGTGAGAGAGGGTTTGATAGTGTGTGAGCGAGGGTTTTCATAGTGTGTAAGAAAGGGTTTGATAGTATGTGAAAGAGGGTTTGATAGTGTGTGAGAGAGGGTTTGATAGTATGTGAAAGAGGGTTTGATAGTGTGTGAGAGAGGGTTTGATAGTATGTGAGAGAGTGTATGATAGTGTGTGAGAGAGGGTTTGATAGTGTGTGAGAGTGTATGATAGTGTGTGAGAGAGGGTTTGATAGTGTGTGAGAGAGGGTTTGATAGTGTGTGAAAGAGGGTTTTATAGTGTGTGAGAGAGGGTTTGATAGTGTATGAGAAAGGGTTTGATAGTATGTGAGAGGGGGTTTGATAGAGTGTGAGAGAGGGTTTGATAGTGTGTAAGAGAGGGTTTGATAGTGTGTGAGAGAGGGTTTGATAGTGTGTAAGAGAGGGTTTTGATAGTGTGTGAAAGAGGGTTTTATAGTGTATGAGAAAGGGTTTGATAGTATGTGAGAGAGTGTATGATAGATGGTTTGATGTATGAGAGAGTATAGGTGAGAATTATGGCCTACACAACCTCTCATTCCCATGTTTACATATAAAGTAGTTGTCTGCTGCTATAGTAATGTATAGAATATTGCAGTGTTCCCTTGTTCTGGTTCTGGAGAGCTGTTTCCTGCATGCTTTAGATGTCTCTCTGCTCCAACACACCTGATTAAAATGCATGGGTTATCAGTATCTACAGAAGCCTGAGAACAACTCATTCATTTGAACCAGGTGTGTTGGAGCAGGGCAACATCTAAAACATGCAGGGCAGTGACCCTCCAGGACCGGAATTGGGGAACACTAGAATATCGTATATAATATATGTATACTGTATGATATTCTCTTCTATTGTATGAATGTGTGTTTAGCAGTTAAAGATCCTATATCGTACATAGGACCTTTAACTGCCAAACACACACATTCTTTGCGGTCTTGAAATGTACTCCAGTATCTAACTCCGAGCTCAAATCAAAACAGTATCTCTCCGCGGTCCTCACACATTGAAATGCATTGTGAAGCAAAGCGTAGTGCTACAGCTTTGTTGATATGAGCGGTGTTCTGCCACTTTGTTTATGCTCCTATTTACGGAGCCAGGGCTGTGTAGAAGTAGCAGATTATTTTTTCAACACACACAGAGAACAGTAAGATAGTGACATGCGAGGAGACATTTGTTGAATCTGACAAAAAAGTGTATTAGCTTACATTTAGCTGTCAATAGTTAGACTATACCTTTAAACCCCCAAATGCATCCAATAATTTCCCCCAGCCCAGTGTACTCTCCACCACACCTGCGAGGCGGGCCGAGCCATGGCGGGTCGCCACGGTGAGCGGGAGGCGGGGCTGCTGGGCATCGGTGTGGGCCTGGTGCCCCCGCCCACCTCCGTCTCCAGGGACGCCGGCCCCCCCGTCATGGACGGCATCCTGCAGGAGGTCACCTCCATACGCCACTTCCTGCAGAAGAGGGACAGGTGCCGCGACGTCGCCAAGGAGTGGCTGCAGGTCGGGTACGTGCTAGACGTGCTGTTGTTCCGCGTCTACCTGGTTGCCATGGTGACGTACAGCATCACGCTGGGCGTGCTGTGGTCGGTGTGGCAGGTGGCCTGAATGAGGGTGGTCTGAATTGCGTATTGGACCGTCGGTTTACGACAGGGAGGGCTGTCCGTGAGATGTTGGGATGAGAGGTGTCAGGCGACACAGGAGTCTGGACCGCCGGAGAACGTCAACGTCCGCTGGACTAGCAGCACGTAGGCGACGCTGTACATACTAGCAAGTCATTGTCAACATGTGTATTTAGTAATGGAGCTGTGAAGGTACAAGAACAACTTACTGTATGTGACTGAATATATTTGAGCCATTGTCTGAAAAAGTTTGTCGACAACCTATACTTGAAGGGTCAAAATACCAGTCTATAAAACAGTTCTTAGAAAACCAGACTGCACATACTGCTATTATAAATCCAAAATAAATGTCTTGGCAAGACATTGTACAGACAGTGGCATTTGATTTTACAGTTGTCAGTTCAGGCTACAGTATACCATCTGGCAGTTGTCACTAATTTATTAATTTGTTGAGACAATGCTTATTTACTGCTATTATACATATGTAAACATGCTGAATTTAATCACATATTCATTTATCAAGTATATTTCAATGTTCCTCCATGTTTTAAGGAAATAATATAGTTAATTAATTGTCAATGAAGGCCATGTTTCAGATTTCAGAACTTTCAAGTCTTTGGGACAAAGTCTATGAAAAACTGCTCAATAAAGTCCAAGACAAAATTCCCTTTGTGGAAATAAAGTTCAATCAATCATGTCAGTAGAAAATGGTCTCACCTACCTGTAGTACCCAAGCATGTAGTACAGTATAGTGATAGTATCCGTGCTCAGTAAACTGAATGCATAGTTGAAAATGTACATTTTTGAAAGCAACAACCTTTTCAATTGCTGAAATTAGATTGTAATTACTACTGATTAAATGGATAAGCAGATGAAGATGGATGGATGGATGGATTACTACTGATTACAGTAATTATTTTTGTAATCCAAGACCTTAATTATATGTTATCCACTGTCCCTGTGACCATTGTAAAGTTGTACCAAATAGGTAAGAGGATACCAAAGTCCTTCTAGGCAAGTCTCGCCACTCGGCAGCCATCTTTGAAACTCCGCGTCAGTTGTTTATGAAGAATTGAAATGAATGGGGAGAGAGCCATAACTGCCCTGTCAATAGTCACCAGGACATATAAACTGCATGTATTCAATCACCAGTCAAATCTGATAAAAGCAGTTTAAAACGTTTAGTTACTTTGACCCAAAATAAGGTTTAAAAAGCCTTTTTCCCTCACAGGTTAAACTTCTACTATGCATTCACAACAGCTTGCATCAGTGCAGCCACACAATTGGTTAAACAGTTTCATGTTTGGCAGTTACAAAGCAGACGATTGGCTCTTTTCCTCCAACTGCCACATTTCAGACTTCTCCCATAGAGCTCCATTCAAAATGCTCTAAGTGGCATGACTGATCATTGCAGGTTAACATCTGACAAACAGTATTCATGATTATGAGCCATTAATCCATACAGAGGCCGCATTTCTGTCACCAACCACAGGGTGGAGCAACACACAACCACATATATTACCTCAGCTATGTTTGTGGTATCAATCTCGCATGTCAAGTTTGGAGACAACACATACATGTACATGCAGTAAAGATCATGCTTGGTCATTGTAAATGCACTATAGGCTTGAGAAGTTAGTGGGGATTAGACAATATTGACAAGTTTGTTGCATAATTAAACAAATAATCTGGTTTGCAGTAAATGGGGCATCCAGCTCAGTAAAATCCATGGGATGTGGTCGGCATAGAATGCAAAAACCAACATTTTCTGATCGACAAAAAGATGAATGTGTCTTAAATATAGACTCTGCCTTGACACTAAACAAATGAATCACTGTACAAATATAATAATATGCTGTGTTGTGTGAATAAACATCTTTATCAGGAGTGTTGTCGGTAAATTAGCCAAACATGTGTACTGCTTGTAGCTTTTAGCAAATTAGTGCTAAACTGTGTTACATTTTTCCTTAGTTTGATTTGCATCTTTTGCTTATATGTTATATAAACCTATTACATGCTTATACATCACAAGATGTTCAGACTTTGGTAATTCATCTGTGTGGCATTGATTTATTCCAGTCAATTAAAGGACATTCCAGGGGAGGTTTACTAAATCTGATTTCGGTTGCTGGGGCCTGTGCTTCCTTGTATAAACTGTACATATACAGTACAACTTGTCCTGCAAACTCTGAGCATTTGAGAGTGTAACAAATAGCTGTAAGATAATCAGTGTTGGGCAATTATTTACTTATTACGTGGTATTAAAAGTAATTAGTTACGTTACTAGTTACATTACTTCATTACTTTCACAATCACTACCCTGCCTCACCCCTTCTGAAAAATGACAACCTATGTAGCCAGCTCATTTTAGAATTGAATCCTCTTCATTGGAACATTAATAAACCTTAAGAGTCAACAATCAGCCAGAGTGAAAACATTGCAGCCTCTCAGACCAGCTGATTGGACAGGTTGGTTCAATTAGCCTACCCCAAGTTTGCTAGGACCAGAAATCTCGTTCTTGTAATGCAGTAATGCAGCATTACTTGGATTAGTAATTGTAATATTATTACAGTTTTAGAAATAGTAATTAGTTTCACTGCTAGTTACTGAAAAACGTACTAATATTACAGTAACTTGTAACTTGTTACTGCCCAACACTGAAGATAATTGATAAGAATACAATAGAAATGAATGTAAAATAACATATACAGTAGTTTTAAACCAGTTGAAGGTATAGTGACAAGGCTTTGTATTTGAAAGCCATATGATATCTTAAAATAAATAGCTATTTCACCAGGGCTGCTACAAGGAGACAGAATGCGACTAGAGAAATGCTCATATCGCAACATAATTATTGTTTAATAACAGTAGTTTGTCAGCAAACTCATCATAATATGCTACAGTATTTATTGTTTAGCTTATCAAATCACTGCTGATTCATTTTATATTTTTTGGAAAGCCAGGATATCAACCTTCATTTAAATGCGTACCTCTCCATTTGATATAAGCAGCCTATACTCTGCATTTAATGAGTGACATCCTTGTCTGGGCTACTGACACCTGATGCCATTCTGTCAACAACACGACTGCCTGACTGACTGACTGACTGCCTGACTGACTGACTGCCTGACTGACTGCCTGACTGACTGACTGACTGCCTGACTGACTGCCTGACTGACTGCCTGACTGACTGACTGACTGCCTGACTGACTGACTGACTGACTGACTGCCTGACTGACTGACTGACTGACTGACCAGGAGACCATGGAGTTCAGTATATGGCTTGAAAAATGCTACATCTATTTGCTAAACAGAACAGTTCCCTCATATTTACTAGTTTAAGTTCATGGTGTGATTAATCAGCGACAAATTGTTAAAGACAAGCATGAAAGAGAAACCTGAATTCAAAAAGGTTGCTATAGCATCAAATACTACCTACTGGGGCCAAACGAGCTGCCAGCATTACACCTGCCACCGACAATATTTACAAATTATACACTTTGTCAGCTCCACTGTGTGACTGACTGTCAACTTGTGTGTGGAACTGTCAATCAACGATCTGTCGTAAATCACCTGCCCACATTTACAGGAGAGGTGATGATGTAGGATAGTGTGTGTGTGTGTGGGTGCATAGTGCATTATTTACTACTTAAAATAGCTACAGTAAATACATTTTACATTACATTTTAATTGGGGATTTACAGTGATTTGGCAACCTTTTCCACTCTCAGAAAATGTATTCCTATAGCTCGTGGGAGTTTTAAATTAACCTGTGTTTTCTGATCACGGTAAGTACATATTTACATTCAAGTCCAACTCCTGTGGGCATTTGAAACATTTCAAAGTGATACACTCGAACACTAAAAAACGTGTTACTTTTTACACATCGACAATTAACAAATTGAAAGAACTTCACATTTTGCCAGCTAATGCACGTTGGCAAAATTGAGTTTGTCTATTCGTCACATGTACAATATATTAACACGCGAGTGTGTGCGTGCGTGTGTGTGTGTGTGTTTGTGTAATAAAAGCTGCCTACCCACAGAGCCGTGGCTTAGTTGAGAAAACAGTCCAGGAGGAATTTGGACACCACCCGACACCCCCTTCACGGCCTGGCCAGCCTGGTCCTTTGACAGGGTCCTGCTTGTACCCCTCCTGAGCCATGAGATCATATCTGGGTCAAAGAGCAGCTAAGGATGGGAAGGCCCGCTCCCACACAATGCCCATTCACCATAAACACTATCCATTCACTGGCTCCTGTGCCCTTCCGCCCAGATACTATCTGCACTGAACACCAGGCTAAATTCTACACAATACCCATTCCCTTTGTTGTCCAAAACTCACTGAATCTAAGAGTAACGCTTTTTGAAGCCAGAATCAAACAGTGCAAAATAAACAGCTGACTGGCTACTGATTCTGGAGTAATACTCACATACTGTAATCACATCAACAGATTACGAATATTATTTTGTAGCAGACATCAGTGCAATCTCAACTTCTGTTAAATTGAATGTCCTCTCCGGCACAGTCTAATCCCAGAACAGCATTCACAATGATACTGGAATAATAAGATGGAGCACTGTTATGCATTTCAATGGAAGCAAAAATGGGACGCTTCCGGCCTCTTAAGTGGGCGTGTCACCAACGACATTTTTCTGTCGAGGCTGATGTAGGCAGTGCCCAGACAGCTAAATCTACCATGAATGGCCTGAAACAATGTCAATTTACCTCAGAACAGTTTGCTGCAGAAAAACTGTTGCGGCCTCAGATTGATCATTGGGAATTAATGTAATATATTCAAAGAAACCATTAATGCTCCCAGATAGAAATAATAAGCAATATTATGGGGAAATCTGTGGACCTCCCCATGGAAAGCTCCTCCTTCCCGTCCGATAAACCATCTCTGTTATACCAGTCTCTGTGTATGTACTGTAGCTACTGTATACAGGCCTAGGTGAGGACATCATCTATGGCAGCGGCTTTCAAACTGTGGGTCATTGAGTGGGTCACGGAAATTGCAAGCAGCCATTGAATGAATGAAGAATATCAATGAAAGGCTTCCGCGCTTTACTATCGTGTTGTTCCACTCATTGGTCATGAGTAATGTTGCGACAAAATAGCCTACTTGTTTCTGATTGGATTAAATACTATTTAGCCGTGTGCACACCATACATTCTGGAGCGCTCTGCTCAAATATATTTGGCGCATACACAGGTATAGCATTAGCTATCCATTAGCACACACAGGTATAGCATTAGCTAAAATTGATGCGGTTTTGAAAATTAAGTTACCGGTAATTGGTGGGTCTCTAAATACAGTACAGTAGAAGAGTCATCTCTAGGTTGGTCGGGTCCTGGCACAAAAACATTTGGAAACCCCTGATCTTTGGTCTCTTATGTCTATGGGAAGCCATCTGAACATAAAATAAAAAGCTGCAAACTTTCCAATTAAAGTGTAAATGTTCTAGAAAGCTTCCATAGTATCCATTCAGGGTAGATTGCAGTATGTGTGTAGATTTAATTTATGTTTTATAATTTATGTTTATGTTAAATATGTCAATGTAATACCTTATCCAGTAGGATTTCCTAAAACATTGATAAAATAAAACTACACGTCAGGAATGATATCCCTATGAAGTTCCAATTTTTATATTAAGACCTAAAACAAATGTTTACATGTCAGGTATCGTGTACAGTTTATTTATTTGTATACCTCTGGGCTGAATAACAATGGAGGAAAACAGGTCATTTAAATTGTTTTCCTTAATGTTAATGGAAAACGATGTTAAAAACAAAAGAATAAATGAATGACACACTAGAACCATTAGACTAGTTCTGATAGTTTTTAAAACCGTTTCCATATCAAAGAATGACAAACCATCAGCTCCAGTACTTATTTCTAATAGCTATCATTAGGCCCATTACCTAATGCTTTCCATTTTCCAGTGCTTTTTTAGCCTGTTATAATGGTTTCAATTAGACTTCCCAGTATATGCCATTGTACACTAAAATCCAAATAAAATCATTAAACCATTAGAAAACCATTATAATTTGTCTAGCGTCCCACTTGTTTCATAGCACTTGATTTTTTTATATAGCTCGAAATAAGTATATCTCAGATTATCTGATTAGCTGGTAGTTAAATTCAGTGGATGATCTTAACTCCTTACACTATACAGTGTGCAATAGTTAGATATATATAATAGTAAAGTATATTTACAGAATATGGATCCATAATGTTAATATGGTTAAGTATCAATCTATCATTAAGATAAGTTACACCAGAAACTAAGTCAATACAAACCCATACCTACTGTATATATCACAAATAATTATTTTAACTATCTAAATATGTTTTAGAGAAACTTTACTGAGCCAGAAAGAGGGCTAACACAGACAAACTGAAGTCCATTTTTTATTCTTTGTTTTCCCCTTCTAACTGCAGATTTAAAGTATACAACTCAACATCATAATTTGTATTATTATTATGACTTAAATAAAAATACAAAATTCCACTACAAAACAATTTACTGTTAGTAGGATAATAAAAAAATAATATTACTTAAATTTTCACTGTAAAAGGCACAACATTGACTTTAGGGACAACATGGAGAGATCCTGCAGCATTAAATCTTTTATTTTTCCTTTTATTTTTTTTTCACACTCCACCAGAGAACACTGAAATATTACAAAGACATGTGTCGGATTCTATGTGGGGAAAAAAACAGAAAAGAAGAAAAGAAGAACACCCTGGTGACTATAGGTTGGTGGCACAGGTTGACATAAACATACTGCCACAGAAAAAGCACGTTGTCGCAGGAAAAGTCAAGGACCTTTTGCAAAGCTCTAATGCAAAAAAAAAAAAAAAAAAGGTTTACAGGGTTTTTTTTATACAACGGACAACAAAAAAAAGTAAAAGGAAAAAAAATAATAATTTGGCACCTTCTAAGATTAGGCTAAGGTCAGGTGCTGAGGTAGACAAAAACTAACAATTCAAATAATAATAAAAACACAATTTTCTTAATACAGAGCGACTCGACTGGCACTTGTGCTGCCATAAGAATGGAGGAGAACTGTACAGACAAGCCAGGAAAGGACAAAGAGAAAAGCTTTGTTACATAAAAAGCTTTGTTATGCTTGGTCCGACAGGGCAATTGGTCCTCAGTGCTAATGTAAAAAAAATACAATGTCTTGGTGCTTTGTTACTCAGTTTTTTTTAGTCTAGACCGAAATGGCACATGCATGGCAGCACTGCGTGAAATGGCTACATGTTTGAGAAACAACACACCAAAACACAGAGTGTCAGCGCCAGGGATGCCATGATTCATCTGACAAACTAGCAATAATGTTGTTTTTTTTTTTTTTTTAGAAACTAAAGTACTTTAAACAAGGGGAGATGGGGAGGGGGGGGGGGCATGTCTTGTGCCGACCTACCAAAATGTAGATTTGAAGCGGAACAACTAAAAGAAAAAAAAAACTTCAGCAAACCAGTTGCTGTAGTAAAATTATTCTTGTTGTTAAAGTGGACACACTTTATTAACACGGAGGTCTTAGAACAAACAAGACATGAATAAAACGTGTACAATTTGACGCTTCAAATACATGTTGTCCAAACATCTCGCTTTACTTTCAGCTACTACTGTTATACATGTTCTACCCGTGGCTATATAGGGGAAGGAATGACATGTTTCTGGGTGCTAATCACAGGGGAGTCTGGAAGAAAAGAATCGAATACAAAATTCTTGTCACCATTTCAATAGCAGTTTGACTGTATTGTGGGCTATGAGAAAAGCCCTGTGCTATTCTATCCAACATCAGGTCGATTTAGAGCGTCATGACATCCCTAGTGTGCTGGGAACACCATAGAAATTCATCTGAAAATACAGAAACTAAGCAAATATAGATGGACATTTTTGTTTAACAATTTCCATTTTTAGGCACAAAGATTACAGAAACATCGGAGAAAACACTGAGGGAAGAACTATATCAATGCCAATATATATACACATATACATGTATATATATTTATATACACATATACATATATATACATACACATATTTTTTTTCAAACGCAGAAAAAAGTGGCATAGAACATTAGTTTTATTTTGTATATGATCTGATTAGTGCATTTTTCCACAAACACACGCACACACATGTACGCACTCATAAAGATACAGTCTTTTAATACACGCGCCCACACGAAAAATAGAAAACATTCAATTGTACAACAATGGGAATAATTGACTGATATTTTCTAGGGGTATGGTGGTTTGACACAGAGCCGTGTTCTGTTATTTTACTGGGTGGATATTACATGAGGGCGATATTCCCTCATCTCACAGTGTTTGAGAATAAAATGGCAAGACGTCAAGCACCATGCCATCCCTTCTTGCTTTTCTTCAAGTACAAACATGAAAACAAAACAAAACAAAACGTCTACAATCAAGTTTTGATTGAAAATATTGTCAACGACGAGTACTAATTGGTCGGTTGGCAGCGCTCTCCCACATTCTGTATTTATTTTTTTCCCCCAGATATTTTTTCACATACATACACTCACAAAGTTGTTGAGATAAGATTTAGTCCTTCACCTACAATGCAACTGACATCCAGAATACCAATACATATTACAATGTTCACACACGTGTTATGTCCAACAATATCAAAGAGGAGCAAGGCAAAATGATTCACACCCAGAGAAAAAAAAAAACAAAAACATTTTTTTTAAGGAACAAAACAAAAAAAAAAACGACGTACAAACATTTGTGCCCTGCTGAAACCCTCGACAAATGGAAAAGACTGAAAACACTGAATACAAAAATATCACAATTTTTCATATATCAAATTGCCTCTGTTGGCTGTTGTTCAGGAATACACTCATGTCGACCAAGAAAATCTTTTTTTAAAATATTTTTAGATTTTTTTGTTTTTATCCTTTGATTACCACTTGCAGTCCCTATTGTCCAACGCAACCTGCATCGCTGTGACTATGACGGTCCTTGGCAGTCCGTGAACTTGCTTTTTTTTCACATTACAAAACTACAATTCTATTCACATATTTTCAAGTTTATTTCTTATTTTAAACCCTCTTGAAAGTACGAATACTTTCTTTTATCAACGCATCCCTCGTATTTCACACTTAAGGCTTCAAAACTGTTTCTTGGTTCCTCTAATTTCCGGGGGG
>JAODUK010000006.1:3677562-3700005 GCA_027564635.1 Typhlichthys eigenmanni
CGCCCCCCCCCCCCAGTCTGGAGAAATGTGTGATATTTGAACTCCATCAAAACTAAAAGCACCTCTCTCCCTTCACTGCCATAAAGGGTGTTCCCTAACAAGCCCCCCCCCCATATGCTACATTGGAAACACATTGCCACGGCTCTGTTTTATTTGCTCACACATCTGGCGGGCAGCGAGGATCGCTGTCTCCACCTTTACAAACAGAACGCAGCGAACACGCGCCTCGGAACAAGGCGTATTTTGGAGAAGGAGGGGGCGAAATGAGATAGTCTGAAGTTCCGAGGATGTGGCCGTCTCACGCCGTAAGCCTCACACGCTGGAGAGGCTATAGCCCAGCGGTTTGTGTCACGTGACGCAACATTTGATTTCCACTCTTCAGATCGTGTCTGGAGGCCGTCAGAACAGTGTGCAACATTAAACGGTGTCGTCTTGGAGTATCTGCTCATCTAAATTAAGCTATTAGTATTCTAAAGGGGGACAAAGCAAGATCAATGCATGAAACGGTTTGGAAATCTCCTTTGATACAGGATTTCCCAGCCTGAGCGAATTGATGAAATTCTTCTTCAAACATAAGCAACATCACACTCGCTGGCTGAAACTGATATGGACACATCAGGCAGAGGTCACACTCTATAATATACTCTCTTCCAGGGTGAAATAGCACATTATTTAGGTGTTAACAGCTAATGTACGCTCGTTTATGACATGAAAGTGTGAGCTATGCACACAACACAGTACTTTGTCTTCTCTGCAAGTTTCCGAACAGTTAATGAGGAATGAGCAATAATTGCCATCGCTGTAAAAATAACGCCCTTAACATCAGATTCATTCCAATGCCTTACCATCTGTACACTGAATATACGGGTGCAAACGCCGCGCACGCACACACAAAAACGTTGAGCCACCAGCAGTCGGGCAAACAACCCCTCTGACTGCGATGTCCGCCGGTGAGGCGGTGATGCAAGGTCGCTCCATTGTGCTCCAGTCAAAACAGCAGGTATGCTGCTGCGGCGCGGGGATTATTACATCACCACACCCCTCTGAACACCTCCCGTACGCCCCTCGGCCCTAACAGTGACCCAGGTTCACCACTCACTCCCTGGTTCCCTGGCCTGGCCTGCCCCTATCATTAAGACAAGGTGATAAGCCACCGCAGGCCACACCAGCAGGATCAACAGAGGCGCTAGGTCATGTGGGAGTCTGTGCATGCGTGTGTGTGTGTGTTCGTTTGTGGTGTGCATTTGTGTTTTGCGTGCGTCTGTGTTAGTGAATGCATGTGTGTGCGTGTGTGTGCGTGTGCATGTACTTATGCATGTGTGTGCGTGTGTATGAAGGGCCACTACCGGGCTATAGGGGCACCTGTCTGAAGGGCCGTCACCTGTCTGAAGGGCCGCCACCAGGCTATAGGGGCACCTGTCTGAAGGGCCGTCACCTGTCTGAAGGGCCACCACCAGGCTATAGGGCCACCTGTCTGAAGGGCCGTCACCAGGCTATAGGGCCACCACCGGGCTATAGGGCCACCTGTCTGAAGGGCCGTCACCTGTCTGAAGGGCCGCCACCAGGCTATAGGGGCACCTGTCTGAAGGGCCGTCACCTGTCTGAAGGGCCGCCACCAGGCTATAGGGGCCACCTGTCTGAAGGGCCACCACCAGGCAGCCTGCTTCCAGCCTTTCCTCCAGCTCCAGAAGTCTTTTACTTCCCCGTCAGTAATGTGCTGAGAGACGGTGTGTTATCGGAGGGTACACGGAGTAAAAGACGGAGAGCAAAGTCACTGCAGCGATATTCCACGATCAAACGCTTTGAAGAGATAATGTATTATCTAGGTCAACAAAATGTAACACCCCACTGGAATGGGAAGTAGAAGGAATAGTTTTTTTGTTGAGAGAATAACTGCTCGAGTTCAGGATCGACTACAGGGAGTTCCTGTTCCTAACCTACATTTCCCAGTCTATTGTCACTTCCACTGTACTAGACCACTATTATTAACACAAGCACATTAAAGACCTTACAAGCACACGCTTCCCAAACTACGTCTCAAAAGGACATTTTGTATTGAAAAATAACTAATAAAAGTAAGAATAAAAGACAGACAAACCAGCAATAAAAACTCTCTTGAACTCTGACCAGCAGACCGGCATACATTTCGTCACAGTTTTTATGATCAACGAATATATAAAAGAAATCGTTGACAAAAACATTTTCGGCATAGTTTTCGTTAATGAAATGAACACTGGCGCGGACACAAAAACAAGAGGAGCGTCAGCTCTGCCACAATACCTGTGCTGTTCCACGGCGTCGTTGTCCGGCAGCTCCATGCCGCAGACGTTGCAGCGCTCGTGCTGGCCGCGCCCATCCTGCTTCATGCCGACGGCCAGCTCGCCCAGCTTGCTGAAGAACTCCCGCTGGATGAAGCTCTGCGGCAGCAGGCCGCTGTACGCGCTGAAGTCCATGGACATGGCCAGGCCCGGCGACATGGGCAGCGAGGACGCCATGGACACCGGCATGGCCATCATGGCATCCGTGGTCGCCTTGTGATTGGGCAGGGCGTACAGCGAGGCCAGGTGCTTCTCCGTCATGGCCTCCAGGCCCATCTGGCTGAGGTCGCCGTGGGAGTCGCCCATGATGCCGCCGTCGTCGCCACGGACGTAGTGGTGCAGCTCGCGGGCGCTGGTGATCACGCTGCTGCGCGTGGGCGTGCCGGGCCCGTCCCGGCTCCTGTCTTCGCCGCCGCCGCCCCGCTCCCCGTTGCTGGAGCCGCCGGACGACTCCATGTTGTTGCTGTTGTTGTTGTTGTTGCCGTGGGGGCTGCCGCGGCCCCCACCAGCGCTGCCGGCCACATCCACCTGCATCATCTCCGTCTTGATCTCCGCCATCATGTGGTGGTGGTGGTGGTGGTTTCCGTGGGCGACCAGCTGCTCCGTCCCGAAGCCCTGCTGCAGCAGGGATTGGCCGATGCTCATCAGGCTGTCCACCGCCGCCTTGGTGGGGCTCAGGCCGAAGGAGGTGGAGACGGAGGGGCTCTGGGCCACCATGCCGGCCAGCCCGGGGGTGTGCTGGCCTCCCGCCGACAGATACAGGCTCTCCATGGGATGCTTCTTGGAGTTCTTGCCGCCGCCGCGACCCCGACGCTCCTCGTCGTCCTCCGCGCCGCCGTTGCCATCGCCGTCGGCGACCGCCTCGCCGTCGTTCTCGTCCGACGACTGGATGGTCTCCAAGATCTTCAGACACTGCTCCTCCAGGTACTCAATCTCCAGGATCTCGGCGGCGTACAGTAGGTCGTCCAGATCCTCCACCTTGGCCTGCAGCGTGGCGGTGTAGGCGTACTCCAGGATCTGCTGGAAGGTCTTGGGCGACAGGAAGTCCAGCGTGTAGTGCTGGCTGCTGCGGTGGAACAGGATCTCGAACATCTTACTGGTGCAGGCCAGCACTGTCCGGTGCGCGTGGAACTGCTGGCTGTCCACCATGATGACCACGTCGCACAGTGTCCCGGCCAGACGCATCTGGTTGGCCTTCTGCAGCAGGGCGGTGGGGTGGTTGGGGTTCTGGAGCTGGATCACGCCCATCTTAGTTAAATCCATGACGTCGCTGCGCTCCACGGGGGCCAACTCATGAGGCTTGTCTTCCCCGCTCGGCCGTGTACGTCAATCGTCTGTGTGAACCAGGTGATGTCTACAGTGACGGAACATAAATTATTATTAGCATATGGTGAGCTTTGGAACTTTCTTTTTCCATCTTAATTTTCTTATATAATAATAAATTATTACACACACACACACACACACACACACACACACGTGTGTGAAAAAGTAAGATATAATGAATTATCAACTAGCAAAGGCTTTTTACGAATTCATCATAGAAAATATTAGAGAAAAAGTGGAAATCCTCCATTGTAATCAAATATATAGTTAAGTTTTCGCCCTGTGAATGCTCACAAAACTATGCAGTGCCAAAACGATTTGTATTCTGTGCCATATGGCACAGTGCTGTTATGAGACAAATAAATGCATTTACATTCAACAAGGCAATTACAATATACAGAACCACTGTACATTACATTATTCTATCAATATACAGGATAGTTTACATTATATACACACACACACACTATATATATATAGTATGAAGAAATTTGCAGTTAAAACTTCAATATTAATATCAAATGTTAACAAAATACAAATGTAATCATTTATATTTACATTACATTTGAACAGAGAAAAGGTATAACCTTTAACACATAATATGTAACAGACAGGGAGTTCACTAAGAATAAGCCTTACATTTACAATTTACAAATACATCATCCTGCAAATGGTAACATTTTCAAACAAATGTCCTTATTATGTTAATATTTGAGGGGTTTAGCATCGAGGTAATAGGAGTGAGGGTAGCAAACACTATCGCACGGCTTACAAAGACCATCAACAACCATACTGAAATGAAATGGCATCTTATTCAGTATTCCCATCACAGACAACAGCAGAGAACTGAGCCACAGCCTAAAATGGTTCAAAAGGATGAAGCGCGAGCACGCACGCACACACACACACACACACACACACACAAACACACACAATGCAAAACACTGCCAATAAGATGTCCCCCCCTTCACAACAAACATATACAATTCATTGCCACAGTAACGTTTTGCAGTTCAACTTGTGCTTTACAGCAACTGTTTAGTGGGTGGCCATGTTGTAAAATGTAATTAAGGGTTTAAAAGTATGAATTATAGTTTATCTTTGGATCTCGTCTTTATACATAAAAAAATTGCAAATAGCCCAGTCTTTCAGAGGATGTGAAAGATGATTGTGAAAACATTTTAGGCACTGATCAATATTATAGGAATATATGTTCAGTAAATAGGCCTCTACGTTTTTTTATATCACAATCATCACAAAATATGTAATCAGAATAATACAAATAATATAATATGTGTTATTATTATTATTATGTTGATAAAATCATCAACCATAATTAGTTTAATATAGCAAGGCATGTGGCTTAGATCTTTCACATGCCATGTTAAAATGTATTAATTTTTTTCAGGTGTTTGTTAAATACAAATCTGCATAATGATAGAAAACAAAACTGCAGGTAATCATATAACAGAACAGTATACCCAGAGGTCGTATCTAAAACATAACATTATCTTTAACAGCAATGTCACTTACTGGTAAGATTTATGACCCCGTACATGCCTGTTGCATTGTACGGCTAATAAAACCTACAGGTTATCCTGCCTTTTATATTAAGTTAGATTTAAGAAAAACAATCGAAAGTTGCTGTTATAGGATAGTAATGGTCTAGGTTAGATTAAGGACAGTGCGTCTAGACAGCGCGCTATGATATTGGAGAGCAGGATTAGATAAATCATACCGTGCGCTATGCATAATGCAAAACACAGATAGCCTACCGTTTAATCACGAGTGTTTATTCTAAACTGTAAACTCTGTAGCCCATATGGTGTACAATCATGCAGGCTACTTAACTGAAAGGCAGCATAATCAATCGCATTTCGACGACTCTAACTGTACTTGTCTGTCTACCATAATCGCGCGTCTTTACGAGCCGACCCAATGACACAAAAAAAAAAAAAAAAAAACATCTAGGATGAAACGCTTGTAGCCAAGATTAAACACCGACAGCCACCTATACAATGTTCAAACATAAACACAATACATCCACAGCTATCGGAGATATGGAGCCCGATTTAAAAGTAAGATAAGAACGAGACCTTACTGTGTAGGATTAATCTCAATACTGGCCGATTGTGGTCGCTGCCATCGCCTGCCTATCGCACAGGTGGATTTGTTTGGATGTGGCTTCACTTGCCATTAAACATTTCAATTAAACAAAAATGACTTATTTCGACCATGGCAGAGTGGTAGAGAGAGAGAGAGAGAGAGAGAGAGAGAGAGAGAGAGAGAGGGGAGGGGGGGAGTGTGTATGTGGGTGCGTGTGTCTCGATAACAATCAATTTGCAATTGCATTTTAGATTTTTTTAAACCACCATGAAGTGAGACTTATGTGTGCCTTATGAATGGGCGATATTTGGTCTACAATCGAACATTTAGCCGCAGTCAATCAACCCAAACATCCACGTCTGTAGGCTACTGTACAAAGCACATCGGTCAATGAACACAGTTGTGAGACCAGTGTCCCCTTGTCTCGGTGTGATCGTGATGTCATGACGGCTAAATGAGCACCACAAGTGCGTCTGGACACAAGGAAGTGTCGATGTCGAAAATGGCTTTTCTACCGAAACCGCCGGATAATATTATTTATCAAAACGAGTCACATGAAGCGGCGCATCAAACGCTGTCTGCTTCCCGGTGGTGTGGGAGCCAGACCTCACGTTCTGTCGCCGTGATCCCCCTACTAAACCAGACAGGTTACGTCAAGCCAATATCTTTACTGTACCGTGCTCCAATATAAACTTAAACACCTTCCATATACTACTGACGCACGCCTTACTTGTTTGTTTAAATAGCCAATAAGGCTACTGTAAATATTGCTCATAATTCAACACTTCAGAGCCTTGCGGCTCAACTTGTTTCACTGCGATATAGGCTACTTTACGACAACTCGCTACGCCGCAACTTGACGAGTTGAACAGGGACAGACAACAGTATTAACTCGTCTAAAACCTAACAAAAACAGCCACATGCTGAATGAAAGTACAGAGAGAAAACATTGAGAGTCGCATACAGAGGAGCGGGTCTGTCACTGCCTGTGGCATTTAAAGCTGCGTGTAGTCCTACTCACCTAAATTGTGCACGTTTTGATTCCGTATGTGGGTATTAAATGCTACAGCATAGTAGTGCAGTTCGCAGTACCCGCTCTCTCACGCACTAACTCCCCTTTCTTCTCTCGCCTTAGCAAATCAACACGCTTATGACGTCAGCGCATCGAGTCAGTCACCACTCTGTTGGATCCATGCAAACCCTGCGAAAGCGAGACACCTAGGGGACTGTCTGGGGTTTGAACTGAGCCGCTCAAGTATGGCCATAACTTGAATTTCTTTTTTTCTTTTTTTATATCATTTGTTCCAGAATACACATAATGTAAGGGTTGCAAACAGCAAGTAATGCTGGTGCTGCTTGTAAAATAATAATAATAATAATAATATTATTATTATTATTATTATTATTATTATTATTATTATTATAGTCACCACCATCATCATAAGATAGACCATGAATGAGACATTATCAAAACCACCATACCTTTCTCATACCCTAATGATATTGTAGTAGGTTTAATATATATTAGAGTCTCACGATAAAATATAATTTAAGTAAGTTTTAGTTGGCTGAAATATACATATTATAGTAATGAACATTTTATCTGAGAAATATATACAAAATAAATAAAATAAAACATTCAGGTGTGAGTGGAAGGGTCAAACGTCTTATAGGCAACCTTGAAGATGAGGGTTTTGAGGAGCTTAGCAAACGAGGTGACCGTGGTGGCGTGTGAATGTGCAGTGGAAGTGCGTTCCAGAGTCTGGATGTATAATGTATAAAATATGTTACACATCAGTGTCCCAGCCATCCAGCTGTGTACATGCTTAGCCTATAGATCAATAACAGAAAGGTGCCTGTGAACAACTAACCCTGCACATAATGACACAGATTTTGCATGTTAATGACACCGATTTTGCATGTTAACAATAAATGTACATAAAAGTGATAGCATTAGGTAGCAATTTATTATTTTCTTTGTATTTATATCCCTATTTTTTCTTTGCTTCTTTGTAATATTTTTCCTGCCACAGTTGCAATTTCTCCAGTGGGATATTAAAATCCTGTTTTAGATTAAAAATAACTAATGATATAGTGCAGTGAGTTTAAACAAGATTGAAAACTAGGGTTTATTTAGGTTTAGATTTAATTAGATACACACATCTACTGTACATAAAGTCTTGTCTGATTCCCACAAAATACAAGGCATCTTCTTTGTATTACCATGGAATACAATTTGATCTTTGAACAATAACGGCTAAGATAATTACTTTTTAATCTTGATAAAACACACACATACACACATACAATGTATTTCAAATACAGTAAACATATTTAGCCAAATAAGCAACAGGACTATACTGTAGAGTATATTTACAGTATATTTAACAGCTGTATCAAAACACAAGGTATGGGGGTTGTAGGGGCTTTTCAGGTAAATATGGCTTCTTCTCAAATGCAATGGTGCCCTGTGAATGTTTATATGTATCCACACACAGATTACAGTGCCTCATCACCTCTGAGCCATACCGCACTAGGTTTGTGCAGGTTTACCCAGGGATAACGTAAAAGACACTGCCTTAATCTGGCAATAATCCCCCGTTTTACCAAAGGCAAGACGGACCAGGGCGAAATTATACAACCATATTATCTCTACACTATAGACAATACTGCGGATTATAGGGAAATCCACAGTACTGGAATCCCCAGTGAGGCATTGTCTTCAGGATGAACTGTCATCAAGCCAATAGACTTGTCTGAGATATTTATCTTGTTCACAGAAACTTGTATATCTACGTTGAAGTGTGTTCCTCATTCACTTCACGACATGTGAAGTGAGTCACTGCTTGCATGTGCAATGCACAAGAAAGGTAATGAATCACTGAATAGAATTACAGTTAAAGTTAAAATTATAAACATATTAACATCCATCAATATCATTACATATGTATGCACATTTAATTAAATCATAAAAAACTTAGAAACTTTTAGAATACAAAATAATTTGTAACCTTTTTATGACACAGAAACCTTTCAGGGCTTTAGCGCCGAGTTTGAGAACAACCGTTTTAGATACAAACATCACATATATTTTGGTGATGACTAAAGGAAATATAATTACAGTACTGGCTGTGAATGAATGAATGACTGAATTAATGAATGAATGAACAAATGCATGGATCAATGAATGAATGAATAAAATAATTAATGAATGAATTAATTAATTAATTACCGAAATTAACAAAGCAGTTAATTAATTAATTAGCCAGTGCATATGCCCTAACAAAGCATTGACTAATTTATCAACTTGTTGCCATTAGCTCTCCGACCACAACATTTCACGCTAATTGCTAAGTTTTCTATTTCAAACCATCACCTTAACTATGGCGATAAAGTCACCATAAAGCCCTTTAATGCTGAGAGATAATGAGAACCATTGGAATTATCACAGATTTGGTTTGTTTTTTTGCAGAGATCCCGTCACTGGAGTAAAATCAAGATTAAAACCCTCAAAAGTAGGAGCATACATGAAACAGAAGTCCAAAGAAACACATTTACAGAAACACTATTCTACAGTAAATTTGTTATGAATTAACTATTATTAAATATAAAGTATGTTGTTGTATATTGTTGTATGTTTTTTTTTTTTTCGCTGTTTCAGTCAAGATTGCTCAATTGGGGGTGGAACAGGCATATACTGAAGAGAGAGAGGGAGAGAGAGAGAGAGAGAGAGAGAGAAAACGAGAAATAAGTCACATAAAGAGAGAGAGAGAGGTTTATGTTTGAATGAAGTTCTTCAGGATACAGTCAGTAACGTGCACGTGGCTCTTGTACCCAAAACACCACTATTGTGTGTTGCATGTGCATCAAGTGCAGGCATGCTGCGTAGGGCAGATGGGGGAGGGAGGGGAGGGAGGTGGGGGGGGGGAGGGGCTGGGGGGGACGGCATGGGCCCCACACAGTGGATCTTTGTGAAACTCTGTCCATGCAGCTGAAGTGAATGGATTCTTTTTAGACTTGTGTAAACCTGGGGGGGGGGGTCTCCGGGCTCAAAGACCACGCCCTAGTGACCCCTGACCCTGCCCTATGACCTCCGGTGGATTTTGGCCGGGGAACGCTTTGCGTGCCATGTGCTCGAGGCGCAGAGGCATCTGAGATTTTCCTATACCGCCAAAATACAAAACAATATGTGAAATACCAGTTTGTCATGATTTCAGCAATAAAGAAACTTTTTAGAAGGATAAATTACAGACATTTTATGGAGGAAAACGTTCTCCATTAATGATTTACTATTACAAAACAAAACAAAAATAGCTTACTTTTCTTCAACGTGCCAAGTGTGTCATATTAGACAATTTGACCCTTGAATGACCACGGGTTGTATTTGTTTGCCAAGTTACAGGTTGATCCGCTTATACACATTCACTGTCTAATCTCAAAGAATGGACAAACTTGCTTCAGGTTAATGGGTAAAAATGGCTATGTTGACCTAGGTGTTTTATTTACCCAGGGCCTATTTACTTCTCCATTCCAAGCCTTCACCTGCACGCTCAGAGGACAAACTACAGCGCTTAAGAGAATCCCTTGGATCAATATTCCTCTTGTCTTGTCTGACCAACAGAATGGCAGGCCCACAAACTGTGTTTGTGTGGTCAGTCTCAGGTGAACAGTGCCTTGACCCCAGCTCCTGCAATCACTTCTTGCCAAGACAATTACCAACCCTTACCTGGAGCCTTGATCCATAGAGATTCATACGATGAATGAGACAAAAATTATTCAGCAAAGCGTACTCTCTGTATTTTTCCAGTAGAAGAAAAGGCAGCTTTTCATGTGAATCTTTAACCTCTAATATTATATTTTAGTTTAGTTATACTGTTTTTACCAGCCTGTGATTTTGTTAGGTTGGAATATTGACTCGTTATTGCAATATAAAGAAATGACCTTGCATGGAAGACCAGTCTTTTCTTTCCAAAAGTTTACATGAGAATGCATGCATCTGTGTGCTTTTTTGTGTGAGAGAGGACTATCAGAAGTAGATAGCAAGCACCACAGAAGAAAAGTCTGTCATGTAAAGGAATATATTTCTATTTCATGAAACCATAGTTTTCCCGATCAGACAAAAAGAGAGCAGATACCTTTTGTTGTGGCAAAGTCGGAATCTTTTCAGTCATGGGAGAAAGCAGTGCAGACACCAAACCCCTGTGGACTCGGGTGGGATAACTTTCTCATCAATAATTAATACATTTCAAGCCATTTAAACACTTAACCAGGGTTAGCTGAGCTCTTTGGAGGGAACCGATCACAACTGAATGACAATGATGTCTGTCTGCCTGTCTGTCCATCTATTCCTTGCATGTGAAATATACCTGACAAATCATATTCAGATACTCCCCAAAGCCTCATCCTTTAATTCTAAACCCCTTGATTGCTGTGACTAAATCTGAGACAATGCAAAGCCTAGCTGTATTCAACATGGTGCTAAGTATCACAGGAGCACATGCATCGGTGGATTCAGTTTGCTTGAACATGGCAAACTACAATATATTGTATCAACACTCGAACTCACTTACCTACCTCTGTGTGTGTGTGTGAGTGTGTGTGTGTGTGTCTATGTGCATGCGTGCGTGCCCGCGCGCGTTTGTGTGTGTTTGTACAGATTCTCTTTGTTTGATTCCTTCCATCCTTTTCTTGGAGCTTAATAGCCTCTTTCCTTTCAGAGAAGATTGCGTGGACAGCTCAGTAGTAGCGGTAGAAGCCCAGCGATATAGTGAGGATGGTGTACTTAAATTAATCTCACATCACTGTAATGAGTACGGTAAGAAGTGAATGGAGGAATTGGGGAATTAAGGACTAAATGAAGAGAGACAGGTCATAAGGTAAAGGCAAAGGGGCCAGCGAATTGGAAGGTAAACGAAAAATAACCAGTATTTTAGATTCTTTATAGGCTACAATAGAGTCGATCAGTGCAAAACTGAATTAGCCTACTGCATTAACCATTCTATCTTGTCCTGTCTACCTAATATGTTGTTTTATGACATGCCCCAGCCAGAGAATAAACTGAATAGAGTGATTACTGTTTGATTTACTGGTAGAGTGATTAACAAGAGCCAATGACCAAATGTGACCAAAATTCATCTGTTTTCAGAAATACACAGTTGCTTTGGAATAAAGTGATGAGGAATGAATATTGCTGATATTTGAACTCAATCAAAACAAAAACACCCTTCAATGCCATAGGGCGTTCCCTCAGATGCTCCGCCCACCACATTGACTAGGATAGTGTTGTGTGGTGCGGTCTGCACCATCTTGTTTGTGTTCCCATTTACCAGGGCTGTGTAGTGAAACCTGAGGTTACTTACTGAATTTGACAAAAAACGTGTGCAACGTTTTAGCTTTTACAATCACTGACTCCACCTTTAAAGCAGTAACCACCAGAACTCAAATATGTTATCATAATATACAAAACGTTATATCCCGTAATGCCCAGTATATACATTCTCTTCATCTTTTTTCATTTCTTGCCCATCTGTCTCCAGTCTTCTTACACAGGGTCCACATCAGAGACACAAACCTCTGGATAATGAGGTTTGGGGGTTATTCTTCCTTCACGGCTCACTGACCTTCTTTTCACAGTGGTGTTGGACACCCTGCCTGGTGAGATAGCCTGAGAAATACTAAAACCCCTTTTAAAAGCTAGTTCCCTGCTATTACCATTCAGGCCAAATCTTCTTACATTTCTTTCATGTGTGTCGCTGACTTCGAGGGCCTGAGATGAACGACACAACATCATTTGGCCCTTACTGTAACACAAAGGCCTTGGTGCGATAGGCGTTGGCATTCTCAAATGAAAGCTGACCCTGCCCGGCTCTCTACAACTGCACCAGTACCAAAGAGAAACATTTAAAGAGTAAAACTCATTACAGTATCCATATAAGTCCACATGTTGAATGAAATGCATTGTTTGGTTACTGTAGTCCACAAGCAATGCCCCATTTGTTCCTCATCCTCCGCAGGGTTCCATATCCAGATCTATTTTGCTCATATTGTATCCCCTATCACCTGCATTGTGCATTGTATCGGACAAGTTACAGTCATGTTCTCAGGTTGTGAGTCAGTGTGGCAGCTTACTGTATGTTAGGCCGTAATGCTCTATTGATAGAACAGACTTTCAACTTTGTAAATGAAAGTCAATGACAAGCTTCGTCTTTTTTCTGCACGTGTAGATGTACTGTATATAAGGTTGCAGGAAATGGCATTGACTTCCATTAAAGTATTAATTAGATTAAAACACACACTACAGTACATACTTTCTAATTTATGTGCAGTGTGTATGTACTGTATGCGTGTGTACTCCAAGCAAGTACAGAATATACTGTATAGCGACAATAGGTGTTTATAGTGTGTCGTTGCTATTCATCTCCTAAACACACTCTGCATTCCACACCTCTCCTGACCAAGGCTATACATTTCAGGGTGACGGGCTGCTGCCTTTCGCTGGGACAAAACAACCCCCATTCCCACTGGTCAGTTATCTGACCTGCTTGCAAACACGGGCGCAGATAGAGCAGGAACCCAGCCAACCTAAGCCAAGTAGAAAGAAAATAATGTTCAAGAATACTCAGCCCCCCCCTTCCCCCATCTCTCTCCCTCTCTCCCTCTCTCTCTCCTTGGTCCCAGTATCCTTTATGTTAATTTGTGCCTTGGTTTGTTTTGGTACAGTAGTAGGACACTAGTCAGTACAACAATGTCAACCGTCTGACTAAACACCCGCTGTATTGTTTGTCAAATAAAAGCCTCACCAAACTCCAACTTTGACCCCCGCTGTGACGAGTGGAGCGATGGCAAGCGACACAGTGATCATCTCACAGCGGTCCTGGGAGATAGAAAGATGGCTAGCCAACGGGAAGTTCCCTGCTGCTAATCCTTTGGTTATTGCCCCCCCCCCCAGTCCCCAGTCTATCTCACAGTGATATCTCTCCGCTAATCTGCTGACGCACCTAGATTCACCCTGGGACTTCTGTGGCCAGGGAACCTCATTGTCTTCATGGGTGATGTGGCCTACAGATGTACTGTACGTCAGCAGAGCGACCCATGACTATGGTGTCTTTGATAAGTAGCATTAAAAAGAAAAAATAATGCAATTCTAGAATTATTTACTACTCATCAATACATTACTTTACAGGCTATGTTACTCTGCAACATAGCCTGAGATGCGTTGTCGTTATTGCATAATGTTAAACCTTACATTTGCCCAGATATCAGTACACATTCTTACCCTAATAAGGAGGACATACACCTATTTTTCTCTTAAAGCAATAGAATATTACAGCACAAATCCACCAGCAAAGGCGGTGAAAACCAGCTCAAAGAGCACTTGTGGCGAGAACAAAGCTCAATTGCATGTAACAACATAATTGTTTGATTACTATAGTAACCGCATTGTGATTACTGAATTTAGAAAAATAATAGGTTACATTACTATTACAGACAAAGGTACAGTAATGTGATTACAGTACTTTGTAATGTGTTACCCCTAATACTGGTTATGACAGTATATACTGTACATACTGTATATACAGTATATACTGTATATACAGTATGTCTTAATGCATGTTTAATCACCTCAGGGTTCTACCCAGAAGACTCTAGCTTCAATAATGCCTGTGTTGGCTGATTGTGCGGTCTGTGAATTGTATTTGTTTGTTTGAGTGCGTTTAAAGGCCCCATGGGCGTAATTTCACCTTTTCTGAATTAAAGGTTTTAAAACTTAGAATAGGAAACATAACAATAGTCTGTCGTACTCCTAGTCGATCCATGAAATCAAAACGCAAGCTCTTGGTTTGCATCAGTGTGGAAAAAGTGAAAAGGTGGTCTTGGCAAACAAATAGGACTGGTCCAAGGTGGTGTCCATGAAGCTACTATGGGACTAGGATGAGATGCTTTCCCCAGGCAGGGGATTGAGTGGGACCAAGGCAGCTAAAATAGAGTCAGGAAACAGTTTTTTTTTTAAACATGTCATAATTGCTTCTAGGACTACTTTCAAACTTAAAATGGAAGTTTGCAGAAGAAAAATTGATAAAACAATCGGCTGATCTCTTATTAACCTGTCATTAACGTCAATCAATAATTGAAATAAAGTCCTACTTTAACGTTATTCCCTCAGCATCATAAACGGTCACAAAAAATAGAAAGGTTTGGTGTGCCAACGCAGTAAATACTAAATAGTTTTGGATGGCATTTCAAAGAACAATGTTTAGGCGTGCAATAATATAAAAGTAATGGACAGTAATCTTTATGTTACAAAATGTAGGTAATCCAAAAAGTATGTTATTGACTATAATTTTAGTCTTGTAACGATAGTAACTGTAATTGATTACATTTATAAAGTAACCTACCCAACCCTGGGTACCCATACTGGAGACAGTGTCAGACTATTGATCTGAGGCTACCAGCATCACAGATTAGCTATTGAGAGCCTGTGAAGGAAATAAACAAATATTGACAATGTATTGTAGGAACGTTTTATGAAATAAACCTTTCAGTTCTCTTTATGGTTGGAAAAATTCAGAAATGTCACACATTCATGAACATTTTTCCATTTGCAGATCAGATGGTTTTTATAATCTGGTGTCCAGGTTACAAAATATATCAAATTTACGGCAAGGGAACCTGCATGATGATGTCTTCTGGCACTTACGTGCGTACATAATGTACGAATCGGCACATCACTAAAAGATGGAAAGCTACAGATTGTACTGTAGCTTTCATAAATAACATTGAAATATTGTAGCTTTCCTATTCTCTGTTCAATTGCAATAGAATAGGGAGAGGCTTATTTTGGTCCACAAAAGTCTCACCTAGGTACTAAAGTAGGCAAATCTAGGAATTATTTCAACCACTGATAAATACAAGTACATTTCACACTTATTAAAATTCTTGTCGATGTGAACTATTGGATTTTAACCTGCTTCAAATTTAGAAAAGAATGCTTTGCCATTTTCTAGCCTGCATTGTCCCTCTGTGACTGATAGGCAGACAAGCTCTGATCTTCTTTAAAGCTGGGAAGGAAATCAAACATTTTTCTGAGATTCTCATTTTGACATTAGGGGCAGAAAATAAATTAATTAATTGATCCATCTCAGGCAAATCTGTTAGTTCCACACCGCAACAAATGAACAGACAACTGCTAAAAGAAGCCGGGAAGTGTTGAAAACAACAGGGTGCATAATTGCAGTTCTTTCATGTGCGTATACCTAGGTCCAGACCTCGTCTCTATCCCTCTCTTCTCTCCTGTCAGTCTGTTTCTTGGCCGGAGGACGAGAGCCAACAATACTGCCAGCTGCGGCCGCAAGCTGTGAGCAAAAGCTATTCATTTAGGAGGAGTTTTTGTTCAGCCTAAGAAGTGAAGTGGGAAGTTATTTCTTTGAAGAAGCCTCCTTCTGAAGATTTTTTGATCAAAAACCTAAGGCTCTATAATTTGCCTTCAAACTTTTTTTTTAGTTGTTGTTGCTTTTAATGCAGAATATTGGCTTCACTATAATTCAAATTGGCTTTCACAAAAGGGGAGGCATTTAACAAACAAATTACACCTTACTGTACATAGCTGCATGCATGATAAAATGTCTCACTTAAAGGTCTGTTGGGGCTACGGCTAGCTACTTAAAGACATGGAGCCATCCCGACCAACTGCCTCTGTTCTCAGAGGGAACAAGAACGCACATCGCTGCGTTGTTATAAAGTCTCACAATAACCCAACAACAGAAAATATTACAGTTAACAGAGCAGGGGAGGAGGGAGGGGAAGTGTCTGGCACAGCCACCATGACAAGAAATATGACTGCGCATGTTGTGATATAACAGTGATGCCATTAAGATGTTTGGGAAAGAGCAATAAGGCGGAGTGTTCTCGGTTGGAATGCATCTTTGGCAGACTCTCAGCTTCCAAGATGGCCAAAAGAATAAATATGGATCTTGAGAAATGTCTTTGGCTTTGTTCATTGATTATGCATATGTGATACTACAAAAAAGACATACTAATAATAATAATAATAATAATAATAATAGTAATAATATATGTTTTGCTAATATGCATGTATACATTATGTAATAAATACATTTCAAGGAATGCTAAATGGAATTACATTATAACAGTAGCAGTTAGATTATTTGAAATATAGCTTTACAAAACAATGTTTTAAATCACTGTAAACCATTAGACATAGATTATTGCTAAAATGCCATAGCCATGTGTTGTGAAGCTTAAGTTAAATAATTTATTAAACCTGTTTAACCTGTCTTTTTGCACCATAGACAAAAAATAAATCTTAATTAAATCTAGGGCTGTCAGAATTTAATCGTTAATCAAAATTTAACCTAAATGTTTTAGTTTTTTTCATGTGTTATATTTTTATAACAATATATGTCAGCTTTATGCAAATGTTTGTATTTAATTTAAAACTAAAATAAATATAAAAATGTATTGTTATAAAAATATAACACTTATAAAAGCATTTAGGTAAAAATGTGAGCCTTTAAAAATAAAATATGTGATTTATTAATTACAATTAATTACATGAAGCATGTGATTAATTCAGATTAATTAAATTCTGACAGCCTTGCAAATCTTAAACTGTAAAATGTTGTTTCTACATAAATGGCACAGCCAACTCCCCAAACAAGTTTGATTTGCACACAGCAACTAAAGTCGGCATAAACAGCGCCAAAACCATCATGCGGTTGTATGGTTCAAGTGCTAAAACAAGCCAGGAGTTTTAGCCAATGTTGCTATCTGCATGTCAGATCAATTCCTGGCTTGGCCATACACTACTCCATTGTTGTAGAGTGGGGGTAGGATGGCTTTTCTGAAAAGGGTCCTAATCTGGAGCTCTGTCCAAAATGACCGTCTCTTATGAGCGATAGAAAGACATGCTATGGACAGAGGTGACTGAAATGTTCTTAAGTTTTCTGGGTACATTTTTGCAGAAATGGATTTCACTCTACTGTATCTACTGTATATTTGTACTGTTTACCACAGATAACCTTTTTAAACCATGTCACTGGCCACTAAAGTTAATTTGATTTTTTTTTAGTAACTATGTATAAGCTTGTTTGAGTTGTATGCACACTAGATCCTGTGGTCCACTATGTGGGATACAACAGATTTACAAATAGATTGTTCTGATGTGCTGAGATGTTTCCCTACCTCGTGTTCAGCCAGCAGAATTTCCTGCCACTCTTATGCATACACTCAACCTTTTTTATGAAAAAGTATAGTGCACTTTTACATACTCTGTCACTGATGCAGAATATGTCTAGGTCATTTTATAATTACAGTAGTAAATGTGTAAAATTGGATCTACACAAAGCCTGCCTGACTCTCGTCCTGTTTTCCTGACATTGACAAAGGTTAATGCTTTTCCACATTCTCCCATCATGGCTGTCATATGGCACAAATGGCCCCCATGTTATAGGCCCTACTTGTCCACTCCATGACACCCCAAACTGTCATCTAATCATTCAGATGACCTGCTAGACAGATCAGCACGACACCTAGTGATTTATATCTGTTCACTGGAACATGCTGTTGACTTGGTGAGATTTATTTTCCCTTTAAAGACAGCATAGACTGGAGAAAACTGGTTGAAATGTGACAGAGGCCACCTGCGCCAGAGAAAATCCTTGACACCTCTGTTCTGTGTATCAAGCTTAACATACTGTATGCCATCAAGCATTTTTTGATTGTTTAGATTCCAGTTTTTTTTTTTTATTATACATTTTAAACGTGTAGAGTTTATTGTAATTTTCGATGGGATCACTCTGCCACTCTGTGGTCAAAACATGGTATTACACAAGCTGAATCAGTAATCATTACTCTGTACTCTGCTATCGCTCCATAGTTATACAGTAATATTCTAGGGTACAGCTGTGATGTTCCTATTGATACTGTTAGCACGCAAATAACATATTTTTCACTTGTGAATCATTATATCGCTAATGTCTACATAATATATTTCAGTTTTTCATAGCAAATTTAATAGAGATTCAATTGCGTTGCTGCAAAACCAATTCGTAATCTAAGATATATGATTAATCAGTTGTTGTACTGTACCTGACACCATCATCATTTCATTCTGATGACATTTTATAGATTGTGTATAATAATACAATGGCATGTATTATACATTAATAAAATATTGTCAAGAAATACACCCATATATGGTACGCTTGTCACCGTTGTGCTTCACAAGTCTCATTCATGTCCAGAAACATACAAAGATATAATGTAGTTTCTGAGCAAGCACCCTCTTGAAATGACATGTGTGTATGAACAGCACCCTGGAATTTATATAAATACAGTTTAAAGATTGTGTAGAGCAAATACAGAGATTTTCTTGGAAATACATGTGAGAACACTGTTAACTATGTAGTATTGTATTGTAGAGTTAGACCGATAAACTGTATTTCATAATTTCTCTGTTCAGGATGTTTTGGGAGGGCCATAAATGGGGGACTATATACGTAGATGGTCCCCCAATTTGCATACCCCTCTCCGTAACACCACGAGGATATAAAAGCGTAGAGAGCGTTCGAATCAGCTCAGTATTTATCCTGCTCCAATGCAAGTTATTATCTTATTATTAGTTATTAGCCTACTAAATTGACTGTCCTTCAACAGCCTACAATTCCATAACTAAATCACCTACTGTCCTGCAGTCTACAGTCTGATAGCTATGCCTTCGTTGTAGAAATAAGCACACAATGTGGTTGAAAGTCAATGTGCATTATTTGAAAGGTAATAGTTTAGTAGCCTAGCCTACCTGCTAACACCCGGTTAAAAGTGAAAACACAACTCATACATTAACATGCATGTCTACATTTTCCAATCAATGTTCGGCTGAGGATATCTTTTTGGCACAACACCGCGGTATGGAGTTTACCGTAGAACACGCAATGGGTGTGGTTACAGCGCTTTCTGCTGACAAACCCCCAGCTCTTGAGAACAGATAATGATTTTGAAACATCATTTTATATACTTGGCGACTTTTTTGTTAATTCAAATTTGGCTTGGTGGTTAATATTACCTTTTTTCTGTGGTGTGACAAACTCAAAACACAAATGTCTGCTTTACACAATCTTTAACTGCATTTATATTTAACAATTATTTCTTGAAATTATTGTTTAGAGTGCGACCTGAATATTCTGATACAACGTTTATTCAACTGGCTTTAACATATACATTTAATTTAATAAGATACAAATAAATAGTGCTGTATGTTTTTTTTTCCTTTAACTTTATTGAACACAAGAATTTCTGGCAGAATGCAAAGTCAAACTGTTTTTGTTTTTTATCAGTTAGTATATACACCTGACAGTGGAATGAACATTTGAACAATTTCAACCCTGTATACAGAGGGAGATTTCAACAGACATTGAAAAGATAAGTGTGCATATTAGACACACAAGCATGAAATGGATAAGATATTTTTCTTTTTATATAACTTAAAATTCAGCATAATTTTGTTTCTGTGGAATGAGTCTTACAGTACCTATTTAGCAATATGGCAAAACATCAGGTAGAATTATTTTATCTAACTTAACAAAGCATTCCACTGTAATGGTTTTCATAAAATCACTCAAAAAAGCTGGTAAGCATGTCAGCAATTTCTTACATTGTATTACACACATTTATCATTTCCATCACAGAACTTGGAATCACATTTAATTTGAAGAAAACATCTTACAATTATCCAAAATATCTTACATAAGATAAAGCTGAGTATTGTCTTCAACATCTAAATTATGTACATTGGATATTATGATGTAATTTGATTAAGTTCAAGTTGGGCAAATTAATGTATCTACAATATTGTGAGAGTATTGAGAGAATAGTGTCCACACAATGACTGGTACCCCTTTCTATAAAAAAAACAAACAAGCGATATCATGGAATTATGAAACCTACGAGATGTAATGCCACCATTTTAATATTTAAAGGCACTGTCTTTAATATTTACTTTCAATATTCCAGTTGCTGTTGTACTTTCATACGTTGCCATAGTGACTTCACTTGGAGTGTTTTGGCATCTGTACTATATTATCTAAATCTCTACGACAACACAATGTACTCACACTAGGGTACAGTATACACTCACCCACAGTGCACTAGTTTGCAGTCTAACGTAAAAGGAACACTGTACAAAAGAAAGAAAAATAAAAGTCAGGCAGCAGATTTATTAATCTTTCCATATTCAGAGTGGTATGTTATGGCTTAAATAAGAACAATGTGTAACTTTTATAATTTGTCTATATGCTTATCGAAATGCTGTTTAAAAAAAAAGTTTTTATTTCATTTAAATCCAGACCATTCCTTTACAAGGGTCAAATCGCTTAAGTAGGTTAAATAAATTGACTCATTGAATGGATGCTCTTTTGCTTGTACATTCATTTGTACAAACATTGCTGCTGTCGCTATCTACAGTGGATTCTCCCTTGAAGCCAACTGTATTTCCTTAGCATGCTATCTTTAAAAAAATGGAAACAACTTGCAACGGCAAGGGATTTTTGGTCCAATGTGCTTAAAGAAGGTCTCTTGGGAAAAGTACACTGAGGTCTCTGTTTCAGAGGGAAATATATGTATAGACGTGCGCTCTTACATTTGTCAAAAGAAAATAAAAATGCAAACACTACGCTAAAACTAGTACATCTTCAATGCGATTACTTTACCTAACCTTGCGAACCTAACCACCAGCACTGCAGTACAATAAAGCATTGTTCCGCAATGTCATCGTCTGTCTGCAACCTTTCTTGTACAGAATAAAATTATGTAAACAATGAAGAGAAGAAAAAAAAAGAAGAAAATAAAGGAAAACAATAAAGACGACAACAATATAGAGACACAGGTTTGCAACGTAGCCGCCATGCTAATGCTCTACTCTCTAGTCCTGAAAGGAAAACATTTTAAAGTTCTGTAGCTATCATAGGCAGTATATCTGGCACAGTACTTGCAGTACTTAATCAATTCATTCATTACATGATGGTGATCATAAGACAGCAGACTCAAGCAGTGTATTGGTGAATTAACAGCAAGGCAAGTGTTTCCTCAAGTAAAGCTACGATTCAGACCAGAGTTATCTAGCGTCAACTGATTAAGAGTTTGTCTACTGGACAGTTTGATGTATGGTACTGTAGCTGAAGAGACCCATGCTTTAGGCTAGTAATGTTTTCTGTTGTAGGCGAGCTAGCCAGTGAAAGTGTGACATTACTCTGAAATACACATATGTGACGGTTATCTGGCATCTCATAAAGCAGCACCCCCCCCCCCACTTCCCTCCACCCCCCAACAAAACACAGATGCGCCCAACCAAACCCATCCTTTTTGCCCCCCTCCTCATTGTGGCGTGGGCAAGACGGCGGCCATTATTACGCTTTGCTCTCGTTGCCATTCGCCTGAGGAGCCTCATTGGGGACCGTCTTCACATCGCCGGCGGCGTTCTTCACCTCTGTCTCGCTTTGCATTTTTTCGTCTTTAACAATGGTACTGCAGGCGTAAAGGAAGGAAACGAGAAGGAAAAAAAAAAAAACGTTAATGAGTCAGGAAATCTTTTTTTTTGCAGCAAAATTGTTCTGAGCTGTCTTTTGTTTTCTTTAAACAAACACAATAAAGGCGGAGGGGGGGGGGGGGGGGGGGGGGGGGG
>JAODUK010000006.1:3700105-3741360 GCA_027564635.1 Typhlichthys eigenmanni
ATATATATATATATATATATATATATATATATATATATATATATATTCTGCCTGTTAAACTTTATTCAGAACATCTCTCTCTCTCTCTCTCTCTGTCTCTCTCGCTCTCTCCTTCTCTCTCTCTCTCACACACACACACACACTCATACTGTACTCTCTCTCTCTCTCTCTCTCTCTCACACACACACACAAACACACACTCACATACTGTACTCTCTCTCTCTCTCTCTCTCTCTCCCTCTCTCTCTCTCACACACACACACACACACACAAACACACTGATAAACCAGGTTCCGCTCCACCTCAGTCCATTGTGCGACATAAATCTTGGGCAGTTTGTCAGCCGACGTTGTAATGACGGGCCGCTAAGCAGCTCTGTGGCGGCAGTCGGTGCAATGGTGGGGTCAGGGGTGCCAGGGCTTGATGATCACACACCACAGGAGAAAGGACACCCTGGCGTGGCAGGAGCGGCTCCATATACACCCCAGGACCCATTAACGGGACCGATGAGCATCTCGGCAACGAGCTACAAAGCCATTTGGCATGGAAGCCATAGGGAGTCTTCAACGTGTTAGTATAACTCACTCCCGAGACCACTAAAAGCCATTATTAGAAGGTGTTTATTGAGGTAGCTGTGGCCCAGATACGGCTTAATATCTTGAGAACAGTTAAGCCTATAATTATATTACATTTTGGATGTAGGCTGGGTATGATTACATGAATGATGAATAGCAACATCAGAGGAAATAGAGAAGAGGTCACCTAGAAGATTAGAGGGGTTTTTGCAAGGAGTCAGAGTGATTTTATAATTTTTTTTTCCCAGTTTTTTAGCTTTTTACACAGTCAGGCGCCTGGGCAAACCAGATCTGGCGTTAATTAAGGGTTTAATTCAGAACGTGTAATAGTATATATACAGTACATATATCTGTATGCAAGTTGTGCCTACTTTTTCTTTCTTCAGGTTTTGCTTCGTCAGTTACTAAGTCTTGGTTCTCTGTGTGCCCAAATGGGTTTCCATGGGAGTACGACACCTTGATTGTGCTGTTGTACTTATTAAATTTCTCATTTATGTTTCAGCTCATTCAGTTGGTAATTGGTCATAGTCTTTAGGGGTTCTGCTTTTCTGCATTGCATATGCCTTTGAAATGGGTGTTATTTATTTATTTTTCATGTTCACAGCTCTTTATTTTTTGACTAATTGGTTTGTTTTACTGTTTTTACTATAAGCCTTTGAAAGCCACCTCCAGAGGTTTTCTTCCAGGAATTGGGTTTAAAATTAATAGAGTTGTATGTTGTTCTCAGTAGGAATTGTCAGTTAATAAATAAATAAATAAAAATGATTAGGAAGATCTACTGTCCTTGTTGGCTTCAAAGTTATGAACCTAACATTGTTTGCAAATATTGTAAGATGATGGACAAACTGTATACTGCTATTTGTGATTTTATATATATATATATTGTGTGTGTGTATATATGTATGTATATATGTATGTATGTGTATATATATATACATATACACACTAGACTAAAATGGCAATGCAAGAGTATCAAATATATAATCACATAAAATAAAGCTGAAGCTCAAGTCAAATACTTATCAATTAAACGTATAAAGCCACAGAAAAATATATGTAATACTTTTTACATTTACAGTTACAATATAAAATGTTGAAGAATGTGCAGCGGTCTCTTAATTTTGTCTGCGGCCGTATGTGTATATGCAGCATATATAATTTAATATATATATAATTATTGCTATTAATCAGCAGTTTTTAATTCACACAGGTCCCAGGTGACATTTAGACTCTTAGCACAAGGGCATTGCAGCCTAGTGGTCTGGGCAGAGAGACTGGAATACAGAGAGTTTTGTTGTGAAGGGGGGGGGGGGGGGGTTGAGGTTACTCTTCACGCTTTATGTCGGCCAGAAGGACCCAGCAGTATATGGCAGTCATTTTTCAGCACATTTTTGGCACGACACCCCCCAACTTTTTCTACATTTTCCAGGATTGTTACGCAAATTTTCACTTTTACACAAATACAAATACTAACTATTTGGTGCCACAACAATACAATACAAACAATACAAATAACAAATACAAATAGTGTAGTAGTACCTACAATCAATCTGAGGCCACAGTGATATTTCTGCAGCAAACTGTTTTGGGGTAAATTTACTTTTTCAGGCCATGCATGGTAGATTTAGCTTGTCTGTGTGCTGCGTACATCAGCCTTCACAGCAAAAATTCTCTTGGTGACACCATTGCCCATTTAAGAGACCAGAAGAATTCACCATTGAAATGCATTACAATGCTCCATCTTATTATTATTCCAGTATCTTTGGTTTGGGTGTTCAACTCCCAGCTAGAAAGCTGTGGATTTGAGCTCTGCAGTTCTAGCCTCGCTCTGCCCCAGTAATGCTCTCAGCTGAAATTGTTTCGCTGAGATTACAGTCTGGAAACCGTTTGCATTAGCGTTTTCACAGCTACCCTGCTGGTGGACCAATCAGGGTGGGTTAGTGAGATGACGTTGAAGTCAAGCGTGTTTTAAAATGGTGGTAGAGCTAGATGAGACGATCGAAACAGTTGTAACAACACCGAGAGGTTAAATTCTGTCCAATAGTTTCAGAATTAATGAGGTCTACGCCCAGTAGGAGGATACGACTGTTAACCCTTCCCAATGGAGCGTGGACAGACCTTATTCACAAAGTGAATATGGTTTATTTGCACCAGGCTAGCGGATTTATGCCCCGGACACTAATGATTCATTAATAATAATTAATTCAGAGATGTCATTAGGACCTTTATCAAAAGTGACAGTGGCACACTGCCACCAGACTGAAAATGTGTTGTTTGTTTGCATTTCAGGCTTTGGTTGCCTAGGTATTCCTCTCTTATATATCCCCACCCGAAATGTGGTGGGGATATCCTTAGCTCCCATTGGTCGCCTCAATCGGGTTGCATGAAGATGAGATTCCACGTTCCATTGTCTCCCATCGCTATATTAAGAGAAATGTATTTCGATAAACCTCTCGAGACGAACCGTCTCATTTTCAAGAGGTTCATAGACACATACAACTGTACAATACAAAAACAAAACAAGACAATTACATTCCTTCATTCAGACAATGCTCTCCAAAACTAACCACTCCTCTCCCTGACCACTACCTGACCAATGACTCCCATAAAATATATCAAAGCACCTATAGCAGAAGTTGTTATAGGTTCGAACAGGAGTGAAAGGTCATCATTGGAACTGATTTTTCCATTAAAACCATTTTCAAATATTACACCCAAACTCTTTTTTATGTAAGCAGAGTAGCACATTTAAAGGATTTAATTGACGTTTTTAAATGGGTTCAATGAATAGGTTCAGTGGGACTTTAATTATATCGCTCTTTAACTACGAGCGACGCAGGTGGAACTTGACAAGCACATGCTTTCTTGCCTCACGTACGTGCGTAACCCGAGCCACATATACCGCCGCTGTATTCCTGGGTGCTCCTCTATCGGCAAGCACCACTGGCATGCCTTCGCCATCACGAACGCTTAATTAGCAGATTAGAAGATCCAATTAGGAGATCTCCTCTGCCTCGAATCAAGCCTCTGTCAACGCGTCCTTTAGAAATGAGATACTGTGTGGTGCCACTTATGGCTCGCAAACCTTCCGTCGCTGAATTGATCAGACTTGATTAACTGTCATGTGCTTTGTTTAGCCCCGTGGACACCTTGTTTGAACCTCTGTCTCCACGAATGATTTATATTTCGGGGAATGTCAAAAGGAGAGCTCCTGTTTCAGAGATTGGTGGTAGGGGTGAATGATTCAGTGCCGAATCACATCACTCACATGTTTTTTTTTTGTTATTTTTGTTATATCAATGCCATCAGTGTGAAAGAAAACTGACCAAAGCACTACTGAAACCTTTGCCAACACCACTATAAAATGAAATGCTATATTGAACCAAGATATAAATGTTTTCAGGCAATCACGTCTCACATACAAACACATACCTGCACAGTTGATTGCATGGCCACTGAAAAGGCTTATTCATTGTAATATAATGAAATTCATAGCTTGTGAAGTAGCACAAAGTCAAACTAGGGGTTTACTTTACATGTGATAATGTATATTAGATAGTGTAAATTAGATCATGTAAATTCAAAGTCATTTGTTGCATTCAACAGCACAAATTCACGGCAGATTTGCAGTCTCATCTCAAGTCCACTGTTAATGTAAAAAAGAAGCGTTTGTTGTTAGAGACTGCTGACTAACTCAGGGGTTTCCAAATGGTAAATGGACTGCATTTACAATACAGGTAGCGCTTTTCTAACCTCCCAGCCAATCAAAGCACTTGACAGTATAGCCTCACATTCACCTTTGCTCAGGGACACTTTGACACTTAGCCAGGCGGTGGGGTTCGAACCAGCGGCTTTTCGGTCACCTGTCGTCCCACTCTATCCACCCGAATTAAACTTTTCAGGCTGCAACCTCCTAAATAACAGTGCCATAAACTCACAATCTCCGCTATTCCCGGAGGTGGTTCAACTCTAGTAATTGAATATAGGATAGTAGCTGAATACATCAGTAAAGTAATATATAAACAGCAACAACTCTGGCTAAATTAGTATATTTCTAATAATATTTACATTTTAATGGGTTTCTGGAAATCATGACCACCCTGGGAGGTCTCAACCCCCACTTTTGGGACCACTGGACAAAATTATATAATTTCCAAAATTTGGATTGGTCTGATTAGGTATGGTCTGATTAAACACATTTTACAAGTACTGTAGGACCATTCAACATGTACGCTACGCCAAATTACATTTATATTACCTGTACTGTAGGACCATTTCAGATGTCTAAGATATGCCATATTACATTTATTTTACCTGTACTGCCCATTTCAGATATGTACACTACCACATTGCAAGTTTGACAGAGGACATGAAATGCTGTATCTCGGAATTGTGTGCTCTTCATCAAACAGTACATTATGTTGAATTCACTTGTGAATTATTCCCAGTGAGTGAGTTCTAAATGGCACTCAGTTTTACACAGATGACAAAATGGCAGATAAACGTACCACAGGCTAATACATTACCATGGTTTTAATTTGAAGTGGATTGCTTTTAAGGTGTATTTTGATCCAGAATTACTTTCCTGTCTTGCAATAATTACATGCATGGCAGATTAGTATGGGGTAATTCACACATCCTCTTGGTAATTCTTTAATTTGCCTAACCTCCCTAGTTAAAACTAATCCAGTTCAAATAAGGTTTAATAGAACTTAGTTGATAGAGCTAAACGTACGTCGCACATATAGAGCACACTATAGGAATAAGAAAATTAATAATAACATCCTGTAACCAGAAAGCACTGTAAAATCAAAATAAATTCAAGAGCAGAATAGCAGAACCGTTGGTACTGATGGTTCTGTGAGAGCATGTGTGATTTGCTGACTGGATGGAGAGAATTCTACCGCATTGGACAGTTGCTCTGCGGCCAGAAGATCATAGCATTATATTCAGGTTTTGGCTTGGGTTGAGCACTGTGGAGTCTATGCATACGTCAAACGAGTAACAGTTTGTTTACCTGTGATGTTCTGACAATGTCAACGTTGAAACGGGACCACTGGGTCCAAATATCATCCAACACAGCAACACAGTACCATAACAGTGTCACAGCGGACATACAATAGTGTTAAAAGAGCCATGGTGGTGAAACAAAATATTCAGAAAGCGTCTGTAATAGTTATCTGCGTAATATATGATTTTGAAGTAATACTATTTTGTGTTGTTGTTGTTGTTTTTGTTTTTTCTTCCTAGCAACACAGAATAATATTTAAGGGACCTGTATGAGGGTATTTATCCATTGTACAAGTGCATAAAAACAATTAAGTACGGTAAATTGCCTTGAAAGCGCACACTCCCGAAAGCCAAAACAATGACCTGTGCCATTTTAAGTTTCGCAAGCCATCTAAGATAATAACACCAATGGATTTCACTAGCAGACAGAGTAATTGTTCATATCTGATGCTCGGCGATATGACATGCAAATCGATTTATAGGCTACCATTGGGACTGAGTGCTTTCAGGTGACTGACAGGCTCCACTGTGCAGCTGTCTGTGTTGGGTGCCTTGTGGCTCCCAGCTTGTGACAGCAGGGGTCCTGAAAAGCTCTCCTGTTAATGGCTGAGCCTGGGATGGTGGCCTTCACAAACAAAAGTGTTCACAGTTACTGTGTGACAGCATAAGTCACTAAGGTCGTAATTTAACAAGCCAGTTTGGTATTCAAAAATCGCTCACAATCCTATTTAATATATTGAACGTTCTGACACGTGTGCACTGTGCGAGATAAGCCTGCCCTTTCCTGCCTCTTCCTCTGCAAGCCCCTTTGCACCCCAGTCTTGGTTTTCAAAAGATTCCTCTAATTGTTCATCTCTGAATGAAGATTGCACTGGTTCTAACCATGTTGGGGGAGCTGCTATTGTGAACCCTATCTTTGTTTATGCTCATCCAGAAATTACCACACTTCCCGAATAATCATATTTTGAATGGCCTGTTGAGGTTAAGAGTATAGACCCTAAATCTAAAAGGTGAAGTCAGCGATTCTAGGCTAATACACCTTTTGTCCTGGCTCTGTAAATGGGAACACAGTGGTGCAGATCGCACCACACAACACTATCCCAGTGTTTGCAATGCTATTGGCAATATGTATATATATCAACAATCTTCTTCAGATTCAGATTTCTGGCGATAAATATGTTTTATATGCTTACGATGCTTATTTGTGTTCATCAGGATGTCTATTGGCGTCTGTAGCGGGCTTCAGCCTGTCAGCCATGCACAGTCAATGCACAGACAGTCCGTAAGGACAAACGTCAGGCGCACAGTCTGCAGCACTGTGCCTGGGCTTTTAGCCTAATTTGTCAGGTCTCACAACCCGGTATGGTAGCTTCATTGTTTAGCACAAAGTACTGTGTTTACCTGAACTTACTGATACTGGTGCGGATGTGAACACATACAGTGAGTGAACTCACACATTCTTGACCAATGTTTCCTATTCCAATCCTGTCATCTTAATTGTAATCTTCTCTTGATACGTTTGGCAAAAACGTAAATGATATAAACACAAAGAAGGAGTATATAAAGTGTAAAGAAAAATGACCTGACATTTTCATGGCCGTCCCGTAACCCCACCCCACCGACCCCGCGCCAACACCCACCCCACTGCATCCGTCCCACCAGGCAGGCGTAGCCGAGGGCAACATTAACATCGTAATAGGAAAGTGTGTTAAAGCACAGCGCTGCCTGTCTGACAAGAGCGAATTGGATGTCAGAAGGGGTTCTGCTCACTTTAATTGAATCTGCCCAGCGTTGAAAAAAGGTAAATCTGAAGTCAAGATAACCTATTAGGTCTATCAGGTAATGTTTTGTTGAGTTTGGCAGGTCGCACTGCACTAACCCCATCCAACCGCCTCCCTACCCCTAACAAACCCCCCTTTTTTCAACCCAACAAGTTTTGTAATGCCTACAAGAGAGGACGAGTTGGCCTGTCCATGAAGATACCTCCCCCCTCCCCGTCTCTCTCTTTGTTACACTCTAATGAATTGCGGTCTTCCATTTTTGGTTTGCTAGAGCACACCCCAGGAAATCACTTGAGTGTCCATTTGGAGCGGAGAAGAACACAGGATATTGTGCTGTGTAACTACGGGAGAATGGTGCCACTGGATTCCATTCAAACTGACAATTAATGGGAAGGAATGAGCAGTTGTTCAGTGCGGATAATTAATCTCTGGCATTCTTTGCTGTCACCACGATCGGTAACAAAAGGAAGGACGACTCTTGACATTTGGAAGTTAATGTCCCAGTATTTGATACTGTAGCTGCAGCGTATTTGATTGTTTAAGAACCATAGACAGACGCATGCTCTGTGTATGTTGTGCCTATTGGTGAATAAGGGGTGATTATTAATAATAATAATAATAATAAAAGCATTTTCTTATGCCCCACCCCACCCTATCTCTTCTACAAGGCCTCCAGGCCTAACATAGGGCAAGCTATTGATGGGAAAACTTGAGGAGCCATTTAGGTCCACAAATGCCCATTAACTTGGGCTTGTCATGGATCCCTGCTCTTGATCAATAGCCTTCACATATCATTATAGCCAGCAGCCGGCTGGTAGTGTGCCCCCTAACTCAAGGCAGCGCTGGATATGACATATAAATACAGCACGTTATTCCTGTTAGTGTGTAGTGTAGTGCGCTGGGATATGTTGATGTAGAAGACAAGTAATACATGCTTTCAGTCGTGACCATTTTCTCTTTGTGTGATTTCATATTCTGCTCTCTACATGTTTATATTCATTAATTAAAAGTAATATGTAAATCCTCCCCCTCGTCCAATATACAGTATTATACTGCTTTTAATATCAGATAACAATATACAGTATTATACTGCTTTTAATATCAGATAACAATATACAGCAGTATACTGCTTTTAATATCAGCTAACAATATACAGTATTATACTGCTTTTAATATCAGATAACAATATACAGCATTATGCTGCTTTTAATATCAGATAACAATATACAGTATTATATTGCTTTTAATATCAGATAACAATATACAGCATTATACTGCTTTTAATATCAGCTAAAAATATACAGTATTATACTGCTTTTAATATCAGCTAACAATATACAGCGTGCATTGTTGACATAGTGGTTCATATTAGAGCTGGTGGTTTACTTTAGTAAAGTATTAGTAGGCAGCATTAATCAACATTTTCCACACTGGTGACTGTACTGAGAAGAATTATTGCTGATGCGATTGAACACAAACACTAGTGCATGTTTAAATGCTGCCTGCTTGCCCTCTAATTAGCCAAGCTTTATTTCCTAAGCTTTATCCTAACATACATATTAATTTAGCTTGGGTTTAGTTAATTTGTTCTATTGAAGACTGTTCTTTGAGAGGGGAAATCAACAAAACTTTAGATTTGATTTGTCACTTTCAGAGGAGCAGACAGAGAATTCAGAAAGGTGAGAATGTAGGAGTACATTTTCTGGGTAATGTCGATGGCAAATGTATCCAGCATCAAGAAACAAATTGACCCACAGGGCCAACAATGTCTGGCCTCTCCTCCGCTTCAAGTGTTTGGCTGTTATGTCTGTTAAATAACCCGCAATCCTTAGATGAGTGAGCGTTCAATGAATTATGGTTATTTCTACATCCCCTTTTTTTGGTGATTGTGTTGAACATTTACTCTCCCAGAATGCAACAAGTGATAACGTATACGCTAACTTTGTATTGCCCCCAAAATTAGCACTGTATGTTCTGTAAATCTGTAAATTCTGATAACGGTAAAATGTTTCCAATGGTGGAACAAGGCATCAACGGGCCCCAACGCAGAGCAGTTAAAGCGGGCCCTTAACAATAATAGCCTATATTAAAGCAACCCAATTTAAACGCCAACAGCTAAATGTGCTGCACTAGCCTACTGATGCCAAATACTTGCATTGCAAATATAAGATCAGGTATAGTTTCAAGACATATGACAACTTTATACTTAAGCTCAAACTTATATTAGTCTAAAAGCATGAAAGCAGTTTGTAAACAGTCAGTATTGAGCACAAAAAGCATACGGTTAACAGTCTGAGAGAATATTGCATATGTTATTAGAGAATGTTAATCACATTATTCAAAAAGCAAATCAGATTTTAAATGCTGCTGAAATGTGTGGCACGTCATGCCAGTGGCATTTAAAATTCTGTTTGGATATGGAAGAATGTGATTAACAGTTTCAAATGGCTCTTATAATATACACGCATTTTTCGGAAACCTTCAAATGTTTTTATAATATACACGCATTTTCCGGAAACCTTGTAAGAGTGGTGAGCCCTCTGTCCCTTCAAGGCATTCATTGAATTCATTGAAGAAGAAAATATGAATCATATATTATTGATATGCAATACAATACATTTGATTTTGAGATAATGATACATTGGTAAGCCTATATCGAGGGGTGAGAACCAGAAGGGCTGATGTGACATTGTGGGTGAAACGGAGATGTATATATCAAATTAAAGCTCTTGATGAGCACATTTCTACTGCAAAAAGGGCACAGGTGAATTACTACTACTATATACTACTATACTGCATATGCTACTATATATGCTACAACTGTTGTTATGACTTACGTTAAAGGTGCCGTAAGCGATGCTGGAGAAACATTTTTTATGTAAACTCGTCAAAACAAAAACACTCCGCCCCACACGTTGTCAAAGGGTGGGGATAATGTGTAGTGCAGTCTGCACCACCATGTTTGTGTTCCCAGTTCTAAATTACAGAGCCAGGGCTGTGTAGAAACACCAGATTACGAACGTCAAACACTTTCTGGACGGCAGAAGTACTACCTTCTCGTGGTCTATGTTTTCTCCGTGTCTGATGGAGCTACGGGCACCAATCACAGGTTGTGTAGTTAACAGACGGTAAAGAATCAAGGTAACGTAATGTCTCTTCTGGGCTGGTGCGGGGCGACAGTGGCGCAGCGGGTAGATCCAGAGGTCCCTGGTTCAAACCCTGCTAACTTCACACCAAGTGTCAAGGTGTCACTGAGCAAGACACCTACCCCTAACTGCTCCCCCTGGTGGTCAGGTGGCTCCTTGCATGGCTGACAATGCCATCGGTGCGTGAATGTGTGTGTGGGTGAATGTGAGGCTATACTGTAAAGTGGCCGGTAGAACAGCGCTATATAAATGCAGTCCGTTAACTGTGTACCTCCACACACTGTGTCCGCAGACTCCAGAGCTGGGGAGGGGGCCCCGGGGACGGTGGACCACGCGGTCATCGGCGGTGTGGTGGCCGTGGTGGTCTTTGCCATGCTCTGTCTACTCATCGTGTTGGGACGCTACTTTGCCAGACACAAAGGTACGTGCAGGGGCACATGCCGTTTAAAGTTTCAGCTTTAACTCATGCACACATAAGCACAGATGTTGTAATAGAAATGTAATGCTCCGTTATAAGCAAAGCACATCGGATATTCATGTCTTGATTTTTTTCTTTCCCTTTTAAACTGTAATACCGGTATTGGTCTGCCGTCTTGAAAGCGTCTTGAAAGGCATACCTAAAATATATCTATATTTTTAAATCATGACTATTATACACAGTAGGGAATATGATATGTAAAAAAGAGCAGTCTTTTCAGTTTTTACCTCAGCAGCTCGTGTCATTTTTCATGTGAATGCATGTTAAATTTAGATTTGAAGTGGAATCGCTAGTTGCCGGTTCCTCATTGAACTTGGCAAGGTTAATTTGAAGGGGAGCCCTTAACATGGCCCAACACCGCGAGCTGTTGGAGAGGATCGATTACCATATGCCAATCTTGAATGACAAATGAGCCATCCGGTGGCTAGTGTGAATACCACAGCTAGCTCGTTCTAAGGCCTGCGTACGCGTGTCCCTGGCAACAGAGCCCCCTAACTGTAATGAGGCTGCCGCGCGGGAACGTGTCCTAAACCTGTCGCCCGTGGCTACACGGCTGTCACCTTCTCCTCCACAGGCACCTATTTCACGCACGAAGCCAAGGGTGCGGACGACGCGGCCGACGCGGACACGGCCATCATAAACGCCGAGGGCGGCCACACCAACTCGGACGAAAAGAAAGAGTACTACATCTAACGACCGCAGGACTCCTCGAGATGGGGGGGGGGGGTTGGTTGGTTGGTTGGGAAGAAGCAGTTTAGAGGAAAGACCTGGATTTAAAGATGTGTTTAGTCTAGTCTGCAGCTGTACACGGTGTGTGTGTTTAAAAGTAAAACATTTAAAAGGTTAAAATACAAATAAAAAAGGATGAATGATGGGTTTAAGGGGATTTTTTGGTACAATGAGAAAGTGGTGTGGGGTCAGGGGACAGGCCAGACGTTGCCAGAAATCACTGTAGAGACCTTCACCATTTGACACCTTCCTAAACTGCTGGTACGAATTTTTATTTCAGCCATTTGCAGAAAATTCTGTGCCTTGTTCTGAATTTGTTTTCCGTTCACACTTGGATTATAGTTGGGCTTCATTAGCATAACCCTCACGTTGCCGCTACCTTAATTATCAGTATGCTGTTGGCTTTCATATACTGTAAGGTAGAAATGACTAAGCCACCTCATACCCCGTGCCTATACATGTCCTTCACTCCCTGCATAACAAAAGCTCCAAAAGAACCCATTTCAAGTGTCGGCCTACTGTGATTCGTCTCAAGCCACAACCTAGTCGAAAAATGCATGGAAAGCTTTACATATCATTGCTAAAAGGAAATGTATCCTCTTAGTTTTATTTTCCCAATTCAGCATTTAAGCAGAATTCTCTTAAATGCCATCTTGTGTTTTTTTAAACACACAAGTTCTGTTTAAAACAAAAACAAAAGAAAAGATGTCTATTCCCCTTCAAAGTGCTGAACGTTTTTTTTTTTCGTTGTGCTTTAACTAAATTATCAGCTGCTCTGAACAAATAACAACAAAATCGTTTGAATTTGTTACCAGTGGTCTGTTATCCAAGATACTACTACTCTATAATCACCAGGTCAGTCATGCTATACTGGCATACAGTACACAGCCTCAGTGTCAATCATATGAGCAACAGTCAACACATGCAAACATCTATAATTATGTAACACTTTAAATGATCATTCAGATCACAGCCACAGGATCCAAAACAGCTGATCCCATTCTAACTCACAGAGACACAGTCCATCTCTAGTCATTTATATTAAGGCAATGGAAAAGCAGATGTATATTATACGCTACTCCGTACCAGGAAATATTTTTTACTACTTAGAATGACATATAAGTACTTTGGTGAATTTTGTTATATCACACTTTATTGTGATTTCACTTCGTTCAAATTGGAATTGATTGGTATAACACGTAGCAAAGATCAACTACTGTGTCTCAAAACAAAGAAATGGCATTAAATGTCCTTGTTTTGAGACAGTAGTTACATTACGGGACTGTATAGCAATCACACTGCATTATTTTGAAACTATTTTAGACTGCATAAACATTGAGTATTTGCTGCATGTGTACATTATACAACAACATCTTGTCTCAAGCTTGATCATGCATAATCTGCCAAAACGCACTAAAGATGTGTTTCATAGTGCCACTAGGGGTGTTTTGAGGAATGCCAAATGTAATCATGCTTCATTCATTTTATCTGCTGTTGTGCTCCATGAATGACAGTTTTGTGCCCTTGGTTTCCTAAGATGCAGGATTCAATACTTTCACATCTGATGAAAACATTTTTACAGTGAGGCCGAGATTACAGTTGTTCACAACAGATTTCATGCAGGACATAGGTTACGCTAAAATACACATTTCAGTCTAGTGTATATTTTGTGTTTGTGGTTAAGACTGAATGAAGGAGAAATAGTCTGGTACATTTTAATGTGAAATACCCAAATTGCTATCTTTGAGTTGAAAGTGCTATATTTTTGATAGCAACGTAATATTGTTGTCCCCGTTTTAATAGAGGGTCGGGGGTAAGGCAAATTCTTAGCTTTCTGTTGCATGAAGGTTTTTGTAAAGTGGCTAAAGAGGGGAGGACACTAACAATTATGAGAGATGTGTTGTCTGTAAAACTATTCTGCTGTTTTTTATGTTAAACATTTTAAATAGAAATATTGTATTTACAAAAGGAGTTTCCACTTAGTTAACACTATGCTGATGACACTGTTGTGTTTTGTGTGTTTGGGTCGGGAGGGACCTTGATGGTTTTACTGTCTTTACATGTTCTTGTTGCTTTATGAATCACAGAGCAGATTTCCATCTGTTAGATTGAGATTGTGTGTATTTATCAGTGAGCACTATTGCTTCAGTGATGTGTGGCAGATTCCATTCAAACAGGACTCAAAACTTGTGCTTGCCAGTAAAAGAACAGAACTCACTATTGTCTTCTCCCTAATAGATTATTTATTTATACCCATTAACGTTTGTGGTTTGAAGTGCCGCGTGTTCTTCCAAATGTTTTTCTGAATTGTAATTGGACCTGTTTCTCCAGCCAATGTAAAGAGAGAAAAACTAAATAAAATATGGTGAAAATGAAATTCTCAAAGGCGGCAAAAAAAAGTTTTACTTTCATAGCAGAATATTTATTTTAAGATGTTTTTTTTTTTTTTTTTCTTAAATTAATAGCACCAGGAAGGCAGTTCAAAAGTGGGTCATAGTGTATTTAGTGAGGGTTGTTTCTGTCCTCATAATAGACGCCATTGATCATGTCCTGTCTCAGGTTCATGCGTTGCTGAACAATTTGACTGCATCTCAGGTAGAATGCAACGTTAAAGGCCGCCACCCACTGGCGGCGTCGTTTGGCGGTGCGTCAACGAACGCGACATTCAAAAGGTAAAGTTAAATTGACGGAGGAGCTGAGACCTCGTTCTAAATGTTGCCGTTGACGTGCTGCCAGTGGCCCGTTAAAAATAACTAGTTCTGAAATTCTGGCGTCTGTTGACATGCGTCGACGCCTTCAGTGGGCACTGCGGCATCTGACGCGCGTCAACGCCAACGTTTTGAACGCTGTTCTATGTCTTGAGCGTCAAGGCATAAACATGCACTGAATATCTGATAACGTTGCATTCTTTGACGCGACGCTGCCAGTGGGCGGCGGCCTTTAGGCCCCACCTGTTAGTGACATCAAAGCAAGTACACAATGCGGCAGCATCACCACAGTACGATACGTTATTTTAGATCCAAAAGTCAAACCTTCGTGAAATATTTTGCATATGAGCTGTACATGTTTTATGTATTTTACTTAATATTTGGTGCACTGTATAAATGTGTTAAGTATTGCTTTGTGTTGACATAGTTCACAAAGGATTAGTACTCTCGTCTGTTAGAACAAAGCGGGAGCAGAGGCGTAAAATGGCTGTACAATTGTCAGTTCCAGCACACTGTCGCCTTTCTTTACTAAGTTAACGATTGTTTATTTCCCAAGAGGTTCGATTGTTTACCACTTGTTTCAGATATATTCTTTATGTCTTACTGCTGTCCTTGGGAAATGTTACTGTGTATTAATGGAGAAAAAGTGATCCACATTCCCATACACATTTTGTATTGGTTCATAAATAGACATTTTTACAAAACAATGAAGTGTTCTTGTCTTAATAAAAAAAAAGAAAAAAAAAAAGAAAAGATATAAATGTTCAACATATTTGGTGTTTCTTTTTTCTCCCACAGCCTGCTTTGGCCCATGTGACTTTGTTATGCTATGTCCGCTCTCATTATTCATTAAAATGGGGTCATTTTTGTGCAATGCCAGTATGATCCGCAAGCTACGACACCTGCTGTCAAACTGGTAAAACCAATTTGAAAAATGACTATGCGCTCCTGTGAGGCCCTGAGAAGTGGTTATTTGGCCGGGCTGTTTGCTACTAGTTCATGCCAATGGTACGTTCATGAATAATGGGATTTTGAGACGTGCCAAAGCCCCTGTGTTGATTGCTTTTAAAATAAGGTTTCTAAAAAGAGAGGTCCTTGAATACGACACATTCTGAGTTTACATTTCTTCTGTTCTATTTTCAACTGAGTAACTGGATCATGTTGATCCTTCAAAAATGAATTATGAAACAAACTAAGCCTTTGATTTGCTAAATATCAAAGAGGATACTGTAGACGAGAGAGACCCCGGAATCTGAGCTGGGAATCGCTGCATAGAATAAATGTACAGTATATAACGCTCTCGCATATCCCCAAGTAAATATCTCGCAGCAAAAATGTTATAAAAACACTTTATCACGCGTCTAAAATAACATGGACATATAAAACAAACGGCCCCTTAATTAATAGAAATGCAATGCTCCGGGGAGAGCTTGTAGAGCTCTAATAAATTCAACAACATTCACACTCGTGCTGAAAATCCATTTTGGTGCTCCTCAGTCAGGGCTGCTGTGTGCATTCTCAACCAGCATCTTGTATAAATTGAGATTCTGTTTATTGATTTGAACACAGAATATTTCCAAGCCATGAGACAAACGATCAGCCAGAAACAAGATCATACTCCTGGATTCATGGGAATGTCAGTCAGCCTGTTGCCATAGAGACAAACATATTTCTGATTTGACATATTACACACTCTGTGCAACTCCATTCTTCCACCACTCACCTTCCCATCCCAGAACGGTTGCCCCCTCTGGTTTGGAGCGACAACTACATGAGTGTTGGAGGGGCTTTTGCATGCACTGGCGTCAGCCAGTCAGTGATGATGTTTTGGATTGAGACTCAAAAGAGGAGGGCCCCGCTTCCTGTAGTCCACATTTGTGTTTCCGTGGAAACACGGTGTTCTGCGGACAACATAACGTCCTTTTATTATATTAACTTACATTTTATGTAAATATTATATCAACGTAATAAAATCTTTAAAAGGTTGTTATGTTGTAAAGTTTTCATTACTTATTAGTTATTAGTTAATTCTCATTAAAATGCTATGCATTGTGCAATTACCAGTCCAGTTACTTTGGTATATTCTACTTTGACACACAGTCATAACTTGGACAGAAAAAGAGCGCATTGGGCATTAGAGGGCAATATAATAAGGTCCTGACAACCAATTTAAACATTGAAGAAATGTGAGTGCATGTGTGTGCGTGTGTGTAAAGGTTAAAGCTGTTATATCAAGCAATGCAGCCTAGCAGATTGCTCAACATGGTCTGCATTGTAATAGCATTTGACTCAGCCGAAGGACGGCTATTTTGATTATAATCTTCACGATTTACAGGGCACTCACTATCAGACTATATCATATAGGGCACATGCCCCAGGTCATTAAGATAAGAGATGTCTGAAGGGGCTAATCACATCACAAGTGTGACAACAAACAAATCACTCAAAGTTCATAGCTAAGATATTAGCAAAGTTATACAATCGTATGGTCCTTCAGTAATCACAAACCTTGCAAATGGCTGCTTGAAAAGCCTCACACATACTAATTTAGCTACCTGGCTATGTAATCACAATATGGTAAAAGGTTATGATAAAATTGATCATAGTAAAATACAATAGATCCAATTTGGGCTGTATCACTATTGGTTGTCTTTGGGTAACTTTGGGTATAACTTAAAGGTATAGTCAGCTATTGCAAGCTAATTGTAATACACGTTTTATCAAATTCACCAAATTTACCAAATTTCTCGCATTTCACTATCTTACCGTTCTCTGTACGTGTTGAAAGAAATAATCTGATACTTGTACAAAGCCCTGGCTCTGTAAATAGGAGCATAAGCAAAGTGAACACCGCTCTTAACAACAAAGCCTTAGTACTACGCTTTGCTTGCGGAGGGATATTGTTTACATTTGAGCTTGAAGATAGCAAGTGAAAATATCTGCGCTATACAGTACAAAGTGCCTTTGTATTGTATACCTGGGCCGGTAGATTTCGCCAGGTATAGGAGTCCCGCCACCAAGACGAAGGGAGTGGACCTTTTCCTGGTTTGATGTGAGGGGCCCTTTTTTCCCCAATTCATTCTACACATTTTTTTTCTGTATTTCAAAATGATAGGAAATCATATTCAATTTACAAGAATATACTGTTTATTTAAATATGATAGAACAAAAACAATTCTGTATAACTTGAATACAGTAAATATCACTTTTTAACTGCTTAAAATTTTTTTTAAACGTTTGTGACTGAGTGGCAAATCATGGGTCACAACCGGCTTCGCCATTTTGTGCAAAATCATGAGGAAAAACCAGCTCAAGAGTAGTAGGGATTCACATATCCAATGTTATTAATGCAGTCCTACAGGTGCAGTCAGTAAGACTCCCCACCACAACAGTTGACATGTTTTTCTTTGTTATTGGTGTCAATTTGAGTCTGGGGTCCTGGTCTTGGGAGGAGTATTACTCAAATGGCTTTTGATGTGAAAAGCTATCTACATTAACAGGCTTTCTCTGTATAACTCTTGGTCAAGTTTTATATGTGTACGGTCTTTCATTTATATTTTAATAAAATAACGTAATTATTATCTGTACTGAAACATTTATAAAAGTCATTTCTTTTTAAAGAGTTATGGTTTGTAAAAATCCTGAAAAATATTTTTATGGTACAGAAAATTAGTTTTATTTTTTCTTTTCTTTTTTACAGTTTTATATCTTTTTAATTTGACAGTATTTCCCAATTTTTTAACAGTAATTTTCAGTTTTTTTTATAGATATATTTATTTTTACAGTGTAGTCAGCAGCAAATGTCAAGGTCTCCCCCTCACTTCCCGCAAGGCGGGGGTTATCTTTGGCGTTTGCTTGTCCAGAGGCCCCCCTGGTGGGTCGATCTGGCCATGAATACACTGATATTTCCCTAATAAAATATTTTATTTTTTGCTTACTTAACGTAACAGGTTGTGCAAGTTGTCATTTTCTTTCGTACTGTTCAGTCGGTGGATAATTGATCATTCAAGTTGTCAAACAGATTCATCATCAATACATCAATTAATTTATTTATTCATCAAATATACATATGTACCCAAGTTCTCCTATATACACTATTGTTATATATTCTCCAATCAACATTACATATGTGTAGGTGAATTAAAGGAATAACTACGACATGTTAATACAACTCCAGCATGTAAACAACAGGTGTAAACAACAGGTGTAAACTCCAGCATGTAAACAACAGATGTAAACAACAGGTGTAAACTCCAGCATGTAAACAACAGATGCAAACAACAGGTGTAAACAGGTAATTAAGGATGAGTCTTGACCAATGGTAATTTTCAAACAACCAACAGCACAAGGTTCTGGAAGCCTATCTGTTTCCTAAGGCTTGCTTCTAGTCGTCGAGACAGATTTAATCATTCATTTCATTCAGATATGGACCAAGTTCCCCTTACAATTACATGCTTATTAAATTAGATTCCTTTTGGTGATTAAGAGTTTCTAATTATGGCTTACTCATTATGTTATACCATTCATCATTGTACTATAGGGTTTAAGGTAATGTATCAATAAATAATGTTTTCCATTCCAAAGTAAATTTTTGCAAAGAGCGAATAGTTACAGCAGTTAGCGTATGTCAACAATTACTTAAAAGTACAATGTTTTAATATTGTGGTTTATTTTAAGTTGGATATTTAAATATCCAATAAATAAATAAATATAAAATAATTTTTTTAATGGAATTCCCAAACGTTTCTTGCACACTTGCACATTGGACTTGGTTGGTGAAATGGGATCTGGGGACCTAATCCAGACCACATTTACATGAGGAGAACAGATATTGTTGCAACAGTTAATACAGCAGTTACATTGTTTTGTTATGAGCTTTGACTGGCTTGATGGCCAATAAATGTTTTACAGAGAAAGGACATTGTCTTTTTTTTTTATACAAGATATTCTTTCTTGTAGTAAGCTATGATGACAAAAAAAATGTAGTTGTAAAATGACAGGGGCATTATCCATTAAATCTCTGGGGGAATCTTACAGCAGCAACAGTCGTAACAACTTGCTTGTTTTCACTTTTTAATGCACGTAATATAATCAATGGACAACTTGCTTTCAACATGTGTATTTGAAATTAGCAGCAGTGGTATAAATAATGGATCAGAAGGGCTCCAGCCTGCTTAAAGAGTATGTACTACAGTACGTGTTTGGTGGACAAATACAATGTGTGCCTTGGGTGAGCTGGCCAGGGAAACATTTTTCTCTCCAGCTGTAGGGCAAGACAAGGAACAAGCCCAAGGCTATACCGGTACTTCTGCCGTCGGTTTAAGAAACCCGTGAGGGTGTCTTGGCCTTTGTTTCATGTCAAATCAGGATGGACTTGGCACCAGGACCTGCTCAAATGCCGCACTGGGGTTTATACCCCCGTAAGACACTTGACTACCTACCAGTGATGTGAATATATCTAATGTCTCTGTGTAACTCTCAAGATTTTTGCCCATATGATTTGCAGAAGGCTTTTTGATTAAAAGGCGTATTAAAAGGTTAGTGTTGGTAGTACATTTGTGAACATGTTGTGGCTTGGGGGCAAGTAAATCACAAATACGCATTCATTTGTTACTATTCATTGTTAATAGGCCAAGCTAAAAACTCAGATTATGTTTTAGGAACTATAGAACATGTTTTTTTTAATGGAAGCAGCTGTGCAGACTTTAATATCATTTATGCAATTATTTGCACCATTGGTTACAGTTAGATTAATTAAGGTTTTATCAAATGTGTCCTGTAAACAAGTTCACTTAGTTTCAATCAAAGAGCCTCATTAATTATTCATGTTATTTTTTAGATTATAAACTATGCCCTTTTATTGTTGGGTTTTAGATGGCTTTTATCTACTCTAGATATGACAGAATATATGGGAATATAACACTGTCATTCTCTAATCTGTTTCTCTTTTTGTTTTCATTGTATTCATATTTTAAATTTAATTGGTTGAGGTGAAGGAGCGATCATAAAATACAAAATGTATATTTATCCACAAATGTTTGGTTATCGGTGTGATAAGACCTGGACAAACATGCACTGCAGAAGTTATATTCATGAATTATGAAGTGTGAGATAGCTGCCTATGTAATGAAATATGTGGTTAGTCTAATAATACCATGTGCTGTACAGTATGCCCCCTGTATTATTTTGTAGAAGTGTAGCTGACAGTAATTACAGCTGTGTGTGATTCCTCAGTTCAACTCTGTAAGTTTAAGGGCTGGTACAGGCACAAAATGGCACAGAAAACAACTATATTAACAAATAAGTAGAGCTAAAGCAAGTTGAGATGTAAAGATAAAATATTATTGAATTCGGTGACCGTTGGTCAACAAAAACTCACAGGAGTCTAAACTTCTGGAAGCCTGCTTTAAGAGAGCCAAAATATCACAGTGGTCTCCTGGGTGAAAAGTCCTAATATTGGTCTTCTCTATTTAGTTTACTTTGTCTCTTAGGAGGCAAATGTCATTTGGATTTGAGGTGTTACATCACCACTTATGACCATGACCCAATTGTTTTGTGCATCTCCCTGTAGGCCTTTCATCTATCAAAGCTACTGTATTCGGACTTGTTGAGCTATGAAATGGGAAGAGAGTGCCTTCTTGTGGCGAAATTGGGAAATGCGTAATCACATACAATCACAATGTTTTGAAAATAATAATTAGGTAAAATAATTTGTATTTTGAAATAATCCTACTGTACTTTAATTAAGAAATAGTCATTGGAAGTGCAAATAAAACAGTCTAATATTATTTGCTGGTGACCAATTGAGAAAGCAATATGTAAAATTGTCTCCTTGTGTGAAGCACTAAAAACATAATGTGGGCGTGTATCCATATACAAGAAGACGTCAAGCATTAATGAGACATAACGTTATAGCGCCGTGGCCTATAGGTGTCAGTGAGACAAGCCTGCACCTCAAATCAATGTAACTGTTGCTGAAGATCAGCCCACAGCCGAAGGTAGGCCTAATGCAAAGGCCTTCTTTAGCTAGCGGCTAGGGCATAATTAGCCATGTTGAATGACCACTCGCATCCATTTATTGACAGTTAGCACAATACAGCAGAATCCTGAATATCAAGCTAGTGGCATTAGCCACGTCCTCTAATCCAAGGTGAATTAATTAAAGCTGACTTGATTTATTTAGCACTCCCCTTTGCTTTTGTGTTCCACCTTCCTCCCCATCCCGTCTCTCTTTCTCTCTCTACCCCGCACAAACGCCGCCAGGGATTCATTTATCTTGCTGATTGATGATGAGAAGCATATCCCCCACAACAGCACTAAATTAAAAGCGATTGGGGACAGAAGGGATAGAACATCAACGTCCATTTATCCCAATCAAATTTCACAGTGGTCCCTCGAAGTCCTGCCAGACATTATCTAGATTGTCTCCTGTGTGACAAAAAAGCACTGCCTGTTGCCATGGGCGTTCTTGTGATTCTGAAATAAACCGTATTATAAATAAATAACTCAACCTTAACATCTGAGTTTTTTTTTTAAATGTTTCTTATGAAATGTATTGTTGTTTTTAATCTAATATGTAATGATTTTCATGGTTGTATAATTATCTGTGTGGGTTATACTGTGAAAGAAAATCATAATTTAGAGCTTGTTTCAGGTTCTGGTGATATTCCTCTGAGCACAGAGGAGAGAGAGAGATCTTCTGCTCCTTTTCCTCCTCTTCCTGGCAGGTGCTTGCAGTCCTAGTGAGCAAGCTTCTCCCATTTCTGCTCCTTCAACTGCTGGCCGGAGGTCACATGTCGTCTTCTCATTTTCAGCCGGGAGGTCGTCGCTATAGGCGCTCTCCTGCTCCTCCCAGGACAGTGGTCTTCCAGTCAGAGACCGCGTTGAAGTCCGTGAAGCTCCAGGACGGTGGTCTTCCAGTCAGAGACCATCTTGAAGTCCGTGAAGCTCCAGGACGGTGGTCTTCCAGTCAGAGACCATCTTGAAGTCTGTGAAGCTCCAGGACGGTGGTCTTCCAGTCAGAGACCATGTTGAAGTCCGTGAAGCTTCAGGGCGGTGGTCTTCCAGTCAGAGACCATCTTGAAGTCCGTGAAGCTCCAGGACGGTGGTCTTCCAGTCAGAGACCATGGTGTCCATGAAGCAATAGCTTGTACCTTGAGCTCCTCCACCTCTCCACACACAGGCTCTGAACGGGGAGGCCGTTTCCTGGGCCCATGCAGACTTCTCTGCCCTCTGCTCGACCAGCCCATTCATCCACGTGATGTATTTGTTCTCTCCCTGTGTTCCCTCCATCATGTCTGCATGCTTCTGCTGATACTGTGCTATCTATCGCTACCCATAATGCTCCTCTGCTGCTGCAGCAGAGTTACGGAGCTGTCTCTCTCCACCTCGTTCCCTCCTCTGACAATAATAATGGACCTGGTGGTGGGACCAATCACAAGTACTTTGACATCATCTTGTATCATATAAATGATTATACAGTAGTATATGTGTACTACTTCAATCACATGTACAGATAGACAGTATATAGTAGCCTATAGTAGTCTGCTGAAGGAAAGCCCTGATAATCAGATGTATTGCTGCAGGCTAATGAAACTTTTATATCCTGCAGAAATGTCTTCACTGCAGGAATGGGTTGTGCAGTACTTCTGGCAATAGTATTTGTAGTAAGAGTATAGTAAAACTATGTAATAGCTGCATTAGCAAAGCATTAGGGGTGTACAGTACCCTTATTCTTTATATTTATCTTTTGTCTTCTGTATGGATATGTTTCTGTGTCCAGTCCATTATAAAAGAGGGTTCAAATATACTTTTCACTGTTTGCTGTCAAGGTTTAGCTCTGCTGTCAATGTATTTTTATCTGTTTGGAGGATGTTAGGTTTTGTATGTCGGCAACTGGAAATGTTGGCGTTCTCTGTGGCATTATTCATGATCAAGATCAGAAAGTTCAAGAAATAAAAGATTACAGTATCTTTCACCAAGAACTAAAACTCTTCAGCTAAAATGGAAAGAAATGTTATTGTTACTTGATGGTTCCAACATTTATTTCCCATTTGCTAAACTAATAGTAGTAGAAGTATCAAATTGGACACTTTAGTAGGTTTTTATTATGAGCAGGAGTCAGAGGTAGCTTGTTCACACTGCAGATCACCAAAGATATTCAATCACGCATGCTATATACAATATATGAGTAATATGACTATAGCATTGCTTCAAGGTCATCCAGCAGTGCTGGTTGGACTGATTCTTTGCCAGACTTGCTTCACTCAAATTCATTTCCTGCAGGGATCTGCACTAGATCTGGGCTAGTGGCTGGAATTTTGAACATCGAGGGTGCGGGACAGTCAAGTGGTTAGGGCGGTTGACTTCCACCTGAAAGGTCATACCTTTCTGGCCTATCTGTAAGCATCCTTAAGCAAGTTGCTGTCAGGTTTTGGAATATTATTTCCCATCCCTGATGTTTCATGGGATAATTCTTCTCCCCTGTTTTGACAAAATGTATGCTTTTGTTTGGTTCAAGAATGGTTGCATTAGAAGGCATGTTGTGTGTGTGTGTGTGTGTGTGTGTGTGTGTCTTGTTTTTTACATTGACAGGATATTGTTAAGCCTTTTCTACTGTAGGCTACTGTTAACCAATAAATACAGTTGTATTCCAACTATACACTATATACTTCCAACTTTACAGAAGTAGCCGCATAAAATGTTTAAATATATTGCAGTTATGCCCTACATTTTTGAAGGTCATTTTTATTTATTAAGATAATACAGAGGTTTTCCAATGAGGAAATAGAGGCCGCAAAGCGATTGCCAGTTTGTGAACAGAGCCACATTTTCAGTTAAGACTGTAAATGTGACTGTAGACTGTAGAGGCTGATAATTCTAGCAAAAGCAGAAATGTATTAGCGTGGTGTAACCAGAACCAACATGCACTTTGTGAGTAGGGTCTGGGCATGCTCCTTTAGGAAGTGTTAACAGTCTTTGCATCCTAATGGACGTATAGTTCTCTGGTTAATTATGAAACTATTGGACAGCCTCTAACCATTCGGCGTTGCTGCTACTGTTCTGATCGCCTCATCTAGCTCTACCACCATTTTGAAACACACTTACTTGACCTCACCTCATATCATGGCACTCAACCTACCCTGATTGGTCCGCCAGCAGGGTGGCTGTAAAGCGAGCAGAGTTTCCAGACTGTAGTCTCAACTTAATGTATTTCAGCTGAGAGCAATTATGGGGGGCAGAGCCAGGCTACAAATATACTGGGCAGTAGGCGTGCCATATTGACAAAATGTGATATTGCGATATTCATCATGAACATTGCAATATCAATATTAATTTCAATACTTTTAAACATAAGTAAAAACAAAAGGTTATGGGAAAATGCATCAACATATTTGCATAACACATCAAGTAACACATTTTCAACTGACAGTCATATTGGATTCGTGCAATAACAGTTATTCCAAGCTACCGAGGAGGCATTCTTTTTGTCCACTAATGTTCCCTTTTTTATCTTTATTATGTAATTATCTTCCTCAGCCACACATCTTACTGTTCTGTCTAAATCAAACACAGCTAAGCCAAACAGCCAACAGACACATCTCTGCACAAAATAAACTGAATATTGCACTTCCTGCCACATTTTCAATATGATATTGCGCAACGTGATATTGCGATAACGATACTGAGTCGATATATTGCACCCCTACTGGAAAGTCACTAAATACAGATGCACTAATGGAACAGTTAGTTAGTTAGTTAGTTAGTTAGTTAGTGAGTGTAACAACAAGAGGTTGTCACAGTTCACACATGCATGTAGACAAGATTCCAGCAACAAGGTGTCCACACTCTTGCAATTGGTATTTTGCAACCCGGGGCAAGCTAAGATGTCCAGCAGACACTTTGTCAATATTTCTGTCTTAGCTCAGAATGCCTCTGGCTTCGACTGATAGACGTGTTGACTGAGTATTTCTTATCATCAGAGGCTCTGCTGTTGGCGATGGTGGTTTTAAGAAGCAAAATGGGGGTGGGGATCTTGTAAATGCAATGCAGTTCATTAAAATCAGGTGCACAACATGTCTCCTAGAGGAGCATGCTGCTAATTGCTACCTGGGGTGGGTCATTTTCAAGATGGAGATGCACACTGTGTAGCTGTCATTGTGTCTTGTGGGGTAGCATTTGTGTTGATTTCAAGGAGCCGCATAAATGACTGACGCGCTCCAGCTGTGGGCATCTGAATCTCAACAGATATGGCATTACAGGTCATTATTCATGACCAAGATGCAAGAGGGGGAGAATAAATATTGAGGATCTTCTAGCCAGTATATGGTAAATATTGAATGGAGCACACATGATTTTCAATCTCACAATTTGAGCTTTCAAGTTGTGAGATCCCATGGTAACATCTCATACGCCATGGTATTTACACATAGAAAAGACTTGCAGACCAATGGACAGATTGATACTATTTCTCCCACTGTGTTCATAATTCAATAAATCTGCTCTGCTACTTGTTCATCTGTGTTTTCAACAAGAATTGTTGCTTAGCTGCTGCATCTCGTACATTTTTGACACATTCAACGTGTATTTTTGTGCCAGATGTCAGCACCAGACTGTGATAGCACTATATACTGCAAGCCTTTGTTCACATTTTCTGTTTTTAATATGTCCAATCTCTTGAGATGGATTTTGGAGCATCAAACCTCGAAACTCATTGACTTAAATTGCATCAAGGACCTGTTGGTTTCCAACAGTGTTCATTTGCACTTTTTATATACTAGCAGGTGGGAATTTCAGTGTTTCCGAGTGGAATGAAACACAGCATTTTAATGTTCTTGCAGTTGAATTATTAAGGAAAGGGTGAGTTCTTTTGATGCAATTAATGATTCCAGGAGTTTTCAAGTAAATTGGCAAGAACAAAATGGTGTCTTTATCACTAAAGACACCATTTTATACAGAAATCACTCAGCTATGTTTAATAGAAATTTCATCAGAGCTCAACCACTCTCTGAAATGGGTTGTCTAAAATAATGGCTGCAAAGGTTCATTACCCTCTTGTCAAATTTAATATATTTTTCTCTTCAGGCAGATTTATTACATATTTAACTAAACATAAAAGTAATCTCTCATTCTACAAAAAGAAAATGAAAAGGCCTGTAGCCTAATATGCCTAATGTAATGTGTTTTATTACTATTAAGTAAACCAATAGGGGCGTTTTAGAGTTTTATTTATGTCTTTAACAGAAAATGCCTACTTCCTCTTCAAGTTGTGAAAGGTATGCTATCCTACTGTCTTCAATACATTTCTGTGAATATGTAATGCCATTGGGCTACTAGTCTTGTTTGAGTACAATTTTGTACTGTCATGTGTTTATCTTTCTACTTCAATCTAAAAAAAAATGCATCTGCCAAAATCTCACTCAGTCAATTTAACTTTAAACCCTCTTGATTGCTGAATAAAATATTGATTACCATTTTCTTCTGTTTACACATGTTTGAAGGAATCATCAAAGCATAAATTATTTTTGCACTGCGTACATAAACCAGCACCGTAGGCTAATTTGAAGTTCTCTCTATTATTGCTTTATATGCATTATCGTGTTCATGTGCCATAAAGCAATGAATTGTTAGAAAGAAATTTTAAAACAGTAATTTACAATCCTTGTAAATGTAGACGTACATTTGGCTCCACCTTGTGGTGATTTAACTGATTACATTATAAGGAATTCTACATTCATTGATGGTAGCCTATAATATAGACTATCATGAAATGTCCATGTGAATCGTTTGCTAGTGTAAATTACTTCCCGTCGTTTAATACAATTCTATATAGTTTTTAAAAACATAATAGCATAATAACTGATTTGATCTTGAAGACCTTTATATTTTTACGTTTACAGACAGCATTATTTTCTTGTTTCTCACATTATTTTATTTTATTTTTATAATTGTGTTTCTCATTTGAAAATATGCATGTTGCATTGTGTTAATTGCCGTCTCTGTAAACTCTTTAAATCGTTATTATATAGTTCTATGGTGTGAATTCATAGCACCATGAGCCGACTGGATGGTTATCCAATCGCGATTCAATAACAAAACCTTTCGTGATGAGGAAGTGCAATCTCATTGGCTGTTGACTGCATGACGCAGGAGAGGGCAGCCATAGGTCGCCTACTTGCCTGCCCAATGACACGCAACGCACATCATTTCTCTCCTGGACGGGAGCGGGACAGCGACACACGCGCAGGTAAAGTAGTCATTTAAAGAACAAGACAAAATGCAATATTTGATCGAACTTCATGTGCCTCCTAACTGTGATCAGTTTTGTAGGCTACATAAGCAGTAGGCTATCAGTAATAGTGTAAGATTAGCCACTTTTTACATTTTATGATTGTACTACAAAATAAAAGTGTGATTGTTGAAATAAGAGTTCATATATGTACCTCAAGTTGTTGTGCACCTCTGGCAATTAAAACAGGTTATCTAATTATTGTGGTTTTAGGACAATGGCCCATCAAAAAAGGTTTCCCCCAAGTAAAATGAGCATAGGTGTGGGGTACATTTAGTGCCATTAAAATGAGACAAAATATAACTATTTTTGATATAATCTTGATTATGATATTCATTCAGTAGTCAATTTGACAATTTGTTGTTCCACATTTTAACTTTTCAGTTAAGATTAAACAGATTTTTGTGTGTTACATATAGAATGTAGGCAATGTGTAATTGTGATGTGGGGTATACTATTATGTAGGCTACAGCATGTTTGTGTGTGTCATAAACTTAACAACAATTAGATATGTTTTACGTCAACACTCACATATAACATTAACATGAACTTGTAACTGTGACACAGCCAGTGTGTGTGTACTGTATGTCAAATATAACAAAATAATACTTAAATACACTGGTTACTCTGTAACTATGCAGCCTGACTTGCCCCAACATCACTGGCACATTTTACCCAACAACCTCCATTTTGACAAAACTGTTTCACACAAAGGTTCAGATCAATAATTGTGCAAAGTTAATTTCCTTGTTTTGTAGCTTACACTGACTTAAAATAACATGTAATTATGTCTAAAACATATCTATTTTAATTAAGTTGGAAAACATTTGTAAAATGATTAATTCACTTCAGATGACAAAAGTAATTTATTTTGCGCTGGTTTGCATATACCACTCTCTCTATGTGCTTGAGTTTAAGATGGGTTGGCCATTGTCTACTTTACTTCTTTAATATGTGGTCAGATAATAGCCTTTGCTTATGGTTACCTAGATATAGTGGGTTGCTCAATTTGTTCTCCTCTACATGTTGTCAAGGAATATATGTTCAATAGTTCTTCTTATGTTACTAGAATACTTTTTTTTTTTTAAATCTAAAATAATAAAAAAAAATGATCCATGTATTTTTATTACAATAATGTTTTTCACTGGTAAAAAATAATTCACTGAACAAATGTGGTTAATTTTCAGCATGACAATACAGATGTAGGCCTCATTTCTAGCCTACATTTCGAGATTATAATTTTCATTGTCAGTCACATTTATCTTATAAAATCAAAGGTTTACCTACTTTGTGGCCGACTCTACAGTAACATGTCGCTCTGTGTTCCTTTTACAAAGAAACTCTGTCATGTGCTTTACAGATTCGGTCATGGATCTTGTGCTGAATATTGCAGACTATTACGTCCTCACGCCCCACGTTTACCCGCCGTCGTGGCCCGAGGATGGGGCAGCGCGCCAGATCATCAGCCTGCTGGTGTTGACCAACCTGGGGGCCGCGGTCCTCTACCTGGGCCTGGGCGCCATCAGCTACTACCTCATATTTGACCATGACCTCATGAAACACCCACAGTTTCTAGAGGTGCAGCAAAACACTCAAGGCTGTAGTAATAGCCCAGGCCGGTGCCCGGGGGCCGTGGATCGCCAGGCTACCCTTTCAATGGGGGAGGTCCACGGATTTCACCACAATATTGCACATTATTTACCTCTGGGGGCGTTAACGGGTATTTTGAGTATATTACATTAATTCCCAAGTACCTATGATCAGTCTGAAGCCACAACTGTATTTCTGCAGCAACCAGTTTTGAGGTCAATTGACTTTGTATCAGGCCATGCATGGTAGATTTAGCTGTCTGGGTGCTGCCCACATCAGCCTCCACAACTAAATGTTGTTGACACGCCCACCTGCAGCGTTCCATTGAAATGTATTACAGTGCTCTGTCTATATTGCATAATTCTAACATCTTTGAGTATAGGCTCCACTTATGCGCTGCCTTTACGCCAAGATTATTTAAAGAAGCGTAGTGTTGCAGCGTACGCTAAGTGTTTGATGCAGCCTCGGCTGCACACAATGTGCGGACCCTCAAGTTGAACGCCAGGGTCCCTAGAGTTGGACTCCGTGGTGTGTAAAACCTGAGCTGAACACTAGGCGTGTGTGTGTGTGTTTGCATGGGGGGGGGAGGGTGTCACTAGTGTAAATGTACAATAATCATATCAGAAACTGTATCCATGGTGGATTTCTTGAGAGTGAAACCCTTTGTGTTCTCAGAACCAGGTGCAGAGAGAGATCAAGTACGCCATGACCTCCCTCCCCTGGATCAGCATCCCCACAGTGGCCTTGTTTTTCTCTGAGGTCAGGGGTTACAGCAAGCTCTATAACAATGTCAGCGAGTCTCCCATGGGTGAGGAAGGAGCTAGCTTCATTTAGCGACACTCAGTTGGCGCCTCAACATTTGATATGGTTTTGAATAACACAAGTATTGTTTGTGCTTGAGTTCAGAAATTAGCTCGCTAATTCAGCGGAGGCTGTGTCTTGCAGGATGGACTGGGGTGTTGGTGAGCACAGTTTCGTTCCTTCTGTTCACTGACATGTGTATCTACTGGATACATCGTTTCCTACATCACAAGACAATTTACAAGGTAAGCAAGCCCACGGCTCAGTCTTTTTAGACAAACTCTTTGTTCAGCTGCTTGTAATTGTCAAGACATCACTTTGTCCGTTGCAGCGAGACCTTGTGTTAAAGCAGCGAGTGATTTATACTGTACATACACACCATTATGCCACTTCTGCCTGTATATTTCCCAACACTATAGTCTCCAGTATAGTGACACTAATTAGCAGGTAATCTATCTTGTTGGATTCACACAGGACCAATTACAATATGAACATCAATTAAAATGTATGTTTTCACACTGTTAGTAAACAAATATTGTTCTTTATTGTTCACTCGTCAACTGATGAAGATTGTGGATTTACATATCTTCCAATAGTTAATCAACAACCGCAATTATCATATTCATACCTGGATGATTAATGAGTAAATTATTGGCATTTGAAGGACTGAGTGAAGGAAACACTTCATTGGCCTTATTGGTGTTAAAACATGCATGCAGCTGACATGTCCTGTTCTCTCTGTAACACAATTCATCTCTCTCTCCCTCCTCCTCCTCTCTCCCTTCCTTCCTCTCTGTTTCTCCTCCTCTCTCTCCTTCTTTCTCTCTCTCTCTCCCTCTCTCTCTCCCCTCCCCTCTCTCTCTCTCCCTCCCTTCCTCTCTTTCTCCCCCTCTCTTACTCTCTCTCCCCCCCCCCTCTCTCTCTCTCTCCCATGCTCTTGTTGTACTCCATATCTCACACACACACTCACTACACCCTCTCATATACCAGCTGTTCCACAAGCCGCACCACATATGGAAGATCCCGTCTCCGTTCGCCAGCCACGCCTTCCACCCGGTGGACGGCTTCCTTCAGGGCCTGCCCTACCACATCTACCCCTTCCTCTTCCCCCTGCACAAGGTGCTCTACCTGACCCTGTACGTCTTCGTCAACGTCTGGACCATCTCCATCCACGACGGCGACTACCGCGTGCCCGCGCCCCTGCTGGAGGCCATCAACGGCTCCGCCCACCACACGGACCACCACCTCTTCTTCGACGTCAACTACGGCCAGTACCTGACGCTGTGGGACCGCCTGGGGGGCTCCTACAGGCACCCGTCAGCCTTCGTGGGCAAAGGGCCCCACGACCTGATCCGCAGGCTCAGGGCGGAGGGGCAGCTCAGCGTGCAGAGAGCTGGGGCCCCAGGGGAGCACAGCGGGCGCAGTGGTGATGGAACCCCAAGCAAGTACCGGTAGTGCTGTATGGGAGAAATGCAATGAATTATGGGAATTGCCAGGGGAGCCTGGGTTGGGTGTGTGTGTGGGGTGGGGGGGGGGGGGGGGGAGGAAGTGTTTTACTTTTTGATATCACCCCCCCTTCCCCAAATGTAAAGATCTGAGTGCCACTGCTCCCTCACGATGAACAAGACCGTGAAGACAATGCATAATACCCCCCCACACTACAACCGTTTTATAGCATATTTGCCAAACATACAGTGTAGAAGCCAATGCTGAGTCCACTGGAATCAAATGGGGAGAAAGGAGTGGTGTTGAAACAGGATCATTCATTTGTTCCCAGCATGTGTTGAATAAAACTAATTTAAAATATAAAATAATATTTAGAGTAACACATTTAAAAGTAAAAGATGAGTGTACGCTTCTTTTTTTATCCAATCTCTTTATTTGTATAAACATAATGTATAAGATGTTATTGCAGCCCTTTTACCAGCATACATGCATTCAATACACAATAATGTATGTTATATGAAAAACGAATTCTAAACGTAATAATAGCTGGCCACAGGCTACAGATGGATATTATGTGTTGCGTGCCTTGACTGCAATTCAGTTAAAGTCATTGTTATTAAAATTTGTATTGGTTACATTATTGTGTAACGATTGATTCTACTGAATGAATTATAAGATATATTAATTAAGAAATTGGTTGAATAGCTGAGCTCTATCTACTTTTTTTTTTTTTATTTAAAGAAAGTGCCAGTTATTCCACCCTGAAACAGAAATAGCCTATTGTAGCTGTGTATATTCACAACCTTGAAAATACAAGATAAAAGTATTGCTATTTGAATGAGTTTTGCCAGTTTGTTAGGATATGTTTGTGACGTTGGCCAGTAGAGGGCAGTATTTACTTAGCTTTGGGGTATGCGGTATTTAAAACAAAACTCAGATAAATGGATAACGTTTTTGTTTATAGATAGATCAGGTACACGGTTAGAGAACATTTACTTTAGTCTTAATTTAGATTGATTTAGTGTTAAATTTAAGATAAGTTCATGTAAATAAGATATAGCGATTATAAACATTTTTTATTTTTCCTAAATTTCATTCTCAAAATAAATGTGTGTATATATATAAATAAATGTAAATGTCATATTAATACATCGGAGTATGTCGTCAACAATTGCAGAAAACACGCGGTTTTATTTATGACTCAAATGTCAGCAAGAGGTGACAGGGTAGACGGTCTAACACTAGAACTACCGTACTATAACTACTATATGGCCATAGTCATTCTGACCGCTCATACATTATTTGTGTATAATTTCAATACGCTATATAAAATCTAAGAATAAATGGATCTGTAATGTTAGGATAGGTAATAATAACATCAAAACACTACATGTTAATTCTAATGACCAGGAGACATCACTGCCGGAACCTGCTCCTCCATCAGACAGCCTCATCAAGGCTCTGAAGCATGGCTAAAGCCTCTGTGGCAGTCATTCTTCTTGCTGACATTGTTCTGTTCTCTATTCAAATTTTCAATGTGGTTGTAGCTCAAATCTAAAGCTAGGTTTCAGCTTTGCAATATACTAAGCAGACTAAACAACAAATTGTTGCTAGGCAAGGAGCAAATGATACACTGTCTGTAATGCATACGGTCAATATGACTGTTATGGCCATTCAAGGTAAAAATACTTCAAAACTCTTGTTTTGTAATTTTAATAAAATAACAATGACAGAATAAAATATAGACACATTTAGGAAAAGTCAGGCTCCTATAGTTACATGGGTTTTATTTCAACAAAGTTATTACATTGCAAAATTTTAAATCAGTCAGAATGACTGCCTTGGTAGTTCTAGTGTTAATAAAAGTTAGAGATGTTATCACAGCTACAGGAAACATCTGTCTGAGGTTACTGCAGGAAGATTCATCTGAAGGACCTTCCACTAGTTATTCAGCCTAAGCACTCAAACAAGGTCAAGGACTACAGCAAACATACACTATTGTGGCACACATATTGTACTATGTGTTGTCCACATTTCTTATCCAGCTACATTGTCATCAGTCTCGAATATCATGTGCTGACAGATCTGTTCGGTTTTGGTATTATAACTTATGTATGCCTAGTTATTTAGGCATATAGTTTAGTTGATACAACTTATCGATTTGCATGAAGCAGAATGAGTGGACCCGCTGTCTTCTAAATTTGAGTGTAAAGATTTGCATAGTTTTACGATTACAAACTGTGTTTGAACAGTGCGTTCAGTGACATGAATAACTACACTTCCTTAAGAAATAAGCAGCACATCACACTTTAATGTTAACTTGAATTAAATGCAGATTGGTCTAGACCTTATAGGTGCAATTAAAGCAGGAATAAAGTTACTTTACTTCAAAATCTATCGCCTTTCCATTTCATTATTGCATTATTATAACTCTTTGCATTTTTGCAAATGTGTTTCAGGATCTCACATTTGATTCACTGAACATGTTTTGGTTTTTATCTGGTCATTTTTCAGTACGTTTACTCTTGTGACTTGTATATTCTACAATATATGTATAAACCAACTTATTTTGTCATATGTACACATTTTGGTACAGTCATTTGGTTTCGATTTTGTGTCCACTACAAGCTGCAGATGCCTGGTGTCCACTGTCTCTTATAAGGGTCGGATGTGGCCTAGCAGTCAGTTTGAAAGAGGAAGCACTTTAACCACCTGCATACACGCAGCCCCCATGTTGTCTGTCTTGGTGAGTGGAGACTAAAGGCGGCCTAGACTTCGTCTGAGGTAAAACTTAAAATATATTCATAGTTTTAGTGGAGAGAGTGGAGAGAGGCAGTCTAGGCTTCATCTGAAATAAAAAGACCGCACAGAATTATCAAAGATTAAAATGTATTTATTTATAAATATTACTTATTACTTTACTTTATAGCTATGTGTACGAAGTATGTAATATACTACTACTATCAAATATCAGTTAAAATAATTAAATTAAGGCATTTAACAGAGTATACTGTAGTAGGCTACTAACATAAATTGTAATAATTGGTCGAGCTGCCTTTAATGTAGGACTACTAAGGAAATGTGATTATTAGATGATATCGTTTGTCCATTGTGTGGTTTTCTCTCTGCTTTAGGCATGATAGACATCTCCGGGTATCAAGGTGCTGTTCTGATACTTGTGTCAGTGGCCATGCTTTGCCTAATTTCTCTCCTTTGTCTGAGGTGCAAAAGAAGCACTGGTAAGTTATAGCATAAGACATACAAGACAATATCAGTTTAAATACATCTAAAACAAATACATTCAATCATTTGTAATGTATTGTTCATGGCTGGCCCGTGATGTTGTTTTTTGTAGATATAATACATGAAGGAAATACTGATTATGCCTCCAATGTATTGTGAGTATAATTATTTCAATATATACATTACTTACAGCCAAAAGCGACTGTAGAGTATATCAATAAATTACTACAATCTCTTAACTAGCTGTAGCATAGTCATTTTGCATATAAAATCCAATGTGAAAACAACAAATATATGAAACAAAAAATTACTAATTTTCTTTTTACACATATAGTAAAGTACCGATTTGGATTTTGCATTTTATACATATTTTCTTAGCTAATTTAACTAAATGAAAGGGTCCCTTAATAGGTTGTGATCATTTCCTATGATTATCAGTTATTATACGGGGCATGATATGGTTCTGTACATAGCGAGAAAAAAAAAAAAGTCCCCCTAATTAGATGTATTAAGGCAAAAATAAAAATATATAGGGCTAATGTACATCAGAACGAAATATAATCTAGGGCTACTCAACATAATAATTCAAAATAATATAGGGCTACTGTACATAAGAATGTAATGTAATATAGGGCTACTGTACATAAGAATTTAATATAATGCTACTGTACATAAGAACTTAATATAATATAGGGCTACTCATAAGAACTTAATATAACATAGGGCTACTGTACATAAGAATTTAATATAATGCTACTGTACATAAGAACTTAATATAATATAGGGCTACTCTACATAAGAATTTAATATAATGCTACTCGACATAAGACTTTAATATAACATAGGGCTACTGCACATAAGACTTTAATATAGGGCTACTGTACATAAGAATGTAATGTAATATAGGGCTACTCAACATAATTTAATATAATATAGGGCTACTGTACATAAGACTTTAATATAATATAGGGCTACTGTACATAAGAATTTAATATAATGCTACTCAACATGAGACTTTAATATAATATAGGGCTACTCATAAGACTTTAATATAATCTAGGGCTACTCAACATAAGAAAACCTAATTTGACCACTCCCTTTACAGTCAACGTGGAGGAAGTCAATTTGCAGTGACTCGATCAAAAACAGGTAGGCCTAATTATTATTTAACAACATTCAGTCAACTGTCATCATCATTAAAAAAGTAATTATTATGATAAAGCATTAGCTATAGGTAAACTATTTAATTTAGATGTGTGTGTGTGTATAACAATGGTAACCCTTTCTTGTTGCAGTCACAAGACCAAACCAAATAAGATGTCACCAGAGTGAAAAGACCATGTATGTACACGATAGCAGAGTTATCAATGCAAAATTAATACCAATGAATGAAAGCGTTGCTCTGGGGTTGTAATTAACTGACTAGGCTGTTAGGCTGTGCGTGTGTGTGTTTTGATGAAGAATGACCAATATGAAAAACAATATGAAAAATGTTTCTGCTGCATTCCTGACTCTACCTTTAAGTTGAACAAAATGCAATAACGTAACCCTACAATAAGTGTATTCAATATACTCAAGTCTCAGTCTAAACTTAAACTGCTTTTAAAGGAATGTTCCAGTGGAACCTACAACAATCTCACAAGGTATAAAACCACAATACTGATACACACTGATGTATTATATTGATATCTTCAGTAGCTTACAGCATACTTCTGCAAATTCTACTTTTGAAATTAGATTTTTTTACACTTGAAATATATATATATTTTTTTTATGATTATTACAGCTGAGGAGGCAGATTATCAAAATGTTACAAATGGCAAGTTACCTCATCTTTAGTTTATTATACATCAACTATAACAGTATTTCATTAAAGTATTCGCAATTGTACAATGCAACTTCCTGTGTAAGCTGTGACCTTTTACTTGGTTGTAGCTCAGAGGAGCAGTTGTGAACCAGCATATGTGTAAGTGTCTGACTTACTGGGTTGCCTTTTCCACAACACAAAGATTCCACTAGTTTAAACTGCATAGACACTAGATACTTTTTATTCCTTTTGCAGATTTCCTCTTCCAGCGCTTATTTATGCAAATGTAGATACACAAGGAAATGCTGGTAAGTTTCATACAAGTATAAATGTATAGGCTAATGATTAAGACCAGTTAAAATGGTGTATTGACCCTTGACAGTAAACTAGGAACGTAATATATTTTGATGTTGTGTGCATGGTTAAGCGGTATTGTACAGTGTGTATCATAGTGGTTAGCACATTGGAGTTTAATTTAAATGTCTCGCACACAAACATGCTGCTTCATAATTGTCTATGTTAACCTACATTTAAGTCGTTTTATACAATGTATTTTTCCCTAGAGACTGATGAGCTGTCAAGCAGCTATGAGAACATTTTTCCATCCAGTAATGGTATGTTGGATTTACTAATTTCGTCATTCACTGAACATGATTCACGGCCAAGATGGGAAGTGTACGAGACGTTTGAACAGAGTAATGAGTGACTGTCACCAAACAGATGTTATAGATGATGATTATGAAAACTATGACGTCTTCGACCAACTGAAGAAAGAGCACATGGATGGTGAGCATCACAAGCAATATCTTAACATGTCAGTTTGCTTTACTGACGACGAGTAATGCTACAATAAGCCAAACGTGATGACGGTTGGCTCTGAGGTTGGATAATGACCATCACATACACATTTCTAGTGCAAGATAATGGAAAGTTAAATTGTCAACCCTGATCACTAATAGTGCATCTTTTTTCGTTTGTGCCAGATGAACCAGATTATGAGAACGTCAGCATTGACACTGCCTGAGAAATCATAACAGGCCTATACCATCAATGTATGAGGTTATTAGCATGTTCATTATCAGTGCAACATAACAGCACCTACCTCTATGGCCTTATCACCACCTTACAATAGGCCGTGTGCATTTTGTGCTCATTCCTGAACGCTGCCATAGTCTAGAAAATATTTAAAGGGACCACTATGGTGGATACCGTGGTTACAAAAAGCTTTGATTGCCACTGCGAATGTCCCGCACTGATCTCTACTCCTCCCCTAGAGCGCTCAGAGAATGTTCTTACACATTTGTGCTCCAGGCAGCAGCAGAGTGGCGGGGCTGTAATGTGGGGGTCTGTGGGTGCTGCTACGACACAATCACGGTGGTTTAGTCAAATGTTTCAACCAACTGTGTGACACTACAACTTTGCAAGTGAACATGAACTTTCACAAGAGAATTTAACACTTCTGTCATTTTGTTCAGAATATAGTTAGGCCTAATATCTTTGTTACTATTACATTTGTCATTAACATCCCTTATGAAAGAAACAAAACCCATCTGTGTTATTTCTGATACTGACACAAGTAGTTACCATCTAGCTAATAATGATAGATTGGAAGCCATTCTTCATAGAAAACATACCTATAGTTGCAAGCACAAGATCACAATTAATATTTACTTGAACTGAGAGGAGGAAATCTAGCCGCTATTGTGTTTGTGTCACTTCCTCAAGCCGTTTCATGAAAAACTACATCCATATTCTTGGTAATAGTGCATTATGCTGACTGAAGCAACAGTTGATTTGTGCTGCCATGTTTTTTTTAATGAGCGATTCTGCTGACCAAAGCAACAGTTGTTTGTGTTAGTTCCATAATCTGTTAACTGCTCTATCTGAATGATTTAGAAGTACTGTATGGACACTGTATCTTGCTATAATAATTTTGTGCAAAGTAGATCCATCACAGAAAAGCATACATAAAGTGTAAATAAATGTATTTAAATGTACTTTCCCAGTTTTATGTACACTTTGTCTGTTGTCACGAGACCAAACACATTTTAACAGACTGAATGTAATTGGGTTTAAATAGGCGTATTTAATACTTTCTTTAAATTAATTAGTTCATTTTGAAATTAAACAGAACCTGGCATGAGACTGAAATGCTCATTTGACAGGATCATAAAGATAATCTATTATATGTACTTCAGTATAAGAGCTTCCTCATTCATGATCTCCTGGCTGTTTTTATATTTGGGTACTTACCTACTTTAAGAAAAGATGTGCCCTTTTCATTTTATTAAAGGTGAAATAATACATTTTTCCAACTGCCGTTTTTATAGTCACATAATTTTCAATTTAGAGTTATTGAAAAATACATTTTAATTTTTTTATATGCATACAAATAGATCAAATGCAGCTGACAGTTGTTTTGCCTACACAGGCAAATATCAGTATCTTGGACAGTTTATAAACAGGTTGATGTGGGGCAGGGCATTAGCTACCAGCAGGTGGCACTGTCTTGCTGCACAGTCTACCAAGGAGACCTGCCATCTGCAGCAGCGAGTTCACACCTTCTGCCACCTTCATGTGAGTGTAGCCAATCTCCTTAAAGAAGACACACGGGACACATGTAAAAAATGACAGAAAGGTCTGCAAATAAAAGTGTACATCATATACAGGCACACGTCATATAAAGAGCATTGAGGAAATGTGTAACCCGACATGTCACATTGTTAAACACACCATCTGCAAAGCCGTCCATTAAAAACTGTTGAGAAAAGGGACGGACAGACAGACAGACAGACAGACAGGCGATCATCAATCATGCCAGGACGACGCCGATTATCAGGATGGTCTCGCAAGGCTAGCAAATGTGGGCCTACGCAGCCCTCAGAGACTATAATGTGCTTTAAAAGGGGTCCACGTTATATAAATGAACGTGACTTTGGATCACAGGTTCAAACAGCCTTACCTTGATGAACTCAAGCTTGAGGTACTCGGGCATCTGGAAAGTTTTGCACACTCTGAAGATGTTTCCGATGATGTCCTCTGGAGAGTAGCCCAGTGCCCATAGATGCTCAACAATCTGACAAAACACACAATCTGTAAAACTACAGCAAGACATGGGTTGACAATTGTGTCTTTGTTAAGATGTATGACTATACTGTTCATAATAGGTACATTAACTGCAATTAGTGTGTGTGTGTATGTGTGTATGTATGTACAGTATATATGCTAAGTGAAACATCTGACTTGACGAAAAACCACCTTGGATATTAACTGTCAGTAAAGGTGTATTCAAGTTCAGATAAGTAAAGAAAATTAAACTACACTATATGTAAGAGGCAGTAAAGGGGAATTGTCTGATTGTCCAAGTATAGTTTCAAAGCTTCTGATGGAGCACCCTATGGCATTAAGGGGAGCTACGTCTCTCTTTTGAGTTCAAAATATCAACAAGCTTTCTCCAGCATCCTGACATGCAATCATCACAAGTATATAATATTGAACTGTGTGTTTTTAACAGAAGCAGCAGATAATACCTTGTATGATTCATCAATGTTGCAATTTACACAGTGTTCCAACATGGTTTTCACCAACAGGGGGTGGGGCTCATCGCATACCTGCGAAAACATTCACATAATAATATTAGGGTAACCCAATGGATGTGGGTTTTGATAACTTAAAGTGGTTCATGGTAACTTAAAGAGGACTTAAACAGCATACCTTAAAAACATTTTCACTGTTAATGAAGCCAAACCCCGAATTGGTGGACTGCAGATTATTAAGAGCCTATGAAGACAAATGGAAAACTTTTCATCTTTGTTAGGGTGCACTAAAATATTAGAAGAAATTATGGTTCACATAGGTATTTAGGAAGAAATTAAAAATTACAATAAATGATCACAAATATTCACGCATACACACTACATTTTATGACGCTGACTAAATATTTCTCAACCACACTTTTTGGGGTCTAAATACATTTGACATGTACACATATTTTGATGTAATTTGGAAAGTTAAATAGTGTATTACTATTCCCAATTACTCTCTGGATTGCATTTATAGAATTACACGTATATGCCAGACTATTGCTCTCAGATCAATTTCTTTTCGCTGAGATTAGAGTCTAGAAACCCTGATCACATTAGCGTTTGTACAGCCACCCTGCTGGCGGTCCAATTAGCATGGCTTAATGAGATGACGTTGAAGTCAAGCGTGTTTCCAAATGGTCAATGCCGATTGGTTCTGCCCAATAGTTTGCAAAATTAACCAGAGGTCTACGCCCCGTAGGAGGACGCGAATGCGAAAACTTCCCAATGGCGTGTAGAACTGGAACTGGAAGCATTAGGAAACTTGCCCTCCTCATCTCCACATGTGCAGAACTATGAACACTCCTGTTGTGTTCCAAAAGGGTTTACACCCTTAGGCTGGTACATGGTGAAACTAAAGTTTCATGCAACCTGCAACTAAATTTAGTTGAGGGTGTAGAAAATTGTGCTTTATATTTTAGATATTCTATTTCAGATATATATATTAGCTCTCATAAGGGCGTAAGAGAGTGCCATGTTATTGCTTAAAAGTTAATAGATTGGGAACCAGTGGAAAGTTACAGGCAGTGCAGAACAGGGCAGCTATCTCTCAAGGTCAGGCGTGTGGCAC
>JAODUK010000006.1:3741460-3754732 GCA_027564635.1 Typhlichthys eigenmanni
CGTCCATTGGCTGTTTGGCTTAGTTGTGTTTGATTTAGACAGAACAGTAAGATGTGTGGCTGAGGAAGCTGATGACATAATAGAGATGGAAGAGGAAAGATTAGTGGCCAGAAATAATGCCTCCACGGCAGCTTGGAGTTATGAATATATTTTGATGCATTTTGCCATAACCTTTGTGTTTTTACATATGTTGAAAAATATCGAAATAAATATCGATATTTCAATTTTAATGATCAATATCGCAATATCACATTTTATCAATATCGTGCACCCCTAATAAATATATATTTTGTATCCTATTCTGCTCTTATGTGTTTAGCACTTTAGTATTAGGAATTTATTTTTCAGGCCACTAGGAACTTTGATGATTTAATTGACGTGGTAGTAGACATTATGCTGTAACTATTCTGATACAATATTGGGAGCTTACAATTGGTGATGTGTGACCTGTCCAACTAGTGACACATGTACCACATGTAAGTCGCTGTAAATGTAAAAGGAAATGTTGATTGACAAAATATCCCCATGGTTAAACAGAAATAGTGTTAGGGACATGAAATAGTGTTAGGGACATGAAAAGATTGGGCAGATGAATGAAAATGGTAGAGAACTAGGCTCGGTGCGGAAAGTGATGATGATGGAGAAAGGTTGTTGATTTTTTAAAAGCTCAACTTCAAAACAAAAACACCTATGCTCTGCCTCCCCATCTCTTCCAACACCGCACACTAGACGCACATTGAGAAGGCTGGGATAGTGTGGTGCGGTGTGAACTAGAGCAAAAGCTGTATAGAAACACCATATTATTTTTCCATTATTATTTCACACACACAACGGACAGCTAGTGATGCTTTTTTTTCTCTCTGCATACTCAAGGTGTATTAGCTACCAATGGCTAACCCCACCTTTAATTAACTGGGTGTGTCTCTGTAATAGTTCCTTCCCCTTTGCAGTTACCTTGTTGTAGCCTATTATCTGGTATAATGTTAGGAGGATTTCTTCTTGTACCTGTAATTTCATTTTTCCCCATTCTCATCCTTGAGGTGTTCAGAGTTTAGCCAGTACCAGGCGTTCACAATCACCTGTAATTTATTCTTTCCCCATTCTCAGCCTTGAGGTGTCCAGAGTTTAGCCAGTATCAGGTGTGGACCAGCGCTCATAATTCCTTCTTTCCCCATTCTCAGCCTTGAGGTGTCCAGAGTTTAGCCAGTACCAGGTGTGCACCAGCGCGTGCCCGGCCTCCTGCTCGGACCTCACCGCCCCGCTGTACTGCGCCCACCCGTGCACCGAGGGGTGCCAATGTGACGCGGGCCGCGTGCTGAGCGGCAGCCGCTGCGTGCAGCGGCAGGACTGCGGCTGCGAACGCGACGGCCTCTACTACCCGCGCAACCACACCTTCTGGGCGGGCGACGCCACCACCGGCGGTGAGTGTGCCCTCCGCTGCGTGTGCGGGCCGGCCGGGCAGGTCTCCTGCTTCAACGACTCGTGCGAGGAGGGCGAGGTGTGCACGGCGTTGGTGGGCCACCTGGGCTGCTTCCCCCGCACGGAGGGCCTGTGCTCCGTCACGCAGGGAACGGTCACCGCCACCTTCGACGGGGCCTCGCTGGCCTTTCCGGGCGACAGCTCCTACTACCTGGTGAAGCTGTGCGGCCCGGCGCCGGCCAACAGCTCCACGCTGGAGGTGAAGATAGGCAGGAAGCTGATGAACAAAGGCCCCACCTGGCTGAGACCCGTGATTGTCAGGGTGGGGCACCTGGAAGCCCAGATGGGAGGGATGGATTTTAACATTGTGAAGGTTAGTGTTGATTTTCTCTAGTGCAGAAGAAAAACGCTTCTCACCATGGTTACTGCACCATACCAGAGCCATGTAGAAGAGAGAGTTGCACCGTAATTCTCAATGGTCACGTGATTCACAGGTCCAGGAAGTGCTTGGTGGACATTTTGAACCAATTAATACGTTAATGTTATTTAGTAAGTCAATAAATGCATCAATGTACATTTAGAATATATGTTATAGGGGGCTTCTAGTATTCATGGCTAACTTCTAGGAACTTTTACAAGCTTCCACGATTCCCCATTGTGAAAAACCTTTCCATTGGAGTGAACTGAGTTAACGCAACTCTCTTCTACACGGCTCTGCACCATATCATATATCCCAACCCTGGTGCTGCTGGAGTACCATTGCCCTGCATGTTGTAGATGTCTCCCTGATCCAACACACCTGATTCAAATGAATGGGTCTTTCTGCATAGATTGATAAGGACCCATTCATTTGAATTAGGTGTGTTGGAGCAGGGAGACATCTACAACATGCAGGGCAGGGGCCCCCCAGGACCGGGATTTGGAAAACACTTTTGCATAACGCACCACGATCCTCCACCCTTCACCGACCGACCATCCTTGTGCTTTCCAGCTGAACGGTGAGCCAGTGGTGCTCCCGTACGTCCACCCACTGGAGCTCATGATGGTCTACAAAGCCCCCGGCAATGCCACGGTGGTGGAGTCCAACGGCAGCCTGCTGCGTGTGCACTACACACGCCTGGGGCTCCTCAACATCTCCCTCTCCACGCGCTACTACAACATCACCTGTGGCCTCTGCGGCGTCTTCAACCGTAACGTCACGGACGACCTCCGCCTGCCCAACGGGCGCCTGGCGGAGTCCGTCGAGCTCTTCACGGATGGCTGGCGGGCCATTGCCGACGACCTGACCTGCAACGGCGACTGCGACGACCTGTACCGCATGTGCACGGACCTGCGGCTCTACCAGAGCCCGTGGATGTGCGGCAACATCAACGACCCGGGCAACAGCTCCTTCCTGGCGTGTCACGCCGCGGTCAACCCATCGCCGTTCTTCAGGAACTGCCTGTACAACATGTGTGTGAGGGAGGGCAACCGTTCGGCCCTGTGCTCCTCGCTGCAGGCCTACGCCTCTGCCTGTCAGGACGCCCAGGTCGGCCTGGCTTTCTGGAGGAGCGCCACCAACTGCCGTGAGTAGACGGTGTTCCTCCGTACATACATTACTGCAAGTGTTTTCCCAATCCTGCTCCAATGAATGGGTCGTTATCAGGGTTCTGCAGTGATTGATAACGAGTCATTCATTTGAATCAGGTGTGTTAGACCGGGGAGACCTCTGTAAAAGGTGCAGGACAGTAGGTACTCCAGGACCACGCTTAGGAAACTACTGCTCTACTGCTCTACTTTACGGTCTATCTAGCTCTGATTTTATTTCGCCGCTTGAATCAGTCTGCAAGCCCTTGATTCTAAAGTGTCATAGAGGAGGTGCCAATACATCTAAATCAAATCAAACGTCCTTGCATACTGTATGGTTGGACTATTACCTACCTTTATCTCACCCAATCAGAATGTTTAAAATCAGCCAAAGCACCGGTGGAAATCGAAACGTACAAACGTATGATCTTTGGAAAGGCTTAAAGGCAGGCTTAGTCATTCTCGAGAACGCTAGCTAAATTCAAGCTCAAATCAAAACAGTATTCCTCCGCGGCGCCGAAACGCATTGTGAAGCGTTGTGTTGTGTTGTGTTGATGTGAGCGGTGTTCGCCACTTTGTTTTTGTTTCTATTTACGGAGCCAGGGCTGTGTAGACTTTACTCTTAAGCTTGCCGCTGATCAGGTGTTCCAGATCAGGGGTTCCAGACTGACACTCGCTGCGACATGAACAAGAACGTTCACGATGGTGTCGCTAAGGCTACCATCTCTCCCAGCCTGTCTTCGGTCAAGGAGGCGTTTGACAACTGGTCTCTCCCACCGTGCAGCGCTGCCCTGTCCGGACAACAGCCGATTCGAAGAGTGCTCCAGCGCCTGCCCTTTGACCTGCGCCTCCCTGGACGAGCCGGTGGAGCCGTGCGCCCTGCCGTGCGGCGAGGGCTGCCAGTGCGAGGAGGGCTTCGCGCTGCGGGATGGCCTGTGCGTGGCGCGGAGCGACTGCGGCTGCGTCAGCCATGGGCAACTGCTGGCCACCAACCAGACCTTCTGGACAGACTGGGAGTGCCAGGAGCGCTGCTTCTGCAACGGCTCCGACAACAGTGTGTACTGCCAGCTGTCGCCGTGCCAACCTGAGGAGTACTGCCAGGAGACGGACGGCGGCCTCTACGTGTGCCAGCCGCGGGCCGACGCGCTGTGCGTCGCCGCCGGCTACGGCCACTTCCTGCCGTTCGGCGGCGTGCCGTTCGAGCTGCAGAGCTCATGCACCCTGAGGATGGCCACCACCGCCGGGTGCGTGGGAGTCGGGGGCGACGGCAGGGGCAGCCCCGAGGCGCCCGGCCCCGGGGGCTTCCCACCGTTCAAACTGGCAGCAAGGAACGAGGAGCGCGACACAGGCCAGGCCATTTGGGTGAGGGGCTTTGTCCTGGAGGTCTACGATTATGAGATCGAGGTTCTGCGGAGCTACAAGAACACTGTGACGGTAAGTTCATTACCCATCGCTAAACCAAAAGCACAGTCATGGTTTAATATCGCCCTTCGTCCCCCTACTCCACCTGTAGAAAGTATCTGGAATCAAATACAAAGTCAGGTGGTCTGAAAATGTTCATTCAAGTTCTTTTGGTTTGACACACATTTCTGGCATGACCTGTGAAGGTCATGGCTGTTGTATTTGTGAGCTATTTCTAATCAAGCCGGTGGAATACCCAGGCAGAGGATGAATTCCTCTTTGATTGGCTTAAGGTGGCTCTGATTTCAATGGGAATCTTTTACCGCAATGGATTTGGCTCAGAACGTACCCTGACCCTGAGTGACATTTGGAATGGGTTCACAAACTGACTCAAAGATCTGAGGAGAGCCAGAAATCACCCAAACATAACACAACACACACACACGCATGCTCGCAAATACATGAGGCCTGCACACTCTCTCTCTCTCTCTCTCTCTCTCTCTCTCTTTCTCTGCAAGTAATCATCTCGTTGCCCATCGCTTTGTAGATGAAACTCGGTTGCTTGTTTGTACAGTATTTTGGGCTTTTGTTGCCTAGGTATCCCTCAATAATATCTTTTAGCTCCCATTGGTATTCGTCTTGAGTCGTCTGAAGTTGAGATTAGTTTAACTGTACCTTCCCATTTTGTGGGTTATTCTGCCCGTTGTCGCTTCAAGTCAAAGTTCCATTGTCTCTCATCACTATATCGCTGCTAGTCTCTTGCAGTGTGTCTGCATCTTAAGGGTATAGTCATCTATTGCAAGCTAATTGTAAGCTAATAACACCTCTCGTCAAATTCACAAATTATCTCCTTGCATTCCACTATCTTATTATTCTCTGTGCGTGCTGAAAAAATAATCTGGTACTTCTACACAGCCCTGGCTCCGTAAATAGGAACATAAACAGCTGCTTGGCTTCACAATGCATTTCAGTGTGTGTGGGCAGAGCTCTGAGGGAGTTTGATTTGAGCTGGAAGTTGGCAAGCGTTCTCGAGCATGACTATCCCCGCCTTTAAGACAAAGTCAGCGTCTCTCTGTCCTCTGCCCCAGGTCAACAAGGAGCGCCTGTACCTCCCTCTGAAACTGGGCCCGGGGAAGGTCACCATCTTCACCTTCGGCATGCATCTGGTCCTGGAAACCGACTTCGGCCTGAAGGTGGCCTTTGACTGGAACACCCTCCTCCTGCTCACTCTGCCCCGGGACCTGTACACCTCCGCCTGCGGGCTCTGCCAGGGTGTGCCCCTGTCCCCACCCATGCTCTCCACCACCGACTGGGGCATGGTGTGGGCGGAGAGGGACACCTTCTGCCAGGTGGGCTGCGGGGACTCCTGCCCCCGCTGCGGGGGCACGGGGGAAAAAGCGCTGGGCGACGACGGCAACGGCGCCCTCATGGTCGCCGACGGCAACGGCGGGGAGGAAGACGGTGGCGGCAACGGTGGCGTCCAGCAGCGCGGCCCGGCCATGCGCTTCCACGTCGGCGACGGGCTGTACGTGTTCGTGGAGCCCGAGGCGGTGCGGCTCTGCGGCCTCATCGTGGACCGCGGGGGCGTGTTCGCACGCTGCCACAGCAAGGTGGCGCCGGCGTTCTTCTACCAGAGCTGCCTGCAGGACACTTGCTTGGACCTGGGCGCCCAGGAGACAATCTGCAACTGGCTGCAGATCTATGCCAGCACCTGCCAGACCCAAGGGGTGCCTGTGATTGGCTGGAGGAGTGACACCCCCTGCTGTGAGTAGATGCCTGGGTAAAGATTAAAGGTGCTAAATGCGATATTTTAAACATTACTACAGCAGCAAGCAACTACTTTCTATGTAAAGATAAGGTGGCGTTAGTAATGGTGTCCATAGCAGAGAATGATACTTATGACACAACAATAGGTGATTTGTGTATTCCATTCTCCCTGTACTAATATTGGAAACACTACAACAACACTTTTTTGTAAAAAATATACACTAATTTAAAATCTGACGACTGCAACACACTCCAAAAAAGTTGGGACTGTTGTGTTTACCACTGTAAAACATCATCATTTCTTTTGCTTACACGTATTTAATGTGTGGGCACTGTAAAGACACTGTTTAGCCAGTATAACCCCCCACTCCATTATTTAGGTCTTCAAGTGCACAGCTATCCAGGGCCTTTGTTGCCATATTTTTGTGCTGTGTGATGCACCACATTTTCTCAATCAGCAACAGGTCATGACTGCAAACAGGCAGATCTAGCACCCCCATTCTCTGGCACCTATACATCTTACTCTGTCGAAGCTGTTTGCATTGTCTTACTGGAAAATGCATGTCCCTGGAAAAGACCACACATAGACAGCAGAATATGTTGCTATAAATTGCGCATACTATACTCCTTAATGGTGCACTCACATTTGTGAAACTGATAAACCCCCTTTACAGTTACAGAGGCCGGCTTTTGACTTGATGTTGATGAAAGCTTGTTTAGTCCTTGACTCTCTCTTCTACATGGCTCTACAAGCTAACTCTTCTGCCCCCCACCCCACCCCTCCCCACGACCTGTTCCCCAGTCCTGAGCTGTCCGCCCAACAGCCACTACACCAGCTGCATGTCCGTGTGCCCGCCCCAGTGCGCCCCTGCCCGCGGCCAACGGGACTGCACCCAGGACTGCGTGGAGGGCTGCCAGTGTGACCAGGGTTACGTGCTCAACGGCAAGAGCTGCATCTTGCCGCAGAACTGCGGCTGCTACACCGACGGCAAATACTACGAGGTTGGTCTGGCGTCGCTACGGTGTTTTGTTTTGTTGTGTCTAACAATCCTCAGTCCGTCTGGGGAGCCGTCCAAAAGGGCATGCACTATCAAAACATACTTGGCAGTTGATTGGATGACTCAAATTGTTTTTGTTGTCTTCACACCTACAACGCGCCCATAGCTATCAGTACAACATTGACTGGTCAGATCAATTGTTGTATTCCACACTCTCCAGACTTATTCGCGTCAAACTGAAGCTCAAACTGAAGCTCGCAAGATCAGGATGCTAACAGTGGTGGTGAATGGGTGCTTTCGCTAGTGTTATTATAGCGCTGTACATCCACCACAGCAGGTTAAAGTGTAAACTTTCGTTCCACTAGTTTGTTTCTTTTACAGGAAGTGCTACAGAGGGTAAATCTTCCTGTCTAGTCTGTAATCAATCTTAATTCACAAACTATTTACCTTTTGAACGTTTATTTGGCTGCTTAGACAGTTTAGACAGGTGATAATGCCAAAACTGCTGAACAAGTAGCTTGTTCAGACACCCACAAGTCTAATCAGTCACAGTATCTTAAAATGTCTGTTATTTAATTTATACATACAGGCATCGAGACATCTAAAACATGCAGGACAGCGGCCCTCCAGGACCAGGATTCCCCACCCCTGCACTAGGGCAGTGTTTCCCAATCCTGGTCCAATCGCTGCCCTGCATGGTGTAGATGTCTCCCTGCTCCAACATACCTGATTCAAATGAATCAGGTATGTTGGAGCAGGCGTCTGCAGAGATTGATAAGGACCCATTCATATCAGTCAGGAGACATCTACAACATGCAGGGCAGTGGGTCCCCCAGGACCAGGGCTGGGGAACGCTGCCCTGGGGGGAACGCTGAACTGTGACACATTCTGCCCGGTCTGCCTAACCATCACCCCCCCCACCCCCTCCCCGCCCTCCCCAGCCCAAGCAGCTGTTCTGGAGCAGCGACTGCACCAAGCGCTGCCAGTGCATCGGGCGTAACTTGGTGCAGTGCGACCCGCGGCGCTGCAAGGCGGAGGAGGAGTGCGTCCTGCGCTATGGCGTGCGCGGCTGCTTCGCTCGCCGCTTGCAGCACTGTGTGGCCTCCGGCGGCGGCGTCTTCCGCACCTTCGACGGGGCCTCGCTGCGCCTGCCCGCCTCCTGCTCCTTCGTGCTGTCCACCAATTGCCACAAGCTGCCCGACCTCTCCTTCCAGCTCATCGCCAACTTCGACAAGTGGAGCACGCCCAACCTCACCACCATCTCCCACGTGTACCTGTACATCAACGAGGAGAACATCCTCATCTCCGGCAGCACCGTCAAGGTGATTTTACTGACTGACGGACCGCATCTGCGGAAAGGTTTCAGTTTACGGTCGACATGCGCTTTTGCATTGATGGGTTCCAGACTGATAATAATAAAACTTAAAAACATGTACTACTACTAGAGTACTACTGCTAGTACTCTAATTTTATATATGATCTAATCTACAGAAATCTAATATAATTTATATATGACCTAATCTAATCTAATCCCACCACCTTCCCAACATCTCCACCGGTGCCAGGTCAATGGAACGCCAGTGTCTGTGCCCTTCCTCACCGGCTTGATGACGCGGCTGTTCACCTCGGAGGGCTTCCTCGTCATCGACACGCCCCAGGACATCCAGGTGCGCTACAACCGCTTCAACACCCTCAGCATCTCCATGGGCCAGAGGCTGCAGAACAAGGTGTGCGGCCTGTGCGGGAACTTCAACAGTGACCCCAGCGACGACTACATCACCTCCAGGGGCAAGCCGGCCGTCAGTGCCCTCGAGCTGGCACAGAGCTGGAAGACCAACGGTATGCAAAACAGGTATGCAATACAGGTATGAACATGTTAATGAGGATAAAGAAAGCACTCTCAGACAGTCGCAAGGATTTCAAAATTTCCAGACTGATTCTTGTGGAGAAATCAAGAGATAAGGATGCTAAATGGGTGATGATGTTGTGCTATAGTGCTGTATATCCACCACAGGAGGAATACGTTTAAATGAACTTCCCACTAGATCTCTTTTTGTGCTACCGATGATGGGTAAATCTGGATTCATACAGCGCTTTTCCAACCATTCCGGCCACTGAAAGAGCCGCACAGTATAGCCTCACATTCACAGATTCACACACACATTCACTCACCGATGGTGATGGCTGACATGCAAGGCTCCATTTAACCACTGGGAGCCGTTAGGTTTAAGTGTCTCGCTCAGGGACACCTCAACACTTGGTGAGGAATTAGCGATGTTCGAACTAGCAACTTCAGTGCATTATCCACTGCACCACTGGGAGAAAGATGGGAACAAAGATGTACCGTATACATCTTGGGACAAAGTTGTTTTGTGTAAAGCTGCCAAAGAGTAACTTGAATATGCATTCTCTATCTAAAACAGTTGGTGTTAGCAATTAGCTAAACATTAACACTATATAGTTAAACATAGATAGTGAAGCAATTAGCTAGCATGAAACCCGACAGACTGGAATGAATAGAGAGATTTTAACCGACAGCCAAAACAGAGCATTACAATGGTCTGTTAGTATTCTATCTTTGGTTATTATATAATTAGCATTAGCAATTAGCTAAAATTAAACCGAAGAAACTGCCGTGAACAGAGAGGTTCCAACGGACATTTTTGCCCTCATTGCACCATTTTGCTTGTTAGTATTCCAACATCTTTGGTACATAGTTGGCAATAGCAATTTGCTAAAAATTGTTAGCGTTAGCAATGAGCTAACATGAAACCGATGCCCCTGCTCTGCTAGCTGCGATGAGACCCAGTATGTGGCGTTGGCCCAGTCCTGTGAAAACACGGCCGTGTTGGGTCTCCAGGCAGAGGATGGCTGCCAGAAGCTGACCCAGATGAAGGGCTTCTTCCAGCCCTGCCACGGCCTGCTGGACCCCCGGCCCTTCTACCAGTCCTGCTACCTTGACGGCTGCTACAACCACCGCAAAGCTCAGGTCTGCGGCTCACTGGCGGCCTACGCCGAAGCATGTCGAGCCCTGGGCACCCTCACCACCAAGTGGATCACTCAAGAAAACTGCTGTAAGGGCACCAACATGGCACCACATCCAGACACAAACATGGCACCTTTCAGACACAAACATGCACACAATCGATTTGAATATGAATCATATACTGTCACAATTTTTAGAACCAGGTGTATTTGCCAAGTGCATTATTTATGTCTAGGTACATAATGTGTACTGTACATGTAATACAGTACACATGCACACAGTATTACTGGTCAATTGTGAATAAATAAGCCATAATTAAAGTATAATTGAGCAGACAATTTTACTGTGAGTACAATTACAAGTATTTAGGGTATTTAAGGGTTGGACCAGCCATGCCTCACACATACATAAAGGGGTATGGGTTGATAAGGACTATTGCAGAACACAGTACATAATGTGTTTGGCCTTTTCAGGATATTGCTAAACTTCGACGGACATAAACGCAATACAAAACCCTTTATTAATCCTCACCTCTATGTAACCATATAAGATGTTTCAGGATGAAATAATACCTCCGCAGCACGGGCACGACTACCACTCACTAATGTTTCTAATAAAGCACTTCTAATTCATCCTCACGTGAACTGAGAATGGCACTGTCCAAACGCTGTTGCCATGTAAAGAACTGTGCTCGATTCTCCGCCAGTTGATGTGCGCTTGCAAAAGTCTTGTGTGTGACAGCTAACATTGTGCGTGGACCTGTCTTTAGCAGAATGGATCTACGACCCCTGTGCAGGAGAGATCTGTACTAACAACACTTGCGAGTTGGAGAACGGAGGTGACCTGTGTGGATGCCCTGAGCTGCCCCACATCCCCGGCAGTGAGTATATCTCCTGTTCTGGACATTGGTCTTGTGTGGATTCAGGCGCAACTTAAAATGAAGTAGAACACCCAAGTTAACGCTTCCAAGATTGCTAAAAGTTTTTTTTTTTTTAATTTGGTGAATATATCGGTGAATAATAATAACAGTTTGTTCTGTGTGCACGTTTAAAAATAAGTCAGGTGTTTAAACACAGCCCTGGCTCAGCCAATGGGAACCCAAACTGATGCAGACCGCACCGCAGAACGCTATCCTAGCCCTGCAACCTAGCAGTGCTTGTCCGATGTGGGCGGCAGAGCATCTGAGGGGGACAACCCTACGTAAGGCGCTGAAGTGCTTTCCTTTTGATCAAGTTCAAATATCAACAAACTTTTTCCAGAATCCATGACTCCACCTTTTAAGGAGATGTATAATTTGAATTGGATTTTCGAAATTCACATTCCAGAAACTCCAGTGATGCATCATATCCAAAATATGATGCTTCACCGGAGTTTCTGGAATGCGAATAGACTGGAAAAGGGTCAGGGAACATTCATCATGCTTATTTTCCTGTTGGCTGAGTCACGAGAGGGCGTTCCATAAATAACAGGTGGTGACGGCTCAAAGTGTTGGGCCGTGGAAAAATGTCAGGGTATGGGTGTTACTGCGGCAACCTCCCTTCCCCCCCATAACATCCGCATCCGTCCGCCCCGCCCAAGGTGATGATGACATCATTCAGGCAGAGGTGACGTGCAAGCACGCCAAGATGGAGGTGTCCATCTCCAAGTGTAAGCTCTTCCAGCTGGGCTTCGAGAGGGAGGACGTGAGGATCAACGACCAGCACTGTGCCGGCATCGAGGGGGAGGACTTCATCTCCTTCCACATTAACAACACCAAGGGCCACTGCGGCTCCATTGTGCAAGTAGGCACGAGTTACTATGAACTCACACACACCCATTCCCCCCGCCCCCGCTACTGTTGTTGCTATTGTAAGCCATCGCCACTGATCCGTCTGTGTGGTGGTGTGTTATAGTGTTAATTTTGCACTACAAAAATACATCTTTGCCTTAACTTAGTTATCTTTGTTGCCTTAACTCAAATAATATAAAACATATTTAATCAAATCCAAATCAAATGTATTCAAAAGCAGTTAAGCAAAAAAGTTAAACACAAGATTTTTTACAATGTAGATGCATTTATTTATTCAATCAGATTCCTCTTCTTGTATATATTCTATAACTAACTGTAATAATATCATATTTTCAATATAATATTGGAGATATAGAGCACATCTGTTTGTCATTGAGTCATTCATTGTCTGATTGTCTCTCTGACAGTCGAACGGCACACACATCATGTACAAGAACACTGTGTGGATAGAGAGCGTCAACAACACGGGGAATATCATAACCCGAGACAAAACCATCAACGTGGAGTTCTCCTGCGCCTATGAGCTGGACCTCAAGATCTCCCTGGAGACAGTCCTTAAGCCCATGCTCAGGTCAGACGGCTTCACAACGCCCCACTAATGCTTGTCTAGAGAAATAATAATAATAATAATAATAATAATAATAATAATACTACTAATAATAAGCTACATGCATTTCTCCTCTTATCATACTTTTTTTCTTGCCTTCTGATTCCGTCACTTTAATCCATGTGGATTAACCAGAACATTGTTTTCCTTGGGTTGGGCTCGGATACATAAATAAACACCTGTCACCTTGGTTACAGCGTGATCAACCTCACCCTGCCCACCCAGGAGGGCAACTTCATCACCAAGATGGCGTTGTACAAGAACTCCTCGTACCGGCAGCCGTACCGGGAAGGGGAGGTGGTCCTGAGCACGCGGGACATCCTCTACGTGGGCGTATTCGTGGAGGGCGCCGACGAGAACCAGCTCATCCTCATAGTGAACATGTGCTGGGCCACGCCCTCCCGCTACAGCAGCGACCGGCTACGCTACATCATCATAGAGAGAGGGTAGGCTAGGCTAATTGGGGTTTAGCTACATCATCATAGAGAGAGGGTAGGCTAGGCTAATTGGGGTTTAGCTACATCATCGCAGAGAGAGGGTAGGCTAGGCTAATTGTGTTTTAGCTACATCATCGCAGAGAGAGGGTAGGCTAGGCTAATTGGGGTTTAGCTACATCATCACAGAGAGAGGGTAGGCTAGGCTAATTGTGTTTTAGCTACATCATCACAGAGAGAGGGTAGGCTAGGCTAATTGTGTTTTAGCTACATCATCGCAGAGAGAGGGTAGGCTAGGCTAATTG
>JAODUK010000006.1:3760794-3777797 GCA_027564635.1 Typhlichthys eigenmanni
AAGTTAACAACACTGCAGGGGACAAATAACCCACGCAACTCCAAGTTAACAACACTGCAGGGGACAAATAACCCACGAAACTCCAAGTTAACAACACTGCAGGGGACAAATAACCCACGAAACTCCAAGTTAACAACACTGCAGGGGACAAATAACCCACGAAACTCACAACACAACAACTTGCACAGAACGGTCCAAACCTACAACCTCTGGGTCTGATTTTAACTTTGCCCTTTGACAACATGCACAAACTGGGAATAACACAGACTACATGACTGTTTGTTACACACCGAAAGAATTAATTCAAAACACTGCTATCAAAATGTTTAGAATTGAGAAAAAACTAACAAAAGGAAATTTGGTAAAATGACAGCTTACAGTACTAAGGTGTAACTAATTCTTATGTCTGGGGAGCTAAAGCCCCTAAAATAGATCTGTGACATCCCTGACCGTAAGATTTTTTTTTTTTTTACCAAAACAGCATATATTATATAACCTTACAGTAACTACCAATGTTTACTTTATTACAGTACCGTTATCAATTTTTCTCGGCAGGTTTTTTTCTCAATTCTAAGCATTTTGGTAGCAGTGTTTTGAATGTATCCCTTCAGTGTGTAACAAACAGTCATGTAGTCTGTGATATTGCCAGCTTGTGTGTCTTGAGGTCAAAGTTAAAACCCAGACGTCATACAGATGTTACCACCTCAAAACGTGTTTTTGTCACCCCATCATGACGCAGCATGTTGCCCATCTTCTTGGGCTTTTGGTTGCAGTTTCGACAAATAACCGGCTGATGGCGTTTATCAGTCCAAGCAGTAGGATGCTGCTTTGCATTTCTAGCGTAATGTGAACACAGGTTTGTAATGTGGTGTGTAATGTTTGTGAATGTAGGTTTGTACTGTTGTGTGTGAGTTGTTAAAACACTGCGTGAAGATTTCAGAAATAGCGAGTTGTTCCATGAAATGTTTCTGAGCAAATTGTAATATTAACTTGACGCAATATTGTAAGGCTTTTTTGGTACATGTCTACTTGCGTTCTGCTCTATAGACAACATGCAGCGTATACACAGTCGGTCTATCTTGAGTGTGACTTGTAGAGTGACATAACAACTGACATCCCATGTAGTGTTACTACAGCTACATCACTAGCTTAACCGCTAAAGAAATGCTGCTAGCATCGCGCCATGCCTTGTTGCTTCAGTGTCGTATTGGCGTTCACACGGACGACAGACGAGGGAGACAAAGGAACAGCCTGCTGTTTATTTTCAATGGGAGTTGTCTGGTGTAACCAGACCATATTCAATGGGCAGAGATTTCGTTTGAACATTGGGGGGGACATATAAAGCGGGGGTCTGGGGGTCCTCCCCCATAACATTTTGAGAATCAAACACTTTCTGTATTGTGGAACAATTTGTGCCTTTTCTGCATTAAAACATTAAATAGAAGAACCCTGGCACAATCGCACTAAGGGTTATCAAACTATGTATTTCTCTGGTAGGCATAGGCCTATTTCATATATTTCAACGTAGGCCTGACCTAACCTATACTCTTCTGTCATCTTTTCTTTGGGGGAAGTAAATATGCATGTAACATATTCATGTCAATGATCAATTAATTTATTTTAATTATCGTATTAACCCCTGGACTTCAATAGCTCATATGTTCATGTTCAAAACCTACTGCATATTCAAATCATCTGTGTTTTAGGATGATTTAAGCTTAAATACTGTAGCTACCGCCGGGTAGCCCCTAGACCGTCTTTCATGTTTTTATTGGGTGGGACAAAAACACTTGTTTGAAACATTAAGGGGGAGACATCCCCTGCATTCCCCTTGGAATCTACCTCTATGTCATATTCACTTTGTGAATAGGTCTGGCCACGCTCCATTGGGAAGTGTTCGCAGTCGTTTCCTCCTACTTGGCGAAAATCTCTGGTTAATATTGAAACTATTGGACAGCGCTGAACCAGTCGGCGTTTGCTCACCTCATCTACCTCTACCACCATTTCAAAACAAGCTTGATTTCATAGTCATCTCACTAACCCCACCCTGATTGGTCCGCCAGCAGGGTGGCTGTAAAAACGCCAATACGAACAAGGTTTCCAGACTTTCCATTCCTGGCTTATGTTTCTTATTGGTTGGATCATTTGTTTCAGCAACGTGTTACGCTGCCTTCACTCCCATTGGCCACCTTGTCGCATCACTTAGTATTTGCGTAAAATAGACCCTCCAGCCGCTGAGCCTCTGCATGGAAAGGAGCCAGTTGGGGTGGTACGGGCATCTGGTATGGATGCCCCCTGGGCGCCTCCCTAGGGAGGTGTTCCAGGCACGTCCAGCTGGGAGGAGGCCTCGGGGAAGACCCAGAAGTAGGTGGGGAGATTGGGATCCCCCAGTCAGAGCTGGTTAATGTGGCTCGGGAAAGGGAAGTTTGGGGTCCCCTGCTGGAGCTGCTGCCCTTGCAAGTCGCGACCCAACTCCGGATAAGCGGATATGAATGGATGGGGACTCTTGTCTATTTTCGCCCGCCTAGCTGGCTTTGCAACAGCTACTTGTCTCGTGTCGCTGTGAATCACCAACTCTCATTGAAGATGAATGGAATCCGGTCGCTTTGTCTCCCACGCGTCGCGTGTCCTCTAAGGCCTCCAGTCCCTACCTGTGTTATCTTCCCGCGCTCTGACAACATTACTTGTGCGTGTGTGTTGTGTGTGTTTTGTGTTGTGTTGTGAGTCAGCCTGCTGTATTATCAGAACAATGTACTGACAGCGTTAAAGGTGTGCATTGAGACAATGATGTGGTGGAAGGGGAAGGGAAGGGGGAGGTGTTTTGGGAGCTCCCGGGCTGGTGGAGACTGACCTTACTTCCCGAGTCCTTGGGTCCACACTCCCCTTTATCGTACCACCATTTGTTTTTCAGTTTGTCTAAGACTCCTGCTTCACTCAGTTTCAATACGGCAAGGTTTACAGGCGTTCTTCAAATCACGATGGGGGGTGGGGAGGGAGGGGGCAGGGGGATTGGAGGTGGGGTGGGGTGGGTGGGAAATAACATAAATAACATCATAGGACATGTTATTTTATGTTATTCATCTCATCTCAAGAAACCTTAACAAAGAGCAGCTGAGCACTCTTGATGAAAAGCGACGGAGCCAAAATGGTGGGGCCCCCCCCCAAGCATACAGTACGTGTCTCTCTGCCCCGGCGACCACCGCCTCTACCTGTACATGTGAGGGCGGGGGTCTGTGTAGAGGGGGCGGGGCTAACAGACACATACACAAGGGGTCTCTGGCTCAGTCGCCTTTCCTTTGGAACCGGCGCATGCTGCCGGGGCCTTTCTCTGATCAAGCAAGCTGAGACACCCGTACTGCTAACGCCAAGCTAGTTGCACCCTTAAGACCATAATGTGTCACTACAGGACATGTAAGACGTCTCACGTAGCGCTAACGTCCGTCGCGTTAGCATGATGGTCCTGGGCGCGACTCAAAAACGCATTTGTGTCTTCGCTTGGTCACAGCGCTCGCTTTTAGGTTTGGCCGTCCCGGCAGATGCCCCCGTTGCCAAGGAGACATTTGTTCACCCTGCGTCAAGGTCACACGGGGCATAGCGACATAGCGGCTAACCTTCTCGCCACCTCCTCCGCTGCCACACTCTCCTTTGTCGTACCACCACTTGTTTTTCAATTTGTCCAACAGGCCTTGCTCATTGAGTTTTAACACAGCCAGGTTAACGGCGCTTCTTGGAAACGATAAAGCATATTAGGGTGACAGGGGTGAGTATGCTGTCCAATTGGGGGTGGGGTGGGGTGGGGTGGGGTGGGGGGGGGGGTGGGGTACAAGAGGGACAAAGCTGTTAATGCTGTTCACGGCTATAGACCTGAGCAGCGATCCCCAGGTAACACAAACACACACCGTGGGCACGCAAATCTCTCCACCCTGACTGGGAGACATTATAGGAGAGACCACTTTCTAGTCTATATGGGAGAAGACTGAATAAAAGCATATGCGACGGTTGGAGGAAAAGAGACAATCGGCTGCTTAATAATGGCTAAACCTATTTAGCCAATCGTGTGATTGCACTGGTGAGTTGAACAAACAGTTCTACAAAGGTAAACGACTTTTTACACATTATTTTGGGACAAAGTCAAGTCAGAGATTTGACTCGTGTTTGTATACATGCAGTTTTTAAGTCCCGTTAACCACTGAAAGTGCAGTTCTGGCTCTCTCTCATTCATTCTCCGGGCAGACAACGGCTGCTCGGCAGTGTTACCAAGAAGTCGACTACTGGTAAGGGTCGAGATATAAATATTAACACAGGCTAGAGTGAATCTCAAATTCTGAGCAATTGAAGAAACAAAATATAATTTACAGACTAAAATACTCTCATTGAGGACTAAAATGGGATGGGTCCTTTTGAAAAAGCGAAGGAAAAAAATGAAATACAGGACGGAGAGATGCGTCAGTGTGTGTTTTGAGTCTTTCAATTTACATTCATGTAAAATAAACAAGACGATAATTAATTGGTCAGAAATGTCACCGCTGACCCACATAAAGCTAGTATCTCAACAGGCTTTCAGCATTTCAACATAGACATCATTTAAAATATAGTTTTACGGTTTACAAAGCCATGTGAAATAACAGCCATAACAGCCTGTTCTGTCATTGGCGCATTTTCCCCGTGGTCACAGGAAAAGTAACTGGCAGAAATTGATAATCCCAGAAAAACAAATTGAGATTCCGAGGACTACTGTGATCTGTCAGGGACTCTTCGAAGTCAAAGTGATGGAAAACTGGCGCCAGTAATTTCGAGGGACAAATAAACACACTTTGCTCCATTCTACTATGTATACTTGTTGTGCAGTGAAAGGAACTCACAGAAACCACCAACGCAGGATAGTCTAGTGGTCTAGGTGTTAAGAGTCCCATAGATGGGCTACCTATAAGCATCTTTGAGCCAGATACCTAATGATGTACTCATTATGAATCTTTTTGGATAAAAACATTCGCTAAATGACTAAGACATTTTAAAATGGCTACCATTCACTTACCGGCGATGAGCAGTTGGGTGCATTCTGTCAAATCAATATGATTATATAAACACTATGTTTTTCTCCACACTCTCATTATGTTTGAGGAATAATACCAACAATATCAATTTGTGTATACAGTGGAACTGTTGTCGTTATAATTATACATAACCACCACACTCACATTTTTTTTCTTTAAAATATGTGAAGTGTGCAATACCAGCACTGAGGAAAAACAAAATGTGAGTGTAATTATTTACCTGTCCATGTTTTTTGCTGTAGTAAACAGACTGTAATAAAGCAAACGTATGCTGTTTTGCTGCCGTTACATTAACAATTGCTTCCAGTTGAACGCTTGCCGAACATCTTTGATCAATGGAGGTATGGAATGGAAGCACAACGCCCCACTGTAATGAGACTGTGTGTTCCGGCAGGTCTATAAATTCCTCTCAGTCAATGCTACCTTTGACAGTTAGGGCTCATAATTTTGTAATTTACTAAATATATAAAGTTCCTAAATTGTGTTAGTTCTTAATTGCGGCACAATGTGAAACATTCCGTTCAAAGTATACTGTAATTGCTAAAGCTTGTTTGCCTATCCTGTGGTCTTTTCCCTTTTGTCCCATGGGGTTTGGAAGTTTTTCCTTGCCCGGGGGGAGCAGCAGGATAAGAGGCGTTGTTTGTTTCCATGTGAAATATGGGCTGTACAGCCATTTGAGACTGTAACGTGATTATTAAGGGCTATATAAATACACTTGACTTGACCTGTAAATACAGTATGAGAATAAGACGATTACAGTTTGACAGACTCACACCAAGCTGGGCATTCACATGGCTTCAAAATCGTAATTTCTTGGGTCGCATAGACGTGACAGAGAACCAGCCAATATAAAGAAAAAACAGCAATAGGCAGCTATCATGCATTTAAATGTGGTGTATACCAACTGTACATATCTTCTAACATTTTGCCCAAATGCATCCAGAGCTGTAGCATGCCAATCAAACATATCAACCAAATAGAAAATAAGAAGCACAAACAAATATTTATCTGTTGCGAAAAGCTGTAAGATAAAACCCTATTTAACATCTTAACAAACCCCTACATACATTGCACAGACATTAAAAAGCCATGACTTCAACCTGAGACCAGACCTTTCAACCGCCTCCCCCATTCAACAAACAGAACCCCCTTTCCCTGCAAAAGACCCCCTGCCCACCAAAAGAACCCCTAATTTTACCAAAATAACTAATACTCACCAAAAGACCCCTACTAGCCAACAAAATAACCCCTACCTACCAAACGAACCCCCTACATCACCACAATAGGCCCCTGCTTTACCAAAAGAACCCCATACCAAACACACCACGAAAGGAACCCCTCTCTTTACCAAAATAACCCCCTACCCCACCAAGGGCCCCCTACCCCACCAAAAGAAATCCCTGTTTTACTAAAAGAACCTCTACCCACTAAAAGAACCCTGCTACTCAACAAAATTAACACTACCCACCAAAAGAACCCCCTGCTTTACCAAAATAACCACCTACCCACCAAAATATCGCTGCTACCCAACAAAACAGCCCATACCTACCTGAATAATCCCCTACCCATCCCCACTACACAAAAAAGACACCCTACCTACAAAAATTACCTCATACCCTACCAAAAGAGCCCCATACCCACCAAAAGAGCCACCCACCCCACCAACAGAACCCCCTGCTTTACCAAAAGAACCCCATTCCCACCAAAAGACCCCCTATCAACATCACAAGTGAGAGAGCGAGAGATGAAAATATATATATAGAGAGAAAAGGCGGCACATCAGGGAAGGTGGAATATCATAACAACACGTGGCACATATTGTTACACTATTCCACCCACCTTAACTGTGAACCCTTGGGTGTGGCTACGCCGTAGCCCTTGGAGTCCAGGTTGCCCCCGACCTTCATGGTGTCGCATGGCTTGCGCTGCTCCGTGTACTCGTTCATGGTTGACTCCAGCAGGAAGGCATACTTGCCCTTCGACTTGCGGACCCTGGCCACGCCTTCAGCCGTTGTCTTGGTAAAGACGGTGGGCTCCGCCGATTTCATGTAGCCCCACATCTTCTCATAGACGGCGATCTTTGACCTCTGAAGACCGGGTGGTTGGGGGGTAGGGGGTTACAGGGGTGTCACGGGAAATGGGGGCGTGGGAGAGAGTGCAGGTGCAGAGAACACATAGAACATCAGCCTCAAGTGAGAGTCATTCGTCACTGTATTCAGTGACACTATCCATATTTCTACCATACAGTAGAGACGTGAGTAATACAGCTTCAACAGGCCAGAACAAGGTCTTTGCCCCGGCTCACTATTTTTAAACACTGTACAAGAGGTAGAGAAGGGCGTGAGCCTCAAAGCTCTGTAAGTGGAGGAGTAGAGAGGATAGCAAGCTACAACAATGTGTTGTATAGTGTTGTACAGTATTTCTGCAGCTGTTTTAGACTAAATGTACTTTGTTTCCGGCCATTCATACCCAATCGTGTGGTTGCATTGACGTAAGCTACTCGCCTATACTGTCTTCCTATAAAACTGCCAAGGGCGTTTCAAAGATGGCTGCAAGTGGCGAGACATGCTTATTAGGACTTTGATTACAGTGCTCCATCTTGTTATTATTCAGGTATCTTTGCCCTTACCCTGAAGAACTCCTTGGTGGAGCCAGAGTCCAGCGTGCCGTAAGCAATGTCCGTCTGCTTTGCCAGGTCCTCGGCACTCTCTATGGGTGACACCATCCTCTCCACGGTGAGGAAAGCAGCCAGGTTGGCCGTGTAGGACGAGATGATGATGAGGGTGAAGAACCACCACACCCCGCCGACGATACGACCTGAAAGTGACCTGGGAGAGGGGAGGGGTGGGGTGGAGGGAGGGGTGGGAGGGTTGATGGAGCAGGGAAAGCAAGGCATGTGGATGCGGAGGAAAAAGTGGGAATGGGAAGGATGAGGGAAAACGAGGTTCCCACAGAAAGGGCGTTTGGGTTCGGAGAGAGCGGCGGAATCGAGACAGAAAAGAGTGGATTTCCACGACAAGGAAAAGGAAGGGGTTGGTGGGGTCGAGACAGAACAGAGGCGACAGTCAGTCTGTGATGTATCACCACCTGTGGCCAAGCTGCACACCACCGCAGAAGACGTAACGTCACGACAACCATGGACAGATGGGAGGACCAAATATATACAATAAGTTCATCTTTGCACCACAAGGTGGAGCCCTAACAACATCCATCCCCTCTGAACAGCAGTTCCCAATCATTATCGTCAGAGATTGCCGTACGACAAGCCAAATATGCTTGTCCCTCTCTGCTATAAAAACAAACAAAAGTAAATCTCTCCCTCTCTCTCTCTCTCCCCATATGTGTTAGCTGGATGTAAAGGACTGCGAGTCCTTTGGAGCAGCATAGCATGGCGACACCGCTCTATCCTGGTGCGGTGGCTCAGGGGATACAGGCCGGGAGTAGGGGGAGGTTGTGAGGAGAATCCTAAGCAATAAATGCTGCACTGAGGAGCGCAAACATGATCTCCCGTCGGTGCAAATCAAACAGCAGAAGATACAAAACCTTCAGGCTCGCATGTCAGGCAGAGAGAGAGAGAGAGAGAGAGAGAGAGAGAGAGAGAGAGAGAGAGAGAGAGAGAGAGAGAGAGAGAATGGAGGATATGGGGGGAGATCTGCGACAGTCAAATGTCATGGGTCTCTCATATACAGTAGAAGGTATATTACAATATTGTATGTGTAGATTTATGGCTTATTATTTGAATCTTGAGGTCATGAAAAAACATTAGCTGACGACATTTAAGGCTGAATGCACACTGAATGCAATGTGAATAGAAAATGACACAATTATCAATGAATTATTACTGACAATTTTTATTCACACTAGATAGATTAGGATCCGGTGTGAAATAACTTTTGATATAGAAATAATCATGCATATTTTAGCATCACATAGCGTTTGCATCACGTAGCATACAAGTGCTTTTATGGTTTATTTTTCTCTTTTGGGAATTAGATGAAACGAGAGAGAGCTGATGTGGAAGACATTCAATACTAATGTGTAAGTTACTGTAAATGAACTACACACGTGCATAAAAAGAGAGCGATAAGAAGAACAAAGGAAATGTGAATGCATGTGTATTTAAATGAGAGAGAGCAGAAGATGCAGAGATGAAGTGAATGACTGTAGACAATATTGACCTTGAGAAGGACCTTAATAAGGAAAGAGCTGGCTGGTGAGATATGCCTCTGGCTAGCCTGCAGCATTTAGCTCAGAATACCAGATACCTCTCCGTATGTACAGTATAGACCACCTACTTGCCTACTACCCCCCCCCCACCCCACCCAACCCAATTTCTGTTGAATCTCCACACCTCGCCAGAATGTAACCCAAATTATAATGTAAATTCAGAACTTGTGCGTGTTTGCCTGCGCTGCGTCTAAACCAGAGGTCTTCATCAGGGGAACCCTACCTACAGTATGTATTTTAAGGAAGTCACCTGACCTGCAGGATGGATTGTTATTCAGAAGCCGTGCATCGTTTGTAACGGGCAGGCCTTTAAACACCGAAGCTCGCGAGATCAGGCTGGTCTTGTGAGGCTACATAGGAAACCAAAGCATAAACAATCCTATAGCAACAAACAGCATCTGCAAGATTTTTATTGTAGTCTAAATTTTTACATATTTTCTCTAAAATATATACGACTCAGTACGACCTTTTTTCTCTCACAGTTACAATTGATAACATTATCATACATGTACAACGTAATTATAGCTATTTTGTAAAAAAAAAAAAAAAAAAAAAATGTAACCTACAATGACCCTAAACGGCTTTTCACATGGGAAGCGGGACCCCCTAGAGTTCAATACATTTCCAAGGAGAAGTGGGCGGGCTAGGAGGCCGAGGCGGGCAGGTTGGAAGGCGGAACGGCGGGTGGGCGCAGTCCCGAGAAGTTTGGCGCTTGTGTGTATGAATCGAGTACACGCCCACCCGCCTCCGAGATAAAATATATTTAAGTTTTGAGGCGGCGGTGCGGTGGGACACACATTCGCCTTCTTGACTTGTAGGCATGTAAGCTAGCAAGCATCATAGAACCGAATCAACTGACAGGATTGTGATAGAATTATAAATTGTTTAAATCTCGTTTCACAAGCTCTTACCAGACAATATGTACGAAATACGCTGACATGTTTGGACATAGCCTACAGTTAGTATTATTTTTAAAAACGATGTTGCACCAGTTACATGCTATCATAGTCACCACATAGTTTGTCTTAATTAACTTATTTACTGTTAATGAATCTATATTTTGGTTAATCTACATGGTTTGTTTACGGCTCTGTTCTCATGGTTACCTCAAAACGCGATGCATCCCTTCCGCGACTCTGGGCAGTAGATTTGCCTTCCACATGAGAGGCGGGTGGGAGGTTGAGCGGGATGCTGCTTCCCGTGTAAAAAGCCCTTAATACGCCGTCGTAAGCTTGTTTGAGCACAGTTCAGGACGTGTACAATATGCTGCTTTGGATGCCCATTAAGATACTATTCCTTAGTTAAGACCCCTGCTAGTCGGTTCATTCCCACTGCTTCTTACAAGCAGGAACATCAATGGCCCTGACTATATAGAATCCAAGTGTTATACGGTAGTTGGGGCAGTATATATTCTTATCTTAGAGGACATGTTTTTTGTAAGCCACGATGGTGTTAAATCCAATAAAGCCCAAACAGATCTAAATGTCAATACGGATTCCATTTACAAAGATATAAACAATTGACTTGTGTCTCTGTAGAAACTCATGGGACAAACATCCTGCTTACCTAAGTGACATGTTCTAGCTTTTTTTTCAAGCTGATATTTCATTATTCTGTATACATATTCCTGTGGGATTCAAATGAATTGTGCATAAAGTTTAACATTGTATAATTTGGTATTATTCATAACAGACAAAATGGGAAGTGACATCAATGCCACTTTCAATTACCTGTATGTGTAGCACAATGTCAACGATAGTTTCATTACAGAGAAACGTACCCCACAGCTCGTACATGTATAAAAGACATCAATGGACATTAAAGTAGGCCTTCATTGTAGGATAGATTTATAATATTGGAAATTATTTGTGCAAATTATTTTTTTGTTACAAATCGTGATACAACACGTATGTGTATTTATTCCAAATTAGTCCTTCTAACAAAGAAAAAAAAAGCATTAACTTCACATTATTACATGTGAACCATATCTGTATATTGAAGACACAATTCACACACAACACAGGCGACATTAGTAGCAGAGGAAGTAGACAACAGTGTTGGCTTGAGGTGTTTGAAATGAAGGCGGGATAATTGGATGCCCATTGAACTGCATTAGCAGACCCTGTGAGAGCCAAATGGCTGCAGCAGAGCTTCTCCACACTGGAGCTGTTACTGGCATTGTGCTTCGCATGACTGCAGATGTTGTGGGAACTCCATTTTAATAAGAAAAACAATTCCTTTAAGAACACCTGCCGCCGGTGCATACAAATGGGACTAATCTGTGGTGAGCTGAACAGATCACGCCGTACTTGCTCAACAGCGATTCGGGGTGGCTCAGGCAGAAGAAATCTGACCTGATGAGATGGGCGTGATTCAAAACAGACGGAACACCTGGAGCAGTCACAACCCATCGCATCTTCACCATCTGGCTGAAGGACACATGAACTTGATACCGCGATGGCGACAAATCCCTGCTGAGATTTGTCATCAATTGAAAGAGTAACGTGTCACAGTCTCATTTATGCTCCCTTCTCCTCCTGTTACCATGGAGACATAGCCAACAGAGACCAGGATATTAATCACTGAATTAATTATTATGGTCTGCCTCGAGGGGGCGGATGGGGGCGATTAGCCCTTATTAAGTGAGAAATAGATAGAGAGCTGAAAGAGAGAGCGATATCAGTAACAAACTTCACTCTGCATGTCTGTCTGTGTGGATGTCCACGGTGTTTTGCATCACGAGCTTCAACAGCGCAACTAAGCTAGCTCGTCAGAGCGGCAAGCGTCCCCAGCCGCGCGCACACACACACACACACGTGCACGCTTCCTTATCTGCCCTGTGCGTGTGGATTTGCATGTGCCCTTGTCAAGGTAAAAAACTAACACCTGAGTCAAAGGTCCTCCGATGCTCTGGGGGCTCTGTTGTGATACCTGGGGCGGACAAACCCCATGGGATTATAATGACAGGTGGATAATACAGAGGGCAACATACTGCCACACACATGCCACATCTCCCCACACACACACAGACGGCCAACGGGTTTAATTTATTGGCGACCCTGACACAGTAGCGCGGCACATAAACTCCTTATCTGCAGTACACACACGTCAATATGTGGGATGGGGTGGGAGAAGGAGGAGGGGTTATGGTCTGCACACATATGGTACCCCTTTTAAATGAGTGCGCTTAATGGACATCACACACTGCAGCGCCCCCTGCAGTACCGGAGCTTGCCACAGGATGCTTACGTGAGGCCAGGCGCTACACTGTAACTCAGGGTCCTCCATCTTGTGTGTGTGTCTTTGTTCTCCTCTGGTGTGGAGGGGGCTGAAAAATACAGGCCAGTTTTGGTGGTCCTTTCATCTGTTAAACTCTTAACCAACTCTATTATACGGTATGCAGTGCATGAGCCTTAAGGGCTTAAAGCGGTTAAAAGAACAATTATCTTAAAGACTTGACTACAGGAGCCATCTTAAAATAGCAATCCATCTAACTTTAATCTTAGCATAGCCAGACTGCTAAAACACAAGAGCTTAATAGAGCACAGACACTAAGGACTCATTAGTGACTACACAAGTTAACAATCTATATGCTTAACAGTAACAAGCAGATGTCGGCAGAGGGGCTACTACTGATGTTTGATGATGTGAACGTATAAAGCCCCACACAGAGACAACACAGCACCATACAAGTCCCATTCCAACAACCGACAACCCCCGGAAGAGCCCGTGGTGTCATGGTAACTGGGGTGTTTTGAAAGCGATAGGACCTGGGTCTTGTACAGTGGACAATTCAGGACAAATATGGAACGAGGTTGGACCACACAGCGCATGGGCGGCGACGCCTCCCCTACCGTAAGCCAACATTTCGCAGACCAATGGGAGCAACGGTGTCCGTAGTGCAGTACAGCATGGTATTTATACTGTAGCATGGCTCCTAATGGATTTGGAGCTGGCATGGCTTATAACACACGAGTACAAGTGTACACACTGAAGCTGAGACAATGGTTGGGCCTGCATCAATGAGAGGCATACCACAAAGTGTTGTAAAGTGCAATATGGTGAATATGCAAATGTATACAGTGCAAAGCCTAGACAGAAACCCTGACTTAAAGGCTAGGACACATAAGATGATGTGTTGCACAATGAGAAACATACCACACTCTAAGACTAAGGAATTCTGCGTAAGATTTTCACCCCAATCTGGCCTATAATTGATGTTATGGCTGTATCTATGTATTTGTAGATATTTCTGTCCAATTCACTTCATATTTACTAGCTATATAATTGTAGCCGGGACAGGGAGGGGGTAATTTGTGTGCATTCGCGAGTTTTAATCTTACGTAGAATGCCTTTAATATGTTAAAGGCCCTGGCCACCCACACAGTCTGTTTGTCTGAATATATTCTTCTCATTTTGGGCATGAGAGCTACAGTACACATTGCATAGGTTAAAACAACCAATCATAAAGAATTTGCCAATTGTCCTGCAAAAATAGGACATGGTAAAGTAATGGAGATGAGATGTAAATCAAGTTGGGTAGGATGTACGCCCATGCAGTTCTGAGAGGTCTAATTAGCTGCATTAACTTAAAACACACATTTTTCCTCAAATCCCACTCCATTACATGCCCTTCTATAGAGTATTTACATTCAGACACTTTTATATATATATATATATTGTATATATATATATATATTGTATATAAACATACAGTATGTATATTTCTTCATTGATTCAGCTGAGATTGAAACTTTCAGAAAATGCATTTCATGCATCACAATGACTAGGCTAGTCACCCTCTGAAATATAGTATAGTTAGTACTAAATGTTCCAATTTAGTGTTTAACAGGCATTTACTGATCACCACAGAGAAAGATTGAGGGCATGTAATGTGGAAAAACTATTTCCATAACACGCTCATCAAACAGGGGTAAGCAGTAACAGTATGTCTACCTGATAAAGCACTGTGGAAACATGTGTCCGTGTACAGCAACCCTGAGCTCTGACTGCAAAGGCCATCACCCACTGGCGGCGGTGTTCAACAGCGCATCAAGGAATATATATTTTAATAACGTTCAAAATGTAAAGACAAATTGATGGAGGCGCTGAAAAATCTGCAGATATTCAATGCGTTTGTATGGCTTTTGACGCTCAAGGAATAGAACCGTGTTCTATACCTTGAAGTCGAGGAGCTGGGTGAGGGGAGGGGGGCCTCATTAACATTAACGTTAAAATGTAAATGTTATGACACAGGAGGAGTACTGTTGGAAACAAGCCAAGTGCAATGCGGCTTCTAACGGATATGAAGTGTAGAGACATTTTCAGAACATAACATGTTTACACCAGCATTTATGCGTCCCATCACAGTTACCCATACCTGGGTGAGATGTCACAGCCCTGCTGCATGAAGGCGCCCAGGGAGAACCAGAGCGAGTTGAAGATGCCGAACTCGTTGGGGGGCTGGTCGCTCGGCGGACCTTCGGCGCCCTCTTCGGGCTCCTCGGTGTGCCACTCGTATGGGCTGAAGCGGCTGACCAGGAAGAGCACCACGCTGACGCCAATGTAGGCGAACACGATGCACATCCAGATCTCGTAGGCCAGCGGGTCCAGGAAGGAGAAGACCCCGGGCTTGGACTTCTGGGGCTTCTTGATCATGATGGAGATGCCCAGCGACATGAAGGGCTTGGAGAAGTCAATCACCTCTTCCCGGACCAACGTGATGGTCAGTGGGGCCACAGCGATTTCCGCTTTCTGTTGGGGAAGGGGGAAGACACAGGTTATTTACATTGTTAGTTGTATGCTCCACGACCACCCCATAATAAGCGATTCATAGCCACTTCTCGCATCTCGTCATATGATGCGTGTTAAGTGACGCCCCAAGCACCAATAGAAAGCATCCAGTTGCATTATTATGGTGCGCCAACAGGGAATATGAATACACAGCGCGGGTCATGATACCAAATAAAATGCCTATAGTCTCTTGCCTATTGTAGTTGTCTTTTACTACCTTGCTAATTTAATGATCTGAGCAGTTAAGCTTGTTTTAATAGCAGCAGACCAACAACATAGTTGGAAGCTAGGCTATCATAAGCATTTGTTGATAGCATATAGCATAGCAAGAGGAACGGAGCAGTCACGCTACAGCAGAAGCAGAGAAGAGAGCTGCTACAGGAGCCGGGACATACCAAACTGCATATTCTCTCGTGTTTTCAGGCGCGTCGACACGGGGGAATAGTACAGTGGCGTATTCTCTAGCTAGATATAGACATAGAAAGCAATAGTGGCGTCTGTCCCGACGTGCATCGCAGGCCACCGGTGTGCATTGGGCTTTAAGGTAATGTGTACACTGTACTGTACAGTATATCATTTATACAGTGAGTGGATATATATATATATGTTTCTAAAAAAAATTGCAACCCTACAAAACATTTTACCAAAGCAAACGCCAAATGGCATGATATTGGCAGTACTCCCGCGCCAATCAAGCAGCACATTGATCAAAATATCCTTCACACAAGCCAGGCATTCCTCAGAAAACAAAAGAGCAGTGCCTTTTCTTCCATCTCCAGCACTTATAATTTTCTGGATGTTTCGAGTAATTGAACATCTGCCAGTAAACATGGCCAGCAAAGGAAAATAAAAACCTAACCTGGTGACGCTTCTTTCAAAATCCGAGTAAAATAGGATTAAATTGTGTTATAGAAATATGCTTACATCACAAGAAAAGCAAAAATTGGGCAGAGCCATCTCTTTGGCCTGTAGTATTGCCCCACAGCAAATCCACAAACCCGATTACAGTTAGTGATTTAGCAACACTCCTGACCTCGTCGGGGTGGCGTTGGAGCACTGGGCTTAGCCTCAGGAAGAAAATCAAGTTGCATTACGACCCGCTGACAGTTAGGGAGAACGCGTGGAAGAAGGTGGACAAGTGGAAAAGAAAATAGATCTCAGCAAAATGTGCTAAGATGACAGGCTGTGCATTTAGTGTGCATTTAAGGATGTGGCGGGTTCAACGGAGAAGGAGCTTCCACATTGTGGGGCTTTTCCCAGCGCGATGAATGGTCACTAAGCAAGACCTTAAAGGGTAAAGTGCTGACAGTAGATTCCTGTGCCTCCATGGCTTCTTTATATATTCCTCTAAAATTCCCGAGCCCTCAGACACTCACTGTACCCCACTTTTCATGTATTGTATGTCTCTACGGTGAACAGAACCCCATAATCGTTCCTTACATTATCTAAAAGCTTTTTTTTTTTATAGACCTATGCATAAGGATGCCTTCATCCTTTTGGGTGAAAGCATTTCAGTACTGCCACATACAAATATGGCCATGTTTTTATCAAACATATTTGCAACCAGACAGTTTTGGGGCACTTGGTGAATTCCTGGGCTTTTCCTGAACTGCTTTCTAACATCTTTTGGAATTGGAAGGGCTGCCTTATGATTATAAACTAACAAAAAAAAGTATTCTAAACATGTTTATTTGTAATTACTGTTAAGCCCAGCTTCTCTAACCCCGTATACCAGTGTTCCCCAATCCTGGTCCTAGAGGGCCGCTGCCCTGCATGTTTTGGATGTCACCCTGCTCCAATACAGCTGTTTCAAATTAATAGCTCATTATCAGGAGTCTAACGATCCATTAAGTTGAATCAGGTGTGTTGGAGCAGGGAGACATCTATAACATGCAGGGCAGCGGCCTTCTAGGACCAGGATTGTGGAAC
>JAODUK010000006.1:3817616-3847682 GCA_027564635.1 Typhlichthys eigenmanni
TATCATTACAGGTGTATCTGAAGGTAGTCTTGTTAAGAGACACTACATATCATTACAGGTGTATCTGAAGGTAGTCTAGTTAAGAGACACTACATATCATTACAGGTGTATCTGAAGGTAGTCTAGTTAAGAGACACTACATCTCATTACAGGTGTATCTGAAGGTAGTCTAGTTAAGAGACACTACATCTCAATGTTCTAGGTGAATCTGATGATAGTCTTGTCATTAAACACTACATCTCAATGTTCCAGGTGAATCTGATGGTAGTCTTGTCATTAGACACTACATGCCATGGTAACGCTTAATGCTGGCCTGAATTAACTCCTCATTAGAGGTATTCATATTCTGTATTTATTTTTGTTGAGGGTTTACCAAAGTGAAATTCCTCTAGAAGTGTGCCCCATTGCCTACTTAATGTATATTTATATTCACAATAGATAGAATGTAGCAGATCGTGAGACTATTCTGATCTTGCCAGCTTTAGTTTGACTTTGCCTTAGGAATCAGTGGATAGATGGAAAGCGCTGTGACCGAGTACGGTCAACCGTGTGTTAGTTCAATCAGCGTGTTACTGCTAGCTACGGTGTGGTGGTTAAGGTGATAGGTTAACGTAGCTCTGGAGAGTATTTCTTAATTGGAAGAAGAGCAATGAACGACATTAATCTGCACTTCTTGATGGGAAATATGTTTTCACTCTTCTTACTACTGACTGACTATGGCAAGAGTCTGATTTAACAACTGGATCACAGGGTCATCCAATCACCACCAAGTATTTCTCCCTTAGGTTTAGGGCTAACCCTATCCCTTAGATCAGGGTGTTTTCAGGGGACTGGCTGCTCCCCCGGTGGTTATGTGTTAGATGGATTTCTCTTCCTGCATGTTTGCAGTGGCTACATTTTAAAGTGCATGTAATGCTGCTGAGAATTAGATGACCTGTAAGTGTTGGAGCCACAGGGTACAGCTCTCACACAGCAAGAGGCATCTTTCCCTTTCCACTGGCATGGTGTGCAGAAGCCTGAGCAAATTAAAGGTAGTCAGCTATTGCAAGCTAATTGTAAGCTAATACACTTTTTGTCTTGTACTTCGCAATGTGTTTCTATGGCATCGTAGGGGGAGGTATTTTTTGTTTTGATAAAGTTAAAATATTAACCAGCTTTCTCCAGAATGACTTGAATTTGTGTTAAAACAAAGTGTACAGCTTCCTTTATCTCGTTAAGTCCGTCAGCTGACTTCAGGATCAGGTTTTCAGTTGGGCCTACTTGTACTTAAAGGGCCAGTACATATCTCTCTCCCAGCTGTGGTTACACTTACAGCTGCAACTGTCAACAAAGGTCCATTCAGACACTCTCCCCGGGCATACTAGCCACACACACACACAGCAGTTAGCTCAGTCCTCACACTGAATCCATACACAGTGTGATGGCCGACCTTTGTCAGGGCTGAATCTACTTCCACTCTATTCCCTTCTTACAAGCAGGACCTGAAGCACTGGCTGCAGTAATTAATTTAAAGGTGTTGTCAGTGGTATGTAAGATAATAACACTCTTGTGGACAAACTCAGTGAATATCTTCATGGTCTGCTAGCTACCACTTCTGTGTGTGTGCTGCCGTGCCAGCCATATATCATACAGCTTTCTCCAAAATGACTGACTATACATTTTAGTACAGCGATCACAGGAATATACGGACAGGCCAGTCTGGACTATTCAAGCAACGGTGGAATGAACTGCAGCGGCCAGGACAGGAGAGTCATTAATCTTCCTTTCGTAATAGTATGCACTACGCACACCATGACGTACTGAAAAGGGGGGCCAGCAGCCATTATGTGAGAGGTGCTCATCTTCCCATTATGTGTGTGCAGCTAGCGGTGCGGTGGAATGGCCCTACCCAGGTCATTTCCACAGGATGCCGGGCCGGTGACCCCCCCTAGGCCCCGGGGCCTCGGCTAGCGGGGGCTGTGCTGAGAGAGACCTGACACTCTGACCTGTTACGTCAGAGGCATATTTCCTCCAATAGTTCTAATGCCAAACGCACCGTGCGTGTGTGTGTGTGTGTGTGTGTGTGTGTGTGTGTGTGTGTGTGTGCGTGTGTGTTCTAATACAAAACGCACCTAGCAGGCCAGCTGTGAACTGTAGCAGAGAGGTGTGTGTGTGTGTAACTGGGTTTATTTGGACCGTAAGGCGGATGACAAACTAGGCTAGGCGCTACAAAGTGTGCGTTACCACAAAGGTGTTTAGGTGTTTGCTGTTGTGAGTCACGCTCTATCAATCACACAGCAGTGTGACTGTGCCACATCCACCGCTTGTAGTGTCTTTGACACTAATGACATAAAGGGTGGAAACCTGATGAGGAAGGCAGTGTGTTGTGTTGTTGGCACTGTGTGGAATAGATCGCATAAGCACAAAGTTGTAGATGTTTTCCAGTGAACAGGTGTAGGCCTAATCAAATAAAAATGTTTTCTATATGTAATTAAATGCATTTTATTTGTCACTGTTTCAAAAGATCATTTAATTGGTATCCAGGCATAAATGCATTGTTTTTATTATACATCTAAATTGTGTGTGTACACACTACATGCATGTATGTACTGTCATCTGTATTTCTCTGTGCGTCCAATGTATGTGTGTTAAACATGTAAGCTGCTACATGCAGTGTTCTAGTAGCTGCAGCCCGTCTCACTCTCCATGTTTCCTTCGCTGCAGTGTTCCTGCTATCTCTATCCCACTGAGTGGCTCCACCTGTGTCAGCTCTGCCCTGGCAGGTGAGTTAAGGTCACACGCCCTCCCTCCTGCTCGCTGCCGCGGCCAGACAGCGGTAGACGAGCTGGTTCCATTTTGTGATGTGTTTGTTGGTCTAGCAGGGTTTGCATTTTCCCCATCACGCGAGTGTCAGTCTGTTGGGGAATTCTGCCTGCGGGAAAATTAGCTGACTCTGCATTTATTTAGTTCAAATACACACACACACACACACACACATATATCAAACCTCCAGAGAAATTTAGCTTCATGAACTCCAAAATGGTTGATGTAGGGGGTTTACAGTGCTGTTATCCTGAGGGCTAATGCAGCTTGATGCAAACGTGACTGTTTGCAATAGAGTCCAATAGAGTGCTTGTATCTCTCTTTTACTGGGCTGAATGTTGGCAGAATGCAGGCAAGACTCACATTGATGTTGTGTATTAGATGTAATTCATCAGGGCAGGGGCACTGGACTTTATATAGTATTTTAAAGGTTAACATTGTCATGAAACAAAAAATCCTAGTTCACAAAGGATCGATGAAAAAACAATTATACCTGTAGTTATACGGTCAATGAATCTCAGATCTCGGGTATAAAACTAGTTTACAAGATTGTCCTAGAAAATAAAGCCCATCTGTCACAGAAGATGTCGTGGGACTCTTTGTGGAAGTCACTTTCACTAGACATGACTGGGATATTAATGCAGGTCTGTGTTGTGTAAAAGGGGTAATAGATCTGTTACGTCAAAGGCTCGATAGACTGCTGATTTAAAGATGGAGTCAGTGATTATAGTACTGTCAAGTTCAGCGGATATCTCCTACGGTCCGCCAGTCACCCGTTCTACGTGCGCGCTGAAGAAATAATCTGGTGTTCCTGCACAGCCCTGGCTCTGTAAATGGGAACACAAGCAACATGGTGCAGACCGCACCACTCGACACACTGGCTGGACCAGAATATTCGGCTACTCTGATATTTGTGCAATGTGTAGGTATTGGAGTTTACATTTTGGGATTCAAATATTCTTTTTGTATGTGTATTTGCCCTTTTCTCAGTTAATTAAGAACAAACACAAATCCATGTGTTTGATATTCCATTGGTTAAGCCTACTCACTAATCAACACAATCTGGTTCAACTGGCTTGGTCTGTAAGAAGAGAGACGTGGTCTACTTTCAACACGGACTGCCATTGGCTGTTGCAGACTGTGGAGAGCTCCTATTGGTTCAGCTGATTCTTCAAACGCTCACACTGCCCTATTTCCAGGTCCCAAGCCCCGCTAACGTGCAAACTAAGTATGACAGAATATTTGGAAGATTCCGTCCGCAGGCTAATAATGAAATGACGATATCAGCGGTCCGTGGAGACCGAATTTAGAAGGTTTTTGCACCGGCTCTGTCCTCCTGCACATCTCATGATCTTTGGTTTCTCCCCCCCCCCCACCCCCTGCCGCCCATCCCCCCCCTCCACCCCCGCTCTGCTCCAGGCATGGCCTCCATCCTGATGTCGGCGGTGGGCCTAGGTGTGCACTTCACCAGTGCACCCCCGCCCCAGCAGCCGCCGCCACCCCAGTCGTCTGCATCGCCACAGCAACCCGCCCCCCTCGCCCTTCTTCCTCCTCCTCCTCTTCCTCACCCGGCCCAGGCCACCAGGGCTGGCTGCAGCAGCTCGGCCAGGAGGGCCAAGAGGCAGCACAGGAGAGGTAGCTATGGCAACATCCCATCGGCCCTCTCCAGCCCTGGCCCCGCCTCCATCCAAGCCATCTCCCAATGGCTCCGCCTCCATCCCATTCTCCCTCCTTACTCCGCCTCCATCCCATCCCTCTTTCCCTTGGCTCCGCCTCATCCTCCCCCTGGCTCCGCCTCCATCCCGGCCCCCTGCTGCTGTTCATTGGCCAGCACTAGTCTCAGAGCCACTGGTGCTGAGCGTCTGTGTAAGCACGTCAGCGCTATCAGGAAGTGGGGTAGTGGATTTTCATTGGCTGTTAGCACTGTCACTCACAAGACGTAACTCTGGCACGGCGCTAATGCAGTGCTTTATTTCCTCATTTCAGTCTCTGTTCATTTAAAGCAGTAATTGTACTTATGTAAAGGTGGGTTAAGTGATTGTAAGCTAATTCACTTACAATACAGAGGGGTGGGCAGAGAGATCTCATTACAAGAGGCTTTGTTGTTGTTGTAGTAGTAGTAATACAATTTATTTGGACGGACACCTTTCTCAAGACTCAAGGACATCTTGCACAGTAAAACCATGTCATACAGTAAAGTACAAATATATAAGCAAACAAACCTAGAGGTTAAAAGCTACAAAACCAGGTTAAACGTAGACCGTATGTTGAGCGTGCATCAGGTTCCACAACAGATGTGACACTCGTGTGTGTGTGTGTGTGTGTGTGTGTGTGTGGTTGATAGTCATTATCAAAGAAGTGTTTAATTATAAACTTCTCACACTGTCTACTCTGTAGCCTGTCATCATGCTTCAAGGTGGCTCAGTGCGTGTATATAAATATATACTGTATAATGAGCTTTGCTGAGTCAGAAGAGGCACAATGGTTTTAATGCCCTTGTGCTGAAAGTTGACTGTTTTCCTTACTTGTATGGGAACACCATCCTGCGTTCTGATTGGCCCACAGCCCGCCTGTGTGTACTCACCTTGTCTCCACGCCCTCTCCCCGCAGCGCACAGGCCGGAGGAGGTGATCAAGCGCTACATGGAGCAGGTTTCCGCGGTGCCGGATGAGGTGAGCCTGTCTGTCGTGCACGTTAGCAGGCGGGCGGCGGGATGCAGCACAGCTCCCCCACTGCTCTGAAGTTCTGCAGGGCTCGGGTGCGGCGGTAATGGGAATAGGGAATTTAGAATGGAGCTCTATGGGAGAATTCCGAAACGCAAAGAGCCAATCGTCTGCTTTGTAACTGCCAAGCATTGACCTATTTAACCAATCGTGTGGCTTCACTGATGCAAGGCATCTGTTGTGCATGCATTAGTAGAAAACTGTCTTTTAAACCTTATTTTGGGGCAAAATCACCTAAACCACCACTCTCACTTACTCACTGTGTGTGTCCCTCAGGACTGCATCATCTGCATGGAGCCCCTGAGCCACCCGTCGGGGTACGAGGTGGTGTCTGCGGAGGGTGGGGCCACCGGCGTGCTGCCGGACGCCGTGGGCAAGTTCCTCAAGTGTGGCCACGCCCTGCACATGGTCTGCATGCTGGCCATGTACAACAATGGGACCAAGGTACGGGGAGGGTGGGGCATGTACAATTAGGGATGCAGCGATTAACCGCTTTAACTATTAACCGGGATTAAAAAGCCAGAGTTTTATGTACAACAATGAGACAATGGTATGATATGGGGGGGTGGAGCTAAGATAGGAGGGGTGGAGCTAATATAGGACACATGGTGGTCGGGGTGGAAGCAAGGAATGAGCTCCCCAGCTGTGGTGGTGTGCTCCCCCAGGACGGTAGCCTGCAGTGCCCCTCCTGCAAGACCATCTACGGGGAGAAGACGGGCACCCAGCCCAAGGGCAAGATGGAGATCTATAGCATCGGGCAGTCGCTGCCCGGCCACCCGGACTGTGGCACCATCCAGATCATCTACAGCATCCCGCCCGGCATCCAGGTACCATGGCTCTCCTAAGGCTACGTTCAGACTGCAGTCCTTAGCGCTAAATTCCCATTTAGTTCACATTACCTGTTTAAATGTGGCCCGTATCAGATTCTAGTGTGAGCTGATTGCGGTTCTGAACTGCGCGCTGTGTCGAATGTATGAAAGTAAACATTGACTGAGAGCAACAAAGTCAGCCTTACGGTCATTTTATAAGTTGACGTGAGGCGGAAGCCAGGGAATTTGTACAGGAGAAGGTCAAATAGCCGACTGTTGTTGGCTACTAAAGCCTGTTAAACACTCACATGGAACAGTTTCTCTGCCAAGCATGATGCACATTGCCCACAGACTGCCAGTGGATTTCATCTGCCCGTACTTTCTGCGTTGATAATGTGCATTTATACGTTTGGCCAAAGACAAAGTCTATTGATCAGTGATAAGTGTGGGGCAAGGATGCAGGGTTAAAAACCATGCAAAAGGTTTTTTTTTATTTATTTGATATGTATTTCAGATTCTGCAATTTAGGCTAGGCGAGGCAGCATATCTACGCCTCGTGTGCAGTGTGCAATACATTGCCCCATAAACAATGGGGAACCCCCTAAATTAATCCAATGAGATACAATAATCTAAACGTAAATTTAAATCTAAATCCCAAACCAATAATATCAACAATATACACCATCTCAACCTGTGTCCCACGGACACGACTCCCTATAATCCACTTGGACTACTGTAATCCTCATACTGGTCATCTCAAGTGATGTGATGCTGTTTTGTGTATGAAAGCATAAAGTGTACCTGTTAGTTTTTAATCAGTCAACATTGTTATTAAACTCATTTATACTGTAATAACTCAAGATTTAACAGGTGATTAATGTTTTAGATGTCATGTGTTTGTTTCAACTGGAATAGTCTTACTATCTCACCTGATTGGTCTTCTGCAAAGCTGCTGGTAACCTCTCGAAGAGCTGTGATATATCCATCTAACGTTAGTCTGACTCATTGCAGTAGCTAGAACATTGATATATCCATCCAACGTTAGTCAGACTCTGCGGTAGCTAGAACATTGATATATCCATCCAACGTTAGTCAGACTCTGTGGTAGCTAGAACATTGATATATCCATCCAACGTTAGTCAGACTCTGTGGTAGCTAGAACATTGATATATCCATCCAAAGATAGTCAGACTCTGCGGTAGCTAGAACATTGATATATCCATCCAACGTTAGTCTGACATTGCGGTAGCTAGTCTATAGCCTACAGTTAGGAAGGTAGGTTGGAGAAAATGAGGATAATAGAATGACATTGCTGTTGTCTACCTCCCCCAGGTCCTAGTGCCTATCTGTTTATATGATGCAATGGAATGGTTAAAATGGACGACAAAATATATTGATTTAAATATTGATATATTTAGGGGGGCTACAGCCCCCAGAATTCGGCCTGGTGACGTCCCTGCACCTCTTTGTCCATCTAGTGACCACCTCCATCTTCCATATTTACTATGTTCACTTGAATAGGACTACAACTTCTCCCACGCTTAAGTGTAACAAATGTCGACCAACAACAGCCAGGAGTGGGCCTTATTATGCTAGTGAATCCCATCGGCAAGTCACACGGTGAATGTCTAGCGTGACTTCCAAGTCACATGAACTCTGATTTCACTCTTCAGACTGAGATCACATTTGAAAGAATCATGTGTCTAATTTAGTACCAGATATGAGAAAATGTCAGATTACATGTGATTTGTGCTGTTCACACTGATGTGAAATGATCAGATCCGAGTCACAAATCCATCTGATATGGGCCAGATTTGACTGCAATCTGAACGTAGCCTTATCACATATATGTGTGTGTGTATTCAGATGTACTTAAATGAGGCCCTAACTGTTTGTATGTAGCCTATATACTACATTACCAGTTATTAAAAGCTAGGTATCTCAGTATCAAGCTCCATAACTTTGTATGCTGAGACTGCCATCAAATATAAAGTCAAATGTCATCTCTTCTGTGGCTGGGGGGTTATCTACAGTATGTGCCATGGGGTTGGCTACTGTCATATTGTCTGTACATAGCATGCATGGTCAAATGTCCGGTGCTCGTGGACATCTGAAATCTGTGGCTTTGTGTGGCCCGCTCGGGGCTCTAAGGAAGTACCGCCGGGACCTCCATGACTCAGTGCCCGCCCGAGAGTGCTCCTAGGGCGGTTAAACATTCAGGAGGTCCCGGTCAGCTCCGGAGGTATTGGCAATCGCGAGGCGAAAAAGCGACTGTTAAAATGCATTGTGGTAAATTACACCATACACGCGTGAATGTTTGCAATGCAACATAATTACACATTTTATTTGCTTCAAGGCTGATTTTGTTTCACTTCCGCCAGGCGATTAAATGGTTTTTCAATGCACCATTGATCTCACATGACAATAGTGGAACTTTGTACTCAGCTGGTAAAAGAAACAATGGCTGGATAGTTTGCATGCACTGTTTCCATAGCTTCCGGTATTGGTTTTTGTTAATGTATTACTCCCTGATCATCCGCCTGGAACACAAAGTAGCCTACTTGCATCTACATTTGCGTACATGTTAGATATTTGGGTACCTAAGGTACTGTACAAAAACGAGTAGAGTAATAGCTTCAGATTTTTGCCATCGACTTGGTACCGAAGTATCGGTTCTCGTGACATCCCTACTTGGAGCATACTGTGTGCTTTCCAAACAAAATGGCCTACTAATGACACCATTGTTTCCCCACCCCCAGGGCCCCGAACACCCCAACCCAGGGCAGCCGTACACCTGCCGAGGATTCCCCCGCTTCTGCTTTCTGCCCGACAACGACAAAGGCAGAAAGGTAAACACCACGCACGCAAGCTAGCTAAAGTCCGTCTGTGCAGCTCTTCTAATGAGCCAAATTAGCGAGGCATGCAGAGCTACCAGACACCTGTTAATTGCTCACTAATGGTGGGTGTGCATGCAGGCACGTTGTGTAGACGCAGGGATTCTTTCACACCTTTGTATTTTGGCCATCAGCCGGCTCATGTCTGTGGCTGCCAGCGCAGGAGCTCATATTCAGCACACGGTTTGCTCTTAGCCTTAAGCAGAGGTAACCTCTAAGGCCTTCCACTGGGTTCATTTGCATGTCGTGTCACATTCAAGCTGGAATGTCTTGAAGCAAAGTCAGCAAACTAAGATAAGAAAAATGAATTTAAAACTACAATCTCTGACCTTTTATAAAGTTCACTGGTTTCCATGGTTTTTATCCTCTTCCCCCTCCTCCCCTTCCCGCTTGCTGGTAACAAACCCAGAGCAGGTTTGATGATGCAATTTGATGGTGGAATTAGATTGGGTGTTTCTAATTCATTTAGTTTGTTTGCCCTGTTCTCCATTATAGGCGCCTCAGCTGCTACGCTTCCATTATCAGAGCCCCCTGGTGCGGTGGTCCCTGAGAGAAACCGTGTGATCAAAACATATCCAAAAGCATCCCCACCACGACAGTCTCCATTTAGATTTTCACATTTGCGTAGATGCTCTCACTGCAGAACCCTTCTAATTGAGGTTTCAAACCCCTATGGACAACTTCTGACCTATTTTGTTGAAACCAAACCAGCTAGGTCAGAACCACAACTACATGCTGTTCATTAAGCTATTTCAGCATAGCTGGTCGATGGGTTCTTTGCGATACAAATATTTAGAAGTGGTCTATCATAATTGGTTAAGCAGATACGTGTGGGTAGGCCTGTCACTGTAATTCCGAAATCGATTTATCGTGCAAAATATGGACATAACCTACATTTTTCAGACTTATTAATAATAATAATGCCTGTTGTATTTACCTGCGTGTTGCTTAAATAAGAAAGTTAGCCATGTTGCCACAGACGGACACAAACTAAGACAGGTGAAGGAAGTGTCAGGTGTTCCTCTCAAGGTCAAGGATGTTTTTCCAGATGACTGCATATTTCCAGCCAACTACGTTTGGAAGAATGCGTAAATGGGCCTTTTTTTTTGCTTCAAGGTTTATTTTTAATACTTAGCAGTGAAATGGCTTAACCAATCAAAACATTGGTCAATCAAACATGATTCTGACAATAACGTTTATTGCAATTATTTCTGGGACAATATATCGCCCAACAAAAACGCTGGCAGGACTGAGGTGCGTTCAGAATTGGTGAACATAGCAAATGTTCGCAAACATTTAACAAGTTTTCCGTTTGCTTTGTGGTTGCAAACGGTTTGAGGAGGTTGTTCTTGGTGAACACACATTGAAGCTGGACAAAGGGTGACTTTTTGGTGAATATTTACACAAATCGTTCAAAATTCAAGAAAACATGTTTGCCGCTGTTCGTCAATTCTGAATGCACCTCACCTGGTGTTTCAATCTAAACAATTAGCATGGGCTTTCGCTACATACCACACACCCAGAGCTCATCTCATGTTAACCTGTGTTTAGTGTCTTTATATTAGGTGACTGTGTTGGGATCTCTGCTTTCTCTCCCAGTGAGAGCACCTAACTGATAATTTAACCTGCAAGCTCATGATTCTCCCCCCCCCCCCAGGTCCTGGAGCTGCTGAAGGTGGCATGGATGCGGCGGCTAGTGTTCACCGTGGGCACGTCGAGCACCACGGGCGAGCCGGACACAGTTGTGTGGAATGAGATCCACCACAAGACGGAGATGATGTCCAACCTGTCAGGCCACGGCTACCCGGACCCCAACTACCTGGACAACGTCCTGCAGGAGCTGGCCTCCCAGGGCGTGGCCGAGGACTGCCTCCCCCACCCTCCCCCATCTCAGCAGCACCCCAGTGGCAGCATCAGCTAAGGCTGACGCCACTACGTCAACGCATCCCCCGGTAACAGTGGTTTGACTTCAGTCACCCCACCCCCCACTCAGTAGTGAGGCAATGGCAGAGAGACACACACCACGACTCCGTCCTACCACTATGGGGCAAGGGGTGATATGCTTGAGGTGGGTGGCGTGGAGGGGGCGGGAGGGGCGTCATATTCACACCACTGGTGACAGCTGGGGCATTTTCTCCGGCCATCCGATTGATTTGCTGGCATGGATTTCCATCAGGATGTTCCCTTGTACACCGCCCCCTTCTGTGGGACCATGGATATGGCAGCTTAAATATGTGGGTGGTGAGGGGGAGGGGGGTAAATGTCTTTAAGCACTTTAGTTTCCCGTAGTGCATTTTGAGTAATGAGATTAGTGATTCTCACGATTATGGGGGGAGGTCAGTTTGTGTTCTATTGGCTAAATCATGTAATGGTGGAGTTAATTAGCTAAAAATGCTTTTATTGCCACAAAAGCACAGAGAAATTCTAGTAGCTAAGAGACAGTGTTACATCCGCCTTATTAGTGGGGAAAGGCAATATGTTGTAAATAACAAATAAAATAATCACATCTCACTGGATTGTGTGTAAAAGTCCAAAATATACTTTTCCTAAATTGTTTATAGAACACTGCTACTATATTTTAAATGCACAAATGTTTTTTTTTTTTTGGGGGGGGGGGTGGATTATAGGGGCATTCTGTCCTTCTGGTATGCGTTACCATTAAATAGTTTTACCGCCCTTTGGTCCAGCCGATTAAATGGGTTGATGCTGATTAAATGTAACTAATAAGTCAGTCAGACAATCAAGGACATTGGCAACGAGGTGTGAAGCCGTGCTTAAAAACTTACCAGCCCTGGATTTGACGTTACATTACTCTTGTCCACAATATCGCAGTACAGTTGTTTAACAGTCTTTATGTATGCAAGCATAACAGAAACATTCTGCAATAAAGGACTAATATAAAGGAATATTGTGCCCTCGCTGGATGTAGTGATGCCTGAATGATGAGGCATTGGCCTGTTGAGCGCAAAACCAAGATGACTCGTTTAATGCAAAACCCAATATATGCCCTATCAACAATGCATTATAGTTGCAGGCATTAGACTCAAGAATAGCTACCATGGTGGGTTACATTATCCAATCAGCCCTGCCTAAAACAGGGCAAATGCAATAAAGCAAGCAAATAAAAGGTGCAAGGCAACACATTTTATTTAAAAGGCCTAATTGGCATTAAGGTACAGCATATTAAATATCGTTAGTCCAGACTGTCATCGTAGAACAACACAGCCATTCTTTCCTTTACAGATACATTCAGTTTGATTTAAAATGCAATATCTTACATGAAGTAAATGTGCTACTGATGCAAAAGTGAGGAGCATTACCATACGCCTCTGCTTTAGTGCCATTGTCTCAGGTTCATTCTGGAAGGCAAATGTCCTTTCCTGGGATCTCGTGTCGACCCCACACTGATAAGACACTTCATGTTGGTGGTAGCCTGTTCTTCTGGAGTTACATACACTAGTAGACTCTTCTTAAGGACTTGTATTACAGAATAATGTATTTTACATCCCTGCATGTGAGGTTATATTTCAATAAATATAATAAATAAAAGGTACAAACATGATTACAGTTGAACTGGACTGAGACTGCAGTATTGGCAGTGTCGACGTCTTGCCGGACGGCGCTGCCGGTGAACTGTACAGATGTACGCTGTCCGTTAAGGAAGCTGCTAGTGTCGGCTGCAAAAGCAGAAGACGTCCGGCAAGTTGCATCGTGCGATTGAAGTGGTCACAGCACCTCACCCTGTCAGTCACAGGGCACGCCATACATTCTGCTGTTCCTCAACACGCCCTTCAGAGAAGTCCGAGCGGCACGGCTTCCCGTCGATTAAACTTGATATGGAATAGCAATAAATATCAGTTTTCAAAACTACTTAATAATTTTTTTCCCCCAAAAAAAAAAATCTGTTTGACGGATCCAAAGCTTCGTTCTTCAATATTTAACCTTTCCGGGAACCTGCACATTGACGCTGTTGTAGTCCACCATGTATATGGGCCATTGCTGTGACAAGGCAAAACGATAAGAATGTATGCGGCACTATAAACGGTTGCCTGTAAAACACGGGGCACCTTATACAGGCAGCGCCCCCTCCTGGGCTAGTGTTTTGGTGGTCGAAATCTACTCACCATCACTGGGATATGAGTGGGAGACGTCCCTACATTTGGGGATCCAGGTAATCTGTTGGCTTCATGGACTCTCTTGCGCTTGCGTCTATTTGTGGAGGCCTCCGTCCCATCTGGGAAGACAGAGCGAGTGCTCGTCATCGCAGGCAAGCGGGAGCGACAACTCATTGGCAACACAAGGAACCTAAGAGGCACCTACCTGTGTTACATGTTTCGGTACATATTTCTACAAAAGGCCTGTGTGAGAGTAAAAGTCGGGTTTAGTCACTTCAGAAGATGGTTGTACACAACACAGTTCATACTTTCTTTCCAATGCCGGTTCACACTATTTCACTTTGGAAGATGGCACGTCATAGAGAGTTTAAGTCACTTCTGCATTATGGGACGTTAGTAGTAAAATATCTATGGTAGACAATTAAATTATTGTTTTCTCTCATTTGAATTGTGTCACGAAGTACACATATGATGTGTCTATTTAAAAGATAATTGTTCAAGTCACAAACGTGGCAGTTTGTTGTAAAACTATAAAGTAATATTTTGTTTTGTGTGTAACCGCTTAGTGAACTACAGATTTCGTCTCGCACCACACGTCAAACCGTGCTTTCAGCTTGTGGCGCGAAAACGTCATGACATCACTTACGCGACACAGGGTTTGTAGTCTTACTAATTACATATTTTCAGTCTTATACTTCAACAAATGCACGAAAAACTGAGACTTTATTGACTAACTTTAATTTAAATAGTCAAACATGTCGACTTCATGTCACAAAGCAAACTGATCTAAAAATAATTTTATTCTCACAGTTGACTACGTACGATACATATTTTTTTTCCCAAACTTAGGTTCCATAATGCGGAAGGGACTTCGACTGTTGTATTCAGAAGCTAGAGAAAGCCAAGACAACAGATTCTAGCCTCATTCACATGCAACTGCTATGATGCTAACGCTGACACAGGAAACGGCCGTCTAGGCGAGATCATGCCGCTATGGTGTGGTGTAGCACAGCACCCCCCCCCCCCTCCCCCAAAACACTGATCGGGAGTGGATTTCTTGCCAGCACAGACAAACACTCACTGTAACTGGCTCTTGAGGTTTATGGAGAGCTCATGCCCTGCCTGGACGATCTTCTCCAGGCAGACCACGTCGTACGTGTTGGGGTTCCGGAAAGGAATATTGTCCGGAAGGCCGCTCACTTCTACGGACTCTGGACTGGCACGGATGAGTTTGTACGGGACCACCACTGGCTGGTCCAAGCCCAGCGCTTCACCTGAAACAGCAAGCAGACAGGGAAACCACCCCCAATAAGTACAACGTGTCTCTCAACAAGGTCTTGGGGCCGTAGCGGCCCTGCTTCAGCTTACTGGATCAGGAGCTCAGAGGGGTCATTCCCTAGATCAGTGGTCTGCACCATGCAGCTCTTGTGGCTTTGACAAATATCATAGAACTGAATATAGGTTATGTACCCCCATCCCCCCTCATAATCTCAAATAATATTTTACCTGTTTTATGATTTCACAAGTGTCCAGAATCTAGTCCATTCAAAAGTGTGAGTGCACAGTAGCTGGGTATAGGCTCTTATTTAGTATATTCTGTTCTCAAGTCACCAGAAATTGGCATCTAAGTGCTTTATTTTCTGTAAAGTTTGCAGGGGGGACCCCACTAACATTTCACTGTTTGCCTAGTTCAAAATCACTCCTACACCCTGGGAAAAACATGTGAAATCATTCCCATTTAGTATTACTAATGTTGATAGGCAAACTATAATTAATTGATAGGCTAAGTAGAATATTTTCTGCAGCTGCAGACCGATAAATATAAAGGATTTTGGGCACAAATGGCTCTTTTGATAGTAAAGGTTGCAGACCCCTGCCCTGGTTGCTAATCAATCCAACCGCTGTTGCCCAGCTGTTCAGCAGCTAAGACCATGAATCATCAACCAGGTTTATTATTTTACAGCCTTATGGACATCCTACATTTGGTAGCTGCGAGATGGGAATGAATTCCTGCTTTTTATAACAAAAATATTCAAGTAATGATTCTCATAATAGTCCAATAATACATTATATTTTTGCTAGCCATCTATGCTACTGATACTAATACTACAACAACAAGTCTACCTTGAGGAATACAATTCTATGCTGCTACTGTATCTACGTTAATATATACCAGATTAAAACCACCCATCCTTCTCTGGAGGGCTTGCTTGCTGTCTTTCAATCTGCCGTCTAAAACAAAGAGGTACACATGCAAAAGCTACAGTCAAGGTTGTTGTTAGAAGTGAATTCATGAAATGAGTTGACGTACATTAAGAGGCGGACAAATGCCGGAACTACAAAGATGGCGGAGCACCTACAGTGCCGCAGTCTCCAACGAGAACACCATCGTTGTTTCCTTATTACTTAAACCATTCAATAAAACACAAGACAAATATGTTGTAGGGCTGGCCCCAAATATTCAATTATTCGGGTATTCGTTCGTTGGGTACATATTCGATTTAAATATTGGGATTCTAGTATTCGTTTATTCACATTATGCATGTTTTCCCATTAATCCCTACTGTCTCCATAGAAACCCTCATGTTGAAATGTAACTGCCTGCCCTACACTGTGTCATCAACACAATTGATTGCAATTGGCTCTGTTTGTAAGAAGACAGCGAGGCTATTCATTCAACACACTCTTATTGGCTAATACAGGAGGTATATGCTATTTGACAGCTTTGACTGGCTCAATTGACGTGTCAATCAAAGTGGCCATTTTGAGTGCATGGCTATGTTTACATATGTGCTCACTGAAGATAGAAATCGAAGATTACTTCTGTTATACTTCTTAATAATAGAAGTGTGTTTTTAATGGTGTTTAAAAAAAAATAAAATACCGGCAAGTATTCGAAACCTGTAAAATGGTATTCGGGACAGCCCTAATATGTTTCCATTTACCGTATTTCCTGTTGAACAACTCCTTCACCTGCTCACGGAGAACAGCTTTGTCTCCCATGCGGTTGATATCTTCGTCGTCTGTCAAGAGGAGCAGCGTTGGTTAGCGGGGATGCACGCCGCAGGCAAAATGATAGATGTGATTAAATAGTGTACTGCTCACCGCTGATCGAGGCATAGGCCTTCTTGAGTAGAGTGATGCGTCTTGGCGCTGACAAAAATAGTAAACACAAAGTACAGCATTACTATTGACACTGCGCACACACACACACACACACAATGTTATCTATTGTGATTCTAAGTATGTTGTGTGCTCAAGTCCTCCTACCTGGTTTTGGAATGAGTCCTTGGAAAGGTCTGGAAAGAAACAGCCGCATTAGTCGACCTTCTAACTGGTTGTTCTGCACAGGGCTGCGGTGGATCTATCTTTAAAAGCCCCCTATCGATAAACAGTTTTGTCTGAAGAGAATGGCTTACATTTAAAATGTGTCACATTTGCCCCTAGGTGAAATATCATTCCTGGATGGTAACCAAACATCTGACATATTTTCACAGTCAGTCAAGAGAGATAACACATTGTTTAAAAAAATATATATAAAGTGTAGCAGAAACAAATGTTCAGTGGCGCCCAATAAAAATGTTTACAAGTTGTTTATATACAAGACTACATAATTCTGGCACAATGGTACTGCAGTGCTGTATTTATAATTTTAAGCCCATTTAACATATTTACAAGACCTGCCAACAGCCAGACTTGCATCGTTTAGTTTCCCAACAAATTACACAGAAAGGTTCATGTCAGATTTGGTCATTGATTTATGTAGTTAATCGTCGTGCATCAATCTAAATACCTATAATCTAAATACCTATATAATAATAATGGACATGCAAATGGAATCGCATTATTTACACAATATTATTAACATGATATCAATTTATGAAAGCAATACTGTATATCAAACACCCCTACATCAATAGAACTGGTTTTAATTTTTTCATGCAAGTATGCAGTTATAATACAAAATATAACTTCTGTTAGTGAATATCCTCAGGCTGTAGATATTAATGCCAGATGTAATTTGAAACACCGACCAAAAAAAAAAAAACAAATTTACATATCTACAGATGAATCTGTAGATATCAATTTGTAACACTGGGAAATGCCATTTTGTATTAAAACTACTACAAGAAATTAAAAAAAGCCTGTTCCATTTATAGCCATAACAATTTCTGTGGATTTCCTGCCCCTAAACATGCATAACTAGACTAAATGTCCAAGCCCATTTGAAGTCAAGATATGGGCACCAAGCTTGGGTACTTCCAGCAACTGAATTTTCATGGACGTTCACTATGGTGTTTTGGGAATCAAAAAGGCATCAAAATAAACAGTGGAAATACAGTACATGCTGTTGCAATTAGTCACAGGCTTATTTTGCCTGGACAGCAGCTAAACCACATAATAGAAAATCAACTCCAGTTCAGATGACAGAACTACCCATTTTAGACTTTGGAGATGTAGGTAACAGGTCTGCAGGTAGTGGAGCTCTTGCTAGATGCTCTAGATGCTCTACCATTCAGCCGTTAGATTAGGCACCAATGCCCCTTACGGGACACACCACTGCACTCTGCATAGCATTAGAAACTGGCCATCACTTCATAGTGATTCATAGTGATTCATAGGTCTCCTCCCCGTCTGAGAGGTCTCCTCCCCGTCTGAGGGGTCTCCTACACTCATCTTGCTGCGCTGATTATATTCAGTAAAAAATTCCACAAGCCAGCACATCTTTGGGTGCTCTTCTTTTCAATTCGCAGCACCTACTGATTGGAATTACCTACAAAAAAATTATAAAATGAACAGCCTTCATTTCTATTGCTGTATTTGAAAACACACTTTCCAAAATAATGGTCCTGTAACTGCTTCCAATGACTCAAACCTTCTGCGTTGTATCTTGGTATGTCATTTCTCAGCTGAATGCTCTCATTCCTCATAATGCATGTCTTGATATTCTGTTTTTAATCGCTCTTCCATGGTTTAGTGTTACTGTGTGATTGTTTGTATGGATTTTATATTTGTTGTTGCATATTTGTGTGACTGTGTATTATGTGGATGTTGTTAGTACTATGTTATTGATCTGTTCTACTTTATTTTTGTTTTTATTTTGATCCCTAAACCTTTTCCCTACAGGAGGCCTTTTCAGCCTCCCACCAGGCCACCATTGTAAATAAGAATTTGTTCTTAACTGACCTGCCTGGTAAAATAAAGGTTAAAGGACAGCTCCATGATCTGTTTTCACCGAGTGGTCCAGTTGGACCCGAGGTCAACGGGCAAACAGGCGCGTCCGGGGCGTGACCTCATGATATCACATCGACCAGACAAAATGGGCGTGTCCGGGTGAAAGACCTCACCTGGTGATGGTGAAGTGGATCTTGTCGGCGACCGCCAGGATGCGCTCCAGGTTCTGGGAGCCGAAGGTGCAGGGCTTCCTGAAGGGGATCCCGGGGGGCAGGCCCTCGATGATGACAGAGCCCGGGTTGCTCTTGATCCTCTTGTAAGGCACCTGGACGGGATACTTGATGCCCAGCGCCTCGCCGTACTTCCGGTTGAACAGGTCCTGGACCTGCTCCCGCAGCGTGTTGGCCAGGTCTGCTCTCGACTTGCCCTCCATGCACTCTGAGATCATTCACACCAGAGCCACGTAGAAGAGAGTAGCATCAACTACGTTCACTCAAATGCACCATTTTATCCCACAGCAATGGCGGATCGTGGAACATCAAAACAGTTCCCGGGCGTTAGCCACAAATACCAGAAGTACCCTACAAATTATGTTGGAAATGTAAATTATGCATTTATTGACTACTAATTACCAAGAAGTGCAGTTATGTATCTGTATTTATCAAGTAAAATTGCCCACCAAGCATTTCCTTGAACTGTTTTGCGTCTCCACGAACCACGTAACTGTTGAAAAACTCTTCTCCGTGGCTCTAGGTCTAATTACCACGTGGTATGAGGAACAGTATGTTTCATATAAAGTTATTTAATGACTCAAAAGTCCAAATCACTTTCAGCGTAAGGTTGACATACCCGTATATCCTGGTCTCTGGGATATTGGAACAGCATCACCTGCTTCTGACATGTCCTTGAAGTCCAGTGCTTACAGGGGGGTGGAGAATAAATAACATCACAGGTAAACTGTCTGTTTTTTCCTTCTCTGAAGATTTATAGAAATGTTCTGGCTGCCGCTAGTTTCAGCACAGTCATCGTGCTTTGCCATAAGGAAAAGGCACTTACAGGATATCAATGAGTAGGCATTTTCACACTGGAATACACGTACTGTACTCAATATAATGTATGCATTGGATTTACAGTCTGCACAAATGCTGACTTTGTGTTTAAGAAGAACAAGAAGCACAAATATGGCAGTTGAGAATCCCCAATGCAAACTGCTAAGCTACAAAAGCATGATTGCCGCCAGTGTATGAAAACCCCTTTAAACGCTACATCAGTGACAGATTTATGCTGCTGAAAAGGAGAAACACAGAGGTGGCTGGCCTTGCTCTAAGTGACTGGGGTTTACACTCCCAAAACATGTTCCCACTTAAAACAGATGTGTTCTATAAAAGAGTTAAATAGACAGATACCTGAGTCAGAGCTCGGGATGGAAGACAACTCTTGTTTTATTTGCACGGTTAACAGCTCAGGCCTGTAATGGGAGATGAAGCATAGCTGTGTTATTACTGTGCTAAGGCAGGGTTTTGTAGAACATAATGTATGCATTATGTATAACAATGGGCTCGTCCAATCACAACGCACAGGAACAGCTATGAGCAGAGCATCGCTCCGTAATGAGCAGCTGGTTCTAAATCAGCTCTAGATCACATTTCCTTCACCCTTTGCCTTCCCCAGACAATCACAGCAGGTAAAATAAGTAAAAATAAGTATTAAACACGTCATCTCAGTAAACATATTTCTAAAGGTGCTATTGACAAGAAATGTTCACCAGATGTTGGTAACAACCAAAGTAATCATACACACACACACAAAGGTATGTGTTATAATGTGAAAGAGGACAGTATTGAACACCCTTACTGAAATGTAGTTAACAGCTTCAAGACACTTCCTTTGTCTGTGTGGAGAAACTAGTCGCATGCATTGCTCTGGTGTGATTCTGGCCCATTATTAGAACTTTGACCTTACCAAGATGGCTGCCAAGCGGCCATACTTGCCTATTAGAACTTTGACCTTACCAAGATGGCTGCCAAGCGGCCAAGACATGCCTATTAAAACTTTGACCTTACCAAGATGGCTGCCATACTTGCCTATTAGAACTTTGACCTTACCAAGATGGCTGCCAAACTTGACTGTTATAACTTTGACCTTACCAAGATGGCTGGCAAGCAGCCAGACATGCCTATTAGAACTTTGATCTTACCAAGATGGCCGCCAAGCTGCCATACTTGCCTATGAGGACTATGAAGACTATGCACCCTCCTGATCGCTTCCTTCCCATCTGCCGCCTCCCCCCCCCTCCCTTCCTCACCGCTTGATGATGAACTGGAGCTGGTTCCCCACAGCCAGGATCTTGCGTAGCTTGGCGGCCCCAAAGCAGCCGGGCCTCCGGAGGGCGACACCATCCGGCAGCCCCGTGACGTACAGGTCCTCTGGGTACATCTGGAACCTGGAATAGGGCACCGAGGCTGGCTCTGGCAGGCCCAGGGCCTCAGCTGGGGGAGGAGGGGATAGAGAGAGAGGGGGGGGGGGACAAATGTTCAGGAATACCTGCCAGATGTTGGTCGACTCCATGCAACACAGATGTGAAGCAGTTCTCAGAAACAGTGGTTAGGCAAGAAAACATTAGCTCAGTGATCATTCACGCATTTGTCAGTTTATATATTTATACATGTTTGAGTTTGTAAAGAAAATTGCAGACACTGCCATTTGTTGTTCACGCCTAATATTCCATTTTCTTCACTGTCTGTAAAGTATGAACAAATTTGATACATTTCTCTTCATATTTTGATTTATCGGGATAATCGTGAATATGAAAGTGACTTGGAAGAAAAAAAAAAAAGATGTGTAGCTCACTGTTACAGTCCAATTGTACCGACTTACAAATGTATTTATTAGCCTGCATTAATCACCACCATGAAGGCTTGGCTTGCCCGTTGTGTTCCCCACATAAAAATAAATAAATTTGGATTTGTTGAAATATTGAAAGTATGATACAATAATATATAATCGTGAAATCGTTTGGCGCATTATTTTGGCCAGGATAATTGTGACATTAATCTTTCATACCTGAAAATGCCTAGTGAATATACAAGCCTCACGATCTGTACAGATAAGACTTACAGCTGTAATAAGGGGTATGAGGGAGTTGTAGGCCAAGCCCCCTGAGGGACCATACTAAACTATACTTACCATACTTAATGCTGAATAAGCTTTCCACTTGTCTTCTCAACTGCAGAATCATCTCACTGATATCTTCTACTAGATTCCCTGTCGAAGGACATGTAATGCCATTAAAAACACCCCTTCTAGCCTGAAGGCCGTAGCATAAGTAGAGGAGCAGTATTTGAATACCTTCAGATGCTCTTCTCATGCCATGGACGCCTGATTTGGGTGACACAGCTTCAGCTGCAAGATGCAGAGAAGATTGAAACACCACATATAGAAACCTGCTGTCACAACAGAGAGTAGTGTGTGTGGATATCCACTGCTGCGGAACTATACTTTACGTGTTTCAATTACAAAGCAGGGCCATTTTAAAGAGACTAAAATAAATGGCCTATATGATTGTGAAGCTGAGTGTATAATTAATCCATTACTATAATCCATTACTACACAGAAACAGATAACTTTGCTCGTCTTGACAAATGGTAAAGTGTATAGATCTTGACTGATATATTCCTAAACTCCTCTCAACTTCAATGAAGTACAGGGAAAAAAACTTACTTATAATTGTCATTGCCTATAGTTCTATGGTCAATATGTGGGAAATAAGAGACACTTTTGGATGTAACTTAACTTAAATGGTTTGATGAACTACATGTTTTACTAATTTAATAAACAATAAATAAACAAACTAAATAAATTCACAATGTATATTTTTGTAAGACAGACAATTGTTTTTTCATAAATGTACACAAAGTTAAATATACAATACGTGTAACTGTTGGTTACTAATTAACATCATTTGGTTATCACCACCTTGTTATTACTGATTATGCCTTTGACATTTGTCTCTGCTCAGTTCATATAAAATACATTGTAGTATTGACTGAACTAAATATTTTGATGCTGCTAATACATCAGGTCATATTTTCTGCACTTACCTTCATTTAATTCCTTTAGACGAAAATTGTGAAAGAAAAGAAAACTTAAACATTGCACAAGGAAATACTGGAAATAAACTGATTTTTTCTTATCGTTACTATGACTACCCAAAGTCATAGTAACGATTGAAAATAAAAGGCTAATATATAACCCTCGAGTGCCTGCCCAATGAGATAGACCAAGGACATTTGAGTAGAGCATTAGTGTGTGAAAGAAACTAGACTACAAATGTTTTTTTCAATGTCACGATGTCTATAGTACTGACTGTTGTGAATTAACCCAAAATCCAACTGAAGAAAAATGTCATCCATGACAACACTTAATTAAATCAAAGATGACTCTTTTACATCATCTAAATTAACATTTATTGAATCTTTCTATAAAGCCATCGTACTGTACATTCACAACTCTCTAGAGCACAGCTTCAAGCTATTCAAATAAATATAATTTTCCTTCCAACATCAAATAAAAACAAAAAAGGTAATTAACGCCTGAACTCATGTTTCACAAGTGGAAATGCAACGTGCGATTTACACGTAGGCCACGTCGAGTGGCATATACACGTACACTGCACAGCAACGATGTCCTTGCAGTAGTAACAGGTGTTGCAGAACTAAAATCAGCCAGAGAAATGCCAACTCACAGCACCAGTAAGCCAAGGCTTTACAGGTGTTCAGAAAGAGAGCGCCCCACTCAAATACCTCGGCCTGGGCACCACATCCTGAGAGCGTCTTAACGGGGGTTTGTGCATGAGCAGAGAGGTCACACTGAATGTAACCGGGGCAACAGGACAACACAACAACATCCCTGAACACACACACACACACACACACACACACACACAATCACGGGAAGGTTCTAGAGACTTGTAGGATTATCAATAGTCCCGGTGACAGTCCTTCACTGACCCGATAAGCACTAAGGGGTCTAAAGAGTCGGAATTAGTTTCCCAGCATGTTGGGGGAGGGGGTGAACACTAGTCTGGCTCCGCCCGACTATTGCTTTCTGAGATCATCGTCTGGCAACAGTGTTCGCTTTACACAGCCAATCAGGGACCAGTGGGTGTGGCTAAGTGAGAGAGTTAGTCTGAAAGTGGTGGTAGAGCTAGATGAAGCGATACAAACAGTAAACACTCCCCAGACCCTATGCACTACGTGCATTGTGGGTCCCGGTTACGCCAGGCTAGGAGAACACCGGGGGGCGCTAGGAACACTACAACAAAGATGGAGGACGACGACACCTTGTTTGTGAGGTGTGTTAGGAGCTGGGGAGAGGTCAGGAAGGCGTGTGTGTGTGTGTCGGGGGAAGGATGGGCTTTACCTGTATGGTTCTCCACCAGGTGGAGCGTGGAGGGCGGGGGCGAGAGGGGGGCTGGGTACACGGCAGCCACCAGGGGCTCTGCCGCGGGCTCGCCAGGCTCGTCCACTCCCACGCTGGCTTCTGGGGAACAGACAAAGAGGAAGCTGTGTTTAGAAAAGGCTGAGTGAGCGATGCTGGGGACAGTGTGATGAGATCTAACCACACACACACACACACCCACACACACAGGGCTTTTCCTGCATAGAGGAATGGAATTTTTGACGCCCGCCAAAAGAGGTTTTAGCGAGTTCCAAAGGAAAATCACCAGCGCCAAATTGATATGAATACGAGCATGAATAAAAATGTTGGTGTGTGAATGTGAAAAAGGATTTAGGGGGACTAGTGCAACGTTCCCATCTGAAATATGCTCGTTGTTATTAAGCGCCCCGTGCACAATGACAATTGTTCCACGCACACAAGTTCCAAAGAGACTCGGACAAACAAATTCTCCACACACAAGCACACACACGAGCGGCCAGACTGACTACGAAAACTAAGAACAGAGGAGCTGGGATTATAACACACACCGAGTGATTGTTATTCTCTCCTCAGGACGCCATTTTACTCCACTACATCTTGACATTAGTAGTAAGCTATAGTAGTAAGTAGTAAGTATAGTAAGCTACACATTTAGCCCTCACAGTCTGCTAGCTTACTGTTGTGTGCGTGCTGAAAAAAAGGATCCGCTACTACATACACCTATCTCTGTAAACAGGAACATAAAGTGGTGCAGACCACAACAACCATATCCTAGCCTTCGCAATGTGTTTCCAATGTGTGGTGCAGAGCTTCTAAGGGAGCACCCTATGGCACTGAAGGTAGTTTGTGTTTTGATCAGCGCTCTTGAGGATGACTGCACCTTCAATGTTTAAAACATCACAGAGCTGCTTCCAAGAAGGTGGAGTACTGGAGCTTCGCTACGCCCTCTCCTCAAGCCATTTCTGGAGGAGTGCAGACATGAAGTGGCTGCCTTCAAGACAACTCACCTGGCACGGTCACCTGGATGATATCGCCATCCGGGGGCTCCGTTTTAATCCTCTTCAAAGGAATGCAATCTCCAGATGAACCTGAGGGGGTGTGGGAGAGAGGGGGTGGACATGGGAAGGGGTGTTTGAGTTATTTTTTCTTAAACGTCCTGCAAAGATTTCTGCCCCCGCGGGTAGCGCTAGATATGACACGTCTGAATATTTTACGTGGCGGATGGAAATCATTTAGGAGATGCCCAAGCTGTTGGGAAATAACTTGGGCTATTTGAGGCCTTGGGCTTGTGAAGTTATTACACACCGTAAAGGAGCATTAGCCTAGGAATCCATCCTGTGATTATTTTGAGCTTACCTGCTTCACAATCGATCAAGGGACTCACGCACGCGCTTGTCGACCTATGGAAGAAAAACACACGGGGAAGAAGTGGTTTAAGTTAACATCAGGGCATGCAACTGTGTGGTTTATCGCTCTAACACCATCTCATTAGAACCACATATTGCACATGGCTCGCCACCTTTAAACAATTATCAACTAGGATTATGCATTTATCCGGGATATGCTACTCCCACTGCATGACCTTTCATACTTAACCGTAGTTCAGTAAGCGTTATTGTGTGCCCCAGGGGGCTGCAGCTGATGAAACATGAGACGGTATCAGGAAACTAGCCTTGTTAAGACCATCCTGATCTCCATTTCATTTCTCAGTCTAGAACCACTCAAAGCAAAAGCCATTTCCCCAAGACGACGACATCAGCGTTGTAGCTGTCTGTGTCCACCGGCGCTCTGGCCGATTTTAAACATTCTGATTGGGCGATAAAAAGGTAGGTAGTCCAATCATATGCAAGGAAGCTCGATTGACATGTAGTAGCGCCCCCATTATGGCAAACGCTTTGAAATGAGGGGCTCCAGACTGATTCTTGTGAGATCAGGACGGTATCACCAGGCTATCAGGAACCAGGTCTCTAAAAAGGTTCCATTCAAACCGCCAATAACCGCTGAGCTTTGCTTTCAGAACCACAAATGGATGTTGTCAAAGTGGACATAATGGGAGCATCGAGCCGCGTCACCCATCACGAGTCTCCCCTAGACGTGACTGCGGCGCGTATCCTGCATACGTGACCAGAGAACATGCCTTGGAACGTTCCGTTTTAAACGCGTGAATACAGACAGGTGAAATCAAAATGGCGTTTAGATTTCTTCCTTCGTTCACGAGGCATTGGATTGGTTTTATAGGCAGACCTCGGTCCGAGTCGGGACCCAGACGCCATCCTATACCTACAACTAATAAACTGAGAATTATGACATTTTGACATAGCGTTTATATTTTAGCCGGCAGCGCTTTTCTATCTTCACTGCACTGGTTTGGTGACTCAGGAAACTCACAGACCAATCGCATGCATTGTCAATAATCTAACACGATGCTAGTCAGCCAATCAAATCTGTGCATTCACCTACTCGCGGTCGGTGAGCGAGATGCGCATGCACCGTAGAGCAGAGAGACGAGATGTTAGAGAAAGGTAAATTCACATGGTGTGCTCTAAAGTAAGATACACAGCTAAATTAAGTTTGCTTTGATTACGCAGCAAAGTTCCAGACAATTCATGTCTGGGGAAAAAAAAAAACAGACCTATTCTACATTCATCCCCTGAGGGAAGTTGTTTGCGTCATCAAATCTTCTTCACAGAGGCATATTAATGAGAAAATTATAACAGGCACCCGGGATTCAGGAACACACCGCGACGATCGATTAGAAATTCATTACGATTCAGCTACAAATGAATCCAATGTTCAACTATTGACTCAGCCTTGCTATGCGGATCAGGATTGGAGCAGAGGTGCTCTGACCTGCTGCTGTGTGCGTTACTGAGAAGCTCCACTGGGGTGGAAAGGACACCAAAGTTGTCCGGGAAGCTGTCTTCAAACGTGGAACTCAAGTCGTGCCTGTTGTCCTCCTTGGCAACCTTGCCGGCAGCTAAAAGAAAAGACATAAAATAAGGTAACAATTCAAACGGTTAAGATGATAGATGGATGAATTCCTTCCAAAAACTGCAGAGAACCAACGCTACCATTAGGGAAGAGATGGGTGCACATTCAGCTGGCTTTTTTTCTTAAATCAATCAGAAAATCGTTGGGTTTGGTTAACAAAGCTATTCAGCTCTATAGCAGATATATATTCAGGCATGTGCATTGCAATGACAGAAAAAACATGCATAATCTTCAGTGTGTTGCCTGCAGATAAGTCAAATGTAATAAAGATATTTTTCTCTTTGTATTCGAGACAGACTGAACCTCAGGTTAAATTTTAATTTATGACATTATGGAGCGTAATACATACACAATGATAAACGACAAGAAACCCAGTTATAAAGAGGAACAATCACATTATTTGTACACCCAGTTAGACTGTGACTACTGAAGCAGAGCTGTTTTCCATGGAAACTGAGGCAGTACCTGATTCCTCTCACAATAATGACTGCCATGCCTTTATCACAAGGCTCTCAGCATGACTCAACATATATGACTGTTTTCCCTTAGAGTCAGAAGAATATGAAACTGAAATAAAACACTGAAGCGAATATAATGGCCAACCTTACCGGTAAAGATTCTTTCATCAAACATTCTGCAACAGAAAAGAGAAAATAGCCCATTACAGATTTGATTCATTTGTGGAAACCCATAATACAAATGCATGTAGATGAAAAAGCTTGCTCGAGAAAAACTGTCAACATTGTGAAATCTAAAGAGGGAAAAACTCATATGATACACCTGGTGTTTACACTCAAATTACATAATCTCAGAAACACAACCAGATTTCATTAGATTTCACCCTAGGCAATTAGTGAATCCTCAGGATGGCAAAACTAGCGTTGCTGCTGATCAAAGAACAACAAGGCGCTGTGCCGCATTTAAATTGACTGCTGTAAATGGACAAGACAGGAGCACAGGGATCTGTCCTGGGGACGAGGCCTATTGGTCCAGCTCACTCATCAAAACAAGGTACTAAACTGACACCCAGGTTTTGCACGCACGTACATTCTCTCCATCAACACATTATTTCAGTTTGCTTCAATGCTTAAAGCTGCAGTATCTTAAGATTTAGAGCTATACATTTAGTTTTAGAAATGTCATAGATATCATTCAACCATCAGTGAGTGAAATGGTCTGTGAGAATATTTGCTCTGGTTGAAAGCTCCTGCCTCTGTAAATCCAAATTGATTTTTGAAGGGTCCCACAATAATTCTACACATGAACGACCAATCATTCATGCGTAGAATTAGCTGTTTTGTTTTAAGATAGCTCTCATAGCCAAATTTACCTACAATAGCTTTAAGAATGGTGATTACAATATATATTCTACACACAGCAGCTTTAAGGGGTCCTACCATCTATCCTACACACAGCAGCTTTAAGGGGTCCTACCATATATCCTACATGCAGCAGCTTTAAGGCCTACCATCTATCCTACACATAGCAGCCATAAGGGGGCCTACCGTCTGACTATGAAGCGGATGCCATGGCGCTCGTCCAAGATGCGTTTGAGCTTGGGGACGCCGTAGGTGCATGGCCTCTTGAAGGGAATCTGGTCCGGGATGCCGATGATCTCCACGGCGCCGGGGTCGCAGGCGATCTTGCGGTAGGGCACAGGCACCATGTGGTCCAGACCCAGAGCTTCAGCTGGAAGCAGAAGCGTGACCAAAGATGTTACAATTATAGGAAGAAAAAGCGTTTCAATGCGTTTCATGCATTTCAATTATGGAAGCAAAAATGCAATGCTTTCAGTCTCTTAAGTGGGCGTGTCACCAGCGGCATTCTGCTGTGGAGGCTGACGTAAGCAGCGCCTAGAGGGCTACATCTACCATGCATGGCCTGAAACAAAGTTCATTTAGCACAAAACAGCTGCAGAAATACCGTTGTGGCCTCAGATTGATCGTAGGTACTTGGGAGTTAATGTAATTAATTACTTTAAATGCTGCTTCAAATCAACTAATAAGTAGGCAAGCCTAGTTCAGCTGCCCGCGGCCGGGAGCCAACGCCGCAGGCCATTACATAGTTTAGCATGCAAGGTTCCTCTGCGAAACTCCACAGAAGTTGTGATCCAACGCTATTGGTGCATTACCACCACTTACTGTTTACATGGTGCATTACCACCACCTACTCTAGAATGTAGCGCATTCGCTCTTTTAACAAGGTCAGTCAGTCAGTAAAGTAGCAACATTTGCTCATATTGGCTGGTGTAAATATAGTATAGCGCTTGAAAGCCAATACGCTTTCTCAAATTCACCAAATATCTCCTTGAGGTCCGCTAGCTTAACCATTCTGCGTGTGCTGAAATGAACATCTGGTGCTTCTACAATGTAGCCCTGGCTCCGTAAATAGGAAGGGAGCACCCTATGGCACTGAAGGGAAAGGTGCTTTGTTTTGATGTGAGATCAAGTATCAACCAGTTTCAACCATTACAACATATGATTACAGCACACACACAAACACACACACACACACAGGGAGTGTGGCATCATTCTCTGCTCAGGACACAGTTACTCCACTATATCTTTACATAGTTGACATGCAAAAGAGTCGTTTTCTGCCATGTTAACGTTTACATTATCGTATAGAGCACCTTCAAGTGTAAGCGACGTAACCTGAGACCCTTTGGATCTGACTTACTGCACAGTGCTGGGAAATTGATTACTGCAAGGGAAGAGTAAAAGGACTCCTCACCATAGCGGCTATTGAATAGAATCTGAACACATTCTCTCAGTGTGTTGATGTCTTCTGTTTCCCGGATGAAGGAATCCCATTTTTCTGCAAACAAAAAAATGTAAAAGACAATAGTGACGTGTTTTTATTGGTAGAAATCAACTCATCCAATTGTACAATATGAACATCTTCTTGTCATATCATAATCTAAGTTTCTAAGATTTTAGAAAAAAATCGTAGCTAAGCAAATTATTGACCGTATGACTATCAACAAATTATTTGAATCATTCCAATCAGGATTTAGAGCACTCCACTTTACTGAAACTGCTCTTATGAAAGTTGTTAATGACTTACTGCTTACTATAGATACAGATACTTCATCTGTGTTATTACTATTGGACTTAAG
>JAODUK010000006.1:3847782-3877428 GCA_027564635.1 Typhlichthys eigenmanni
GTGTGTGTGTGTGTGTGAGAGAGAGAGAGAGAGAGAGAGAGAGAGAGAGAGAGAGAGAGAGAGAGAGAGAGAGAGATCAAACCCTTCCATTATCGTACATGTAGTGAGGCTAATTTAAATTAACAAATTGCCTGAAAGTGATATTGCATTGTCAGAACAGAAGATGATGTACCTTCTTACTATCTGACATGTTCAGCGGCCTCAACATGACTTTCAATCCATAATTTTACTTACAACAACAAGGTCATGAAAGAGAGCAGAACAACATTAAATTGGTATCAAGTCTTTTAAAAGAATCTTTCCATCCAATATTATAATCAACCTCTGTGGTAATGATTATTGAAACAACAGGCACAAACGGACCAGACATGTAGCAGCGCACAATAAACAACAGAAATAAAACTGCCCTCGCATATCACTCTGTTTACAGCTACGCTGTGGCTGAATGGATTACTAAATAAAACCTTCAGCAGCATAAAGCATTTTTATAAAACAGGACTCATAGTGTCATCAGCTATGTCCTTGACTGCAGTTTGGCCTGCTGGATGTGTTAGTATAGCTTTAGGCACAGTAAGCATTACAAGTTTTGCTTTGACATGAAAAAACTTCTGAAGTGCCCTTTACTTTACGTTAATAAGCCTGTACCTGAAAGCAAAGGGGATATAGCATCACCCAAATTCCAGTGTTCCCAATGTCATTCTAACTTTTATGAAACTATAGTATGTGTTGGCAAAATAGCTCCCTTTCTACCATGCAATAAATGGACAAAAAATATTACATTACTTGAAATAACATATTTCAGTTTAAATAACATCTTTAAGAAAGGAAACATACAGGAGTATACATAGATTAAAATAATGTCCTGTAAAGTAAGACAAGATCTCCATATGGCTGTGCCAAGGGATCACAGCACGCACACACACGCACACACATGCATGCGCACACACACACCACATGCATTTGTATGAAGTAGGCTGTATGGCAAGCAAACAGAAAAGGCTTCTTCTAATGCATCATTTTAAAACCCTACCTGCATCTCTTGTATGCATGAGTCGAAAACAAATGGAGTCAGCAGTGATTTTCTCCATGTATGTCAAGAAGCAAACACAAATGAGTACGACCTCACTCATGGATGGATACACACAAACGCATTCACATTTGACCACGTGGTCACAGTTCATGGCACCGCTGGCTGTGGATGGTAGGCCAACTACGTGTCCTTTTGTCCTAATCAATCCATCCCTGTTTACGTTGACGACACCCGGGACACGCCACGAATGTCTATCCGTTAAGCCTTCCTTCCTGCTCTCCTTAAGTGTATAGCTACCGACCGTGGTGAATGATGGCTCAGACAAATCAATTCTATTTAGATAAGCATGCCTCCAGAGGCTCCAGGAAGAGCCCGGTAGCTTCCAGAGAACCAAGGTTGTTCTTATTCAGGCTTCTATCCAATTTAATATTTCTCAGGTCAGGAGACGGTAAAAGTTTACGACGGGCTTTGTTCTCCTCCTGGCGTGGTTACCTGTGCATTCGCCTCTGGGACGGCACTGTACGAGAGTGCATTGTCAAAATGTTAATACTTTTTATTACATTTGCCGGACGATACGGACATCTATTTAATAGATAATGTACTTTAAAGGAAGTACCAACATAAAGACTGTCAACGTGATATTTAACTTTGATTTTAAAGCTTCCCTATCTCAATGTGACATCTAAGATGAAATATTACATTTGGTAGAGGTACTTAATGGTCAAATTTACCACGAACATATTCCCGTCTAAGTACCCAAGAACAAAGCACTGAACCTTCAACACCCGAGGGGACACTGCTATTTAGAGATAATGTTCTCTGACCTCCATGTTGAGAAGGGAATATAATGTGTTGCGCATCGAGAGGATTATGATACGTGCACTTTTCCCACCATTTCATATACACTGCTTTAGAGTGTGAAGGTCATAAGTGATTGAGATAAACTGTCTTATCTATTCTCAGGTTGAAGGCAGGTGATCCCAGGCAGTCAGTATGTGTTAAATTAATATTTTTATAAAAGGAAAGTTTTAATTCAAACAACAAATATAATCAATAAGTCAAACCAGGGTTTTATTCCATTATTAATGTTTTATTTGCCATGTCACCTTAAGACTTCGGACGTTTAGTAGATATGCCATGTTATAAAGCAAATCATTATGACAAAATCCATTACTATTGTACGGTTGATCTGCACACAATATTTAGAGAAATAATCCATATTTCCTATTAGTGAATATATGATCTAATAGCCCCATCTGGTGGTATGGTAGCAGAGGTACCAGCACGGTAAATTGCCAAAGGCAATCCATTTTAGAGATTAGATTTCCTTCAGGTTAATTTTTGTTTAATTCCAGTAAATAAATTAAATCTCCCCATGTATTCTGTCATAGTTACAGAAGTCGCCATAAAAAGAAAATCACATTAGGCTCAGTAATGAATAGGGAGAAAACTGTAAATGTAAACTGAACAAAACTATTACAAATACTGTATTTCTGGGCACCCTGAGAAAACATAAGAAAAACACATTAGGCTACACCAATACACAAAATAAACTAAGCACTGCAGTTCAACTTTATAATGCTCCATGAAAAGTCTGTAGACTTCATTATTATTTAGTGACAAAAATATGATTCACTCAAAATACAATTTCATGGAATGCTGCATATGTGAGAAGGTGTTTCTCTGACCAAATCACCGTGTGTTAAACTGCTACATAGACATTTCAAGTACAAAGCAAACCCGTTTCCATTCACAGGGAGGGCCTGTGTTCAAAGCACTAATTATACACTCCTGTCATTATGCCACGCCAGTGACTGCTAAGTCTGGTTCTAACAGCGGAACGGTCACTTGTGCTCCGGCGCGCTCAGAGCAGTGGTGGACAGACACCGGGATGCTACAACTAGCTTCTGACATGTGAACCTTGCACTCCTGTCTCTCCGCCGAACTGGGCAGACAAATAGCCTGTCTCTGCCCGCCGCTAGCGGACGCGGGGTTAGCTTCCGCAGGCAGGCCCTCTCCCAGAGGCAGCCCCACCCCGGCCTCCCCCGGTGGGGTCCGGCAGTTCATGATGAGGGGAGGCAGCGGGATGTTCCTCGCAAGATCCTCCATGTGCCGGGCAAACTCTAGGGTCTTGAACTGCGTGACCTTGGCCAGCTCCAAGGTCTTGGCCGAGGTGATGATGGGGATCCTCTTGGCCACCTCGAACGCCTGCTGGAGCTTCTCGGGGCCTTCGGTGCGGAAGAACTCGTTGATGGCGCGCTCCGTCTTCTTCAGGTGACTGCTGACCATGCACAGGCGAGCTACGTTGAGCACCATGGTTATGGTGAACGTCACCAAGCAGACGATGACGTAGTAAAGGCCAAGGCCGCCCGCGCCGTAGGCAACGCGTAGCGTGATGGTGTCATTCCAGGGCCCGGCCGGGCCCTGGGAGATGCAGGTGTACCGGCCTCGGTCCTCGAAAGATACCCAGGTGATGTTGAGGACCCCTTTACTGTCAATCAGCCACTTTCCACCTTAGTGAGGGGACATTCCAAATGTATAGTCAGCTATTGTCAGCGAATACACCTTTTGTCAAATTCACTAGATATCTCCTCACATTTAGCCATCTTATCACTCACGACAATGCTCTTGGCTCTGCAATGTGCGAATTTGAGCTTGAAATTTCCTAACTAGAAATACTAAGCCTGCTTTTAAACAATATTAAAAGAAGAAACTTTTTATTTTATATTAATTCGAAAAAGATTAAACATTACAAAAAGGAAGGGGAGTATGTGCGTACAACCTCCATTTACTGTATTTCAGTCTTGTCGCATCTCTGGCAGAGACTAAGTAATGCACAAGAGGGCGCCACAGTCTTGAGTTTTCAGGTGCGGGATGAATTGTTTTTGTCATTTTGACCGTTTTCAACCACAAAAAAGCGTTGTATCTTGAATGCACACAAAATAATGTCTGGTGTCCTCTTTAGTGAATACTGCAGGAACAGCAACTGAATTAATTATGATTATTTAATATTTTAGTAACAGCCCACATTTACTATAATTACTGAGGCCTAGTGAAATATATTTTCAGGACCTTAACAGTATTATTTCATTTTAGAAATGTCAGCTTTTTCTGTATTGCGTGTATTGTTGTTATCCCTAAAATTAACAGCGTAAAATTACTTTGATGCATTTAATGGAAATGGTATTTATCATTTGCATGTGATCCTGTCCACCACAATGTTTATTTTGATGTTTGTTTTAGGTCATAGAATAGAAACACCATTGCTGCATAACACTGCAGCCAAAGTGGGTTCAGAAAACTAAAGATATTTAACGACGAGGATGGGATTCGAACCCACGCGTGCAGAGCACAATGGATTAGCAGTCCATCGCCTTAACCACTCGGCCACCTCGTCTCCTGTCTCCTTGTTTTACGTACCAGTCTCTTCATTCAGTAAAAGCCCTTTGGAGTTGTACCACCGAGTATCCTCGTTTAAGCTCGTAACATTACAGTCAATCAGCGCGCTGGAGCCCTCCGTCGCCACCATGCTCCGGCGCACACGAAGACCCGCCAGCCGCTCGACGGTCACGTGTGATCCATTCCTGGTGCCACCAGCGGCGGTCTGACCGCAGATCAGGACGGTGACCGAGAGCCGGAGGATTCCTTGGAGAAAGTTGTCTGTCATCGGCCCTTTCATTTCACACGTCAAGAGCGCCTCAAATGATCAAATCCCACAAACCTGTAAAACAGGAGTTGCATACAGTTAGGCTAAACATATGTATATCCTGACTGCATACAAAACTGACATCTACTTATGGATTTAGCCCTGTGTCTGACAACACATTACATTTTGCCTATCTTAGATGCGACATAAGGACTGGCCTACGTTTTAAATGTTAAAAACTGCCAAATGTACAATTGGAAATTACAGCACCCACCTGTTGCCGGACGAAATGTATAGGCCTATCCTTGCTAAGAACATGAATACGTTTACCATTTAAATTACGCCTAGTCGTAAATCACAATCGAATTTATACTTTTACAAAAGCCAAACTAGCGAAACAAAAGGCATATTAACTAACCCGAGACGCGACCTTCCTCAACTTGTGCGGACTTGTTCCTTGTTCACCTAACAACCAGTGGGCGTGGTTATAAAACAAATTGAATCTCCTTGCATTGTTTTGTGTTGATGAATCGTGCAGTACGGTATTACACAACTGTAGGGATCCACGTTGATAAAACGTAATACGTGTTTTATATATAACCATCCATGCAGCCATATATTGCTTCCAAAACATGATTATTACGTTAACTGAAACTTTTCTTTCTATGTATGTTTCGCAAATGCCCATGTAAATGTATTGTGATTTCAATATTTTTTTAGATATTAAAATGATGTTCCGTTACTTGTCAGTAGAGGTCAGTGTGTTCACTGGTGTGGGAAACAGTGCGGACTCATAGAAACCGCAGAACAAGATTTTGATAATAACATATCTGACGTGGCTGATCCAGATCCTCACAAACATACACTATTTAAGTTATTTACTGTTGCTGAGAGGTATGTAATATCTATACTCTGTGATAATATTTAATTAAACTTACATTTTCGCACGCATTGTCAGCAGATAGGAAAATTGTGATAGATAGGAAAAACTCGTAGTCAGTTAGCAGAAAGGGTTTAGCCTCTTCTGCTCCCAATGGTACCGTACGGTACTAGTATTGTACACTACGGTAGCCTACAGTATAGACTACTGTACAACCTGCTGTATTGTTATTTAACTAAAGTAACTAGTAAATATGAGAGCAATAGCTGTGATATAATGTAATACATTTTAGATGAGTATGTATTCAAGATTCATATATTGGAAATGTTTAGAGTCAATCATGGAAGTGTAATAGTCAGTTTAGGCTGCACTGATACCATTTTTGATAGGATCAGGAACAGCTAGCAACAGGTTCTCATAGTAACTTAATAGGAGTACTCATTTAAATGTTTATAACAATAAACAACACAAACACTTCTGTGTTGCTTGTTTTGTGTAATTCCTGTCAGGTATGTGCACGGTAAACTAGGATTTTGAGCATGGACTCTCCCACAGAGCCAGCTGGGAGTTCTGGCAAAGAGGAGAAGGACATATCTCCAGAGAGAATACCAGACAGCTCCTCACCTAGGTCACTAATGTGAACGAAAATACATTAACTTAAAGTGTTAAAATAATACAAGTGAATGATTTTGATGATGGAAAACAAACCTGTTCTGACTGTAGCATACAAAAAACATCCTGAAATTGAACCTTGATTTCTGTTTTTAGGTTTAAATAGTTAAATCAATTTAGATAAAGCATTATTTTGACATAAATACTGATCAGTATAACATCAGCTGATGTTATGTTGATCTGTCCTGTAACACAACTTGAGACACATACGCCCCATTTTAAACTTCCACAATAAGGATCAGTTGAAGAAATATGGAACAAGTTAGAAAATAAACTATTTAGCAAGGTTTTATTTTCAACTTCAGTTGAATTCCACAGTAACCCTACCAAATATAACCAGTACTATACAATAATACAAATGCAAAAAGACACCCTGCTCCAACCCTCCTATTCACCAACCAACCCTGTCTTCAGTTCTCCACACATCTCAACAGACGTCGCACCGACAAGAAAAGCCCGGAGAAGACCAGATGTTAAAGCTGAGCCAGAGGTTCAGGAAACGCAGGAGGCTGTTAAAGTAGAGGAGCAACCAGCCAAGGTACATGGATAGTACTGCTCTTTATTTAACCATTTTACCTTCACTGTTACAGTTTGGTGTCTGGATAACAATGCTCTCAATAATATGTACAATTAGTACTACTTGAGCCGTGCGAGTATAAGGAAACATCAAAGATCCCGTATTCCATTTTCTATTGAATATTGTATGACATACTTTTTGTTATGTGTGTATTCCTTCTTACTTATCATTATCAAATGTAACATGTTAGCAAATTTAATACTAGGAGAAATTCAATAGCCTTCCCATTAAATAATAAACTACATAATGCAAATACATTCAAATAAATACAAATGTATTGATTTTTTATTTATTAATTTAGTAGAATACAGTGGCTATATGAACTAAATTGTGCACCCTTAATTGGCATGCTGTTTAGTTTTTTTCTTGAGTTTAACAATCGGTGTGTTATTTGTTGAGAAAACTGTCTAATCTGGTGTCCATAGGATCTCCCACACCCTGTAGCATGGGGTCAAAGGTCAAATCAATGTAGACTTCACGATACTGTAGGTCCAAGAGTCATCTCTTTACTACTCTCGTTCTATCTTAATTAGTTATTTTGTTATCAGCTGCTAATGAAAACAGGAAGTCACAAGTGAATTGTTCAGAAATGCATTGTCTTCAAATTACACATAATATTTCTTAACAAAACTTTAAAAAAATATATATTCAAGATGGTAACATGATAATTGCCCTTTTCTCTCTCTTTCGGTGTGTCTGTCTTTCCCTGCCATCCAGACATCCACTCAGTCTACTGTTGCCCAGGGTGGATGGGGTTACTGGGGCAACTGGGGAAAATCTTTCTTATCTACCGCTACAGCTACTGTGGCAACTGTGGGTGAGTTCTTTCCTCCAAAGGTTTCCAATCTCTCTACAGAGGTTGGTCTTTAACACCCATAAGGAAGACATTTGGCTCCCAACATATTGTGTAAAGTAAGTTGGTTGTAAAAATCCGACTAAATGGTACTTAATACCCGTTATTTATATAGTTCTTTGTTAATACCACATGCATTTCAGCAGAGCTGCTTGATGATTGGACTGTAAAATGTTGTGAAAAGTCTTTATACGTTATTATACGTAATAACGTATAAGTATACGTTATTATCGTTGCACATTTATGTACAATGATACGATCACAGAGCACTGTGGTTCACGTGTAGGTTCATTAGCCTATAATGTCTATGTTCAGTCTTGTGGTGTTCATTGTGCAGTTGTCTGTCCCCAGGCCAAGGCATCACCCAGGCCATAGAGAAGGCAGAGACGTCTCTGGGAATCCCCAGCCCTACTGAATTGTCAGCGCAGGTGGAGGAGGATGACAGGACACGTCATCAAGGTAACGATGAAGCCTCTCTATTCTGTTGTCCTGAGCGTGTGTATGGAGTGACCATAGTTCTATAGTTCTATATATTTTCCTATACCACTCTATAGAATATAATCATGTATAATATATACTATTGTATAGATCTTACTATACCTGCACCACTCTCTAGAAGACTCCATGTTATTTATTGTTATTATTTGCAGGATTTTTCTGTTGTCTACATGGATACTATCTGAGCAGAATTGGCACTTACATTTCCAATTGTTGCATGCTTTTATCAGATTTTTTTATTAACGTTCCCTAGAATGCCTAACATTCTAAAACCTTGATTGTATATCTTACTGGTAGTGGGAGGATATGTCAGTAGCGGCAGAAATGATGTCACACCTGACTGGCTTGTCCTGTATATCTTTTCTTTTTTTCTCAGCAAGGACCTTTGAAATGAGTCCAGCCCTTTGTGATCCTTTAAGACAAAACTGGAAAAACATGAATTATTTGACTATAATGAATTTATGAAAACGTGTTTGGATGCCAATGCCAATGCCAATCCAAATGTTATTATGCCAATCCAAATGTTATTGGACATGCTCACGCACATGCACTCACACTATCATGTGGTGTGCATGTTAGTTAGTCCACAGTATGTCCATGTGTGTTCCTGCAGACCCATCTGGTCTCTCTATACACCATATGTACTATGCATTTTCCTGCAGCTGCAGGCGGCACTGAGACAGAAGGAGCGACGGCAGTGGGAAGTGCTATGGGAATGCTGTCGTCTCTCACCAGCGTAGTCCAGAGCACAGTAAGGATGCTGTTATAAAATACTGTGGATCAAATAGATTAGAAATTCTGGCACATCTGTCTTGTCGTAATCTCTACTGTATATCTCATACTGTATATCTATGTTAAACATACCATCTGACTAATTTTCAACATCTTTTGGAGATGCTCTGTGAGATACCAACCGGTTAATACAAAAAATACATTTAATGTTTCCAAAGTGGGAGCTAATCATTTCTTAGAATGTTGACCGTGGGAATATTAGCATAGTTGGAACAACTGCAGAATCTGAGTCACACTCTGCCTTGGATGCATGCGTATCACAATTTAGCTTGAACACTTTGACAACGTCATGACAGTGTACAGATATGCGCACGGCGTTTTGTGCTCGCAGGGTAAGACAATGATATCGGGGGGTCTCGATGCACTGGAGTTCATCGGAAAGAAAACCATGGACGTGATTGCGGAGGGAGATCCAGGCTTCAAGAGAACCAAAGGCTTGATAAACAGAAACTCTACTCTGTCTCAGGTTAGCAGTGGGATTGATTGTGAATGCAACCGGGGAAGGTATTGAGCAAATGAAGCATAATAAACCAAGAGGTAATTAATGGAAACTAACATGGTTCTCCAGCTGCATGTCCTTTGCCCAGGGCTAAGAGTTGACCCTGGGACAACTTGGCCCTTTTTCACACACACATTAGTAAACCAAGCCCAGGCCTATACAGTTCACACTGCACTTCAACTAGCCCCGGGTTAAATGTCTGTTGGAAGACGCAAGTACTCCAATGGACAGCAAGTCGGTTGTATGTTTAGCCCTGTTTCACTCTGACATTTCAGCCCCATGTTTGGTGGATTTTCAGGCAATAACATCTCAAACTCTGGGCTAACTGTGCCCTGGAGCATGGCGAGCAAAAGTCTTATTCTAGGCATGTTTTTAGCCCTGGGCTAAGTGCAGTGTGAGAAGCAGAATGTAACAGCAATTCACAGTAAAGTAGAGTAGAGTAAACCGTGTCCCGGAAGGGCAATTTAACATACAGGGAGTAGTCAAACATAAAAACCTAAAATCACACACAGTTGTCCGTTAGAAGTTAACCACAGTTGTCAATGATGATTGAGTCCAACCTGGTTTGGAATATATATATATAAATATAAATAACCATTAATTTTCAATGTTGTTATGCATGTGAGTGTAGGAACATATTTGTGATATGAACGACTTACTGGAGGTCATGGGGTCAACAAGGATATGAGAGGAGCCGCTCTAAGACATCTCCTTTCCCCTATGTCTCTCCTCAGGTGTTGCGGGAGGCCAAGGAGCGTGAGGAGCTCCAGGCGGCAGAGGGGGACTTGTCCCACACGGAGAAGAAAGCGCTTGCTCACTACGGGATGCTGTTTGATGAGTACCAGGGCTTGGCCCACTTGGAGGCTCTGGAGATCCAGTCCCGGGAGAGCGAATCCAAAGTACGCCCGTGCCTGTTTTCTGTTAGCTAGCATCTAGTCTGACAGAAATAGTCTTTACGTGTGTAAAGTGTGGGACACTGCACTGGCTATCTGCGTCAAGACTTGCCTAATTGACAGGAGAGGATTTGTATTGAATCATGACCAAACTCATAGCTCACTGACAATGTCATGGAATTGGACTGTTTATCTCAATTATAACAGAATACCATTATGTTTCACTGAATGTATATACTGTGTGTGTTGTAGGTGAAGTCTGTACTGACCTCTGTGTCAGGGGACGATCTGGCTGAACTCAAGGAGGAGCTGGACCTCATTAAAGAGACCTTCTCCATGGTGGAGTTTGACGACGAGGATGTTAATGAGAAGAAAGGTGACATCTGGTTTTCCTATGCAGAATTCATCATATTAAATACATTATATAAAATACATGAGAATATTGCTGTTCATCTGCTCAAGTACTGAGCATATATCTGCATTAAATGGTAATTTCCCCTGCTTGTGTGTAGAGGTGTGCTGAATAGAATCCACGCTTTATTGTTGTTTGTTTGTTTTTGTGTTCAGACTACATAATGGTAAATGCCATCTGCTTGTTTCTGTTTTGCATGTCAGATGAAGACGGCTCAGAGTTTGTGAGGGAGTTAACAGAGGCTTTGGAGGAGCTGCACCTGTCTGTCACACCAGAGAGGCTTGGCAAGGTACAGTTTCCCTCCACCAGGCCTGTGGTCTGCTGTTTGGAATAGTTTTGTTTTTAGATGGAGTGCAGTTCCGTTCAACACATAGGACTGTAGTGACCAGCTACGAGAAAATCACTGTGTAGAGTACATAGAATGTAGCCTTCCATCAGTTTATGGAATAAATCATAGCTTAATTTCTCTCCAGGCTTGTAAGAGCGCCTGCAAGAAGATCACAGAGATGACCAAACTATCGAAGGAAGAGGATGTTGATGAAGAGAAAGTGACTACATCTTTCTCTGTAGAGGTATGGGTGTTAGAAGAAGAATTTCAAAACGTTATTTTCTCCTTTTGAGCTCCTCAGAACCTTCTCCTTGTCTCATCCCCTTTGTTCATTATGTGAACCACCGTGCTGAACGTCTGATACATTGTAAGCTCGTCAGCCCTATCAGGAAGTGGGGTAGTAGATTTTCATTGGCTGTCAGCGTTGTCACTCACAAGAGTGTATGTAATTCCGGCACAGCGATAGTGCAGTGCGTCGTTTACTAATTTAAGCATCTCTTTATGTTTTAAGCAGTGACTGTAGCCTACTTAGTTAACAGATCCACAAGACCTGCAAACAACCAGACTCACGTCGTTTACTTTCCCAACATATTCCTCAGTGTGAGTTTAATGTCCTGTTTGGTCATTGAGTTGTGCAGTTGGTCGTCGTGCATGTCAATCAAAATGCCTCTCCTGTCAAGGCGGGTCTTTCTTGACAACACGTGTCCCAGACATTCCGCAAGTCAAGGCTGGCTCTGTGAGACTATGTTAACTGCTTCACGCCCCCTCGTGGGGTCCCCTTCACCCACTTTGAGTGCCACTAGAACCACTTGTGTGTGTGTATGTGTGTGTGTGTTGTGTTGACAGGAGGTGCATGCGGCAGCCATCAGAAGCCTGGCAGAGCTCACAGCTCGCTCCATAGAACACTTCCACAAGGTGGCTGAGATGGTGTTGTTCTTCAGAGACGGCACACGGGCCAGCAGCCTTCAGCAGGCCACAGTTCTGTCACAGTACGTCTGTGTGTGTGTGTGCGTGTATGTGTGAAGGGAGCATTTGAGAGCTAGCTAAAACAGAACAAAACTATTTTGAACATCCCAAAAGCCTACTCCCTCCTCCTCCTCTGCTAGCTTCGTCTGGAGCTAGTTGGTTTGACATGGGATACGTTTACATGCACACTAGTATTCCACTGTTATTCAGACTGTGGCTGGATTCTGAATTTGATAAGTATTTTGTTTAGATATTCTGAATCATGCCCATTTCAGAATTTAGCATTTTACGATTAAGGCACGTGGGATTTGTTGATATTTATTCTGGTTTTAGGAGCATGTATACAGCAGCTTCGCAATGTAAGTCTCAAGTGGTGTTTTTACTGCATTTTACGGCATTGGGTCTTTTGCCTGTTTACGGTAAGATATGTGCAGAAAATCTTGACAAAATTCCTATTATGTCCAGCCGATGATATATCTGCAACTATTATTTAGACTAGTCAAAACTAAATTACAGATATATTTAACTGCTGTTTTGACTATTCAAAATGACATCATAGATATCTTGAATCAAAATTATGGCTATTCACAATTAATTACGACTAGTTAAAATTACAATGCAATTACAGTTATATTAATTCTGGATGGTTAACTTTAGTGAATAAATGTTAAAACAGCTTGGCTTAGGCAGGGGCTATCAACCAGGGCAGATATTCTCACAGAGCATTTACTCAGCTGACGGTTTTCTATGACATTTAATAGAAATTCCACCAAATATATGCATCTTAAATCCTACCTACAACAACACAAAATGTTTTGTTTTAATCTGGAAAATTGTAAACCAGACAAGTTGCTTTTGTATTAATGTGTGGTTTTACAACTGTCTTAATGTCTCCCTTGCAGAATAACAATTGTTTTATGCAAAGAACTGTCTCTCCTCTCCAAGAAGTTCACCCATTGCTTAACAACACTAGGGGTAAGATTCCTCCTGTATTATTAGCTCCTGTGTTTTGTACTGCATTGAACCATATGCTTTGACGTGGTGTCTGCTACAGCCATCCAGTGTTAGCCAGCAAATGTCATGCCATTTTTTTTTTAGTGGTCTTAACAACCTGCAACGTTGGCGTTTGCAATCTCAAGCCTTGTGCATGAGCACCGTATCACTACATCAAATACAGTTAGATTTTTACCTTTTTGTTGAGGACTATACTTTTATAGTTGTAGCTATGATTTGTCCGGTTGTCAGCAGGCACGAGCATATGACTATGTCACATGGTTGCTACCTCATGAAAAGCAGTCTAAACTGGCTATAGTGGCATTATTAGAAATGATTTGTGTACATAAGCACCAAGAGAACTTTGTAAAGGAACATGCAAGCATTTGTTCAAAACAAAATTAACATAGATAGCAGTAAAACCAATAACACATTTTATGAATGGGGTGTGTATTGCGAGACAGGTTTCTGGGTGCAGTCACCACAAATCACACTTGCTTCCAGTCTAAACTAGAGGCGGACCATGCCCTCCTGGACACAATGCAGGCAATGGAGCCCATGTGTAAGAGCTACTGCTAATGCATTGTCTTGTTTTACAGTCCAATGAGAAGGGAGAGATCCTTAACCCACTGATCACAGGCGTTTTTCTTGAGGTTTGTAATCGTTATTTTTTATTTATTTAAATGTTTTACTATGTGTCTGACCAAGAGAGAGACAGGGCTTACCATTGATTTCTCATTCATTTGTAATATGCAGCAGTGTGTGATTAAAGTATACATATTGCAATCTCCTCCTCTTCCATAGGCGTCCAACAGTGCCTCCTACATACAGGATGCGTTCCAGCTTCTAATGCCTGTGCTGGAGTTGTCTCACATTCAGAGGAGAGCTGAATCCACTAAGCAGTGACTGAGTATCATTACAAGACAGGGACACTTTATAAACTGCCTATTTTAAAGCTTTAGAAACTTAGAAAATTTTAGCTTTCACTCACATTTATTTCAGGCTGAACTCAATGAAATGTATGTAAGACATTGTATCTTCTTTGTTGTCATTGAGCTACTACAGTGCAAGTTTTACTTTCATTGAAATACATACACTTGTTCTTATTATATAGCTTTGAGAAAGCTAATGAAAACCAATATTTATAAGAACTGTATGGTTGAGAAATATTTATTTGAACAAAAGCTTAGATTTTCCGTTAGATCAAACTCATACTCTACAATGCAATAGAGAGTAGGCCTACAGTGTTCGGGTTACAGCATCAGGCTACAGCATCTGCATGGAATTAGTATATTCTCCTTTTTTCAGTGGGTTTCTGGCACTTTGTAAGTTATCTTAAGAAACACCAATTTAATTATGCACAGTGTCATATAAGGTTTTTGTAATTTTTTTCACTTTATTATTAAATCAGACAGAATTGTATCCCCTCAAGGAATATAGCCTAATAATATTGGTTGAAATGTTTCTCATCAATAACAAATATGAGGAAGACACAGAAATACTGCAAATTATATGTATTTGCAGTATAAAATGCATCTATATAAAACACATTATGTTTACAGATACATTTACTTTAAGAAATTAAACCATTTTGGGCCCTAGAAACAAAAGTACCCCATACAAATTTCAGGCCAACCTACAAATGTGTGAAAAGGTGTATATTTTTCTCAAACCATTTTATGTAATATAATGCTGTTTATTATTTTAATTCAGCACAATGTAGGTATAATTATTGTGGTAAAAGTATTATATATCCAAACATGAGTCAAATCATGTCACCACTTATTTTGTGTTGTGAGTTTATATAAATGTATCTTTTTGGGACAATAATGCTTTTATTGTCAGATGTTTTTCATATAAACTTTCCAAATCAACCCAGTTTTGTCAATGTTATTATGGGTATGCCAGGGTGTCCTATGTGTATCTTAAAAGCAATCACATACTGTAACTGAGAAAGAAAGGATCACAATTAACTAATTCCCAGTACATTTGAGTCACCTTTCTTAACAGATCACTGTTTGTTTCACTGTACAATATTAAAGGTAGTAATAAACTAATAGGTAACTCTGGTTGTCACGGATGGGGTGGTCGGTCAGAATATATACCTTTTGTGCATAGGATAATATTAGTCAAAACATGTAATCCTTATATCAATGTCGGCACTAGGTGGAGCTACCTCTATGTTTTATCAGTTATTTTCTACAGTAACTAAGATTTCCGGTTCACTTGGCGGACTTGGCTGCTAACGGCGTTAGCAATAGCAGCACGGTATAATAGCTGCTCCCGGGACAATACCCTGCCTGCGTTTCAGGTAAACATACAATGTAACATATATTTTCCCCACAATTACAAATGAGCGTATAACGTATAAGGATTCAGTGACGCAATTAAAATGCGAGAACCAACGTCCTCAAACGCGTGTACCTTAGCTAATGTGTGTGTGTTAGCATTAGCCCGTTACCTAGCTACGACGAGCTGCTGCTGGTCAGCTACGGTAGCATTCTATTACCTTCTCATCCATCATTGATTAGCGTTACATATGCACGCCGTTATTAATCCGGCACGTAACGATGAAACAGTTGTTTACTTTAAAATCCGGGTTATAAATGCCCAATACCGGTACAGTAGGGCTAGCAATCCGGTTTTCCAAGGTGTACCATGTTTTGAAAAATGTATCTGAATAGATCTTATTACGTATAAACTGTAAATGTAACAAAATAGTGGCAAGCAGGTACCGTAACGTACGGTAACATAATCAAGTATGGTAGGAACAATTGCCTTTTGTTTCTCTGTCTCTCACTAAAAATAATAAATAACACACTTTGTTGTATTGCTTGAATTGTATTTGAGTTCGTTTACCCATTAATGTAAACTATTTTTGTTCTGATCTCTTTACCAATGCGTTGACCCATATCATTCTTTCCCTCCAGATTTCATGTCACCCTCGCCTCACAACGCTGCAGATTATCAGGGTTTTTAAACATAATATATATTCATAATTTGCCAAAATGCCAGCCGCGCTTGCAGATTCCAGTCAGATAATCTGTGAAGTATGGGCGAGCAATGTGGATGATGAAATGAGAAAGATCCGTCAGATTATCCAAAACTACAACTATATCGCCATGGTAAGATTACAACTGGCTGTGTTTATCTGTTATATTGACATGCAACATTTGACCTGATGAAAAGATAAACTAATGTGTGACAGTTTGCAGGGTTTGACACCCTCTCCCATGCTTGTGTTGTGTTAGCCTTTCAGGCCAGCCTTTACTTGCATTATATATCATAACTCAATGACCAAGTTGGATGTAAAATGTATATTGATCAATTATTTGGGGAAACCAGTGTGACAATTTGCAGGTTTTGTAAATCTGGCTATGGGTTACTGCTTAAAATTCATGGAAAACTGAAATGAGACATGGCACTTATGCATTAGCGGCTTTGCATGCTCAGTCAACGCGCAGAGGTCCGCACGGCCAATAGGCCAGTGCAGAAGTATAAAATGATGGGGTAATTTACGCCGTAGGCCGACGGCGTAAATTACACAGGAGCATAAATGGGCGTTTACGTATCAGACGTTCACCACAGTTTATGTGACGTACTGCTAATGGACAGACGAGACTAAAGGCGTCACTCCTGTGTGTGTGACCAGGACACAGAGTTTCCTGGTGTGGTGGTACGGCCCATTGGGGAGTTCCGCAGCACGGTGGACTATCAGTACCAGCTGCTGCGGTGTAACGTGGACCTGCTGAAGATCATCCAGCTGGGCCTGTCCTTCATGAACGAGGATGGCCGTTACCCACAAGGCGGCACCACCACCTGGCAGTTCAACTTCAAGTTTAATCTGACGTAGGTGTCACGAGCTCCCGTGGCCTTCTCTGTACCTTGCTTGGGTCTTCCTTGATGTCTGAAATGGTGTTATGGACGTAGTTTTCTTTGCTATCCAGCACAGAGACTCGTATTAATAAGTCATAGCAGGTAATGGGCAACACGCTCCAAGGGAAGTCACTTTAGACGCACTGCATTGTCTGGTTTTCTTATGGAGTTTCTTGCCCTTTACGAAGAATAAGAACAAGTTTGCCTGTACACCTGTTTACAGAAAATATATTTATTAATATTCAGTATAAATAGTGTAGTTCCCATTATGGCATGTATGTATTTTAAGATGCACGTACGTGAGGTTCTGGTCCCTGGTCCATGTACCTGAGTGTACCCCCCCGCTCCCATGTCTCTGTAGAGAGGACATGTACTCACAGGACTCCATAGACCTGCTCCAGAACTCGGGCCTGCAGTTCAAGAAGCACGAGGAGGAAGGCATCGACACGCTCTACTTCGCAGAGCTGCTCATGACCTCTGGCCTGGTGCTGTGTGAGAACGTCAAGTGGCTGTCCTTCCACAGGTGTGTGTGTGTGTGGGCAGCATGGCAAATGTAGACAACAGGACCACCGCTCAAACTCTTCTTCTGCTGTCCTTTACAGCGGCTATGATTTTGGCTACCTGGTGAAGCTGCTAACGGACGCCCGGTTGCCAGAAGAGGAGCACGACTTCTTCCAGATCCTCAATCTGTTCTTCCCTGCCATTTACGACGTCAAGTACCTCATGAAGAGCTGCAAGAACCTGAAGGTAAACCACAGCCTTGTTGGCTCACGGCACGTTCATGCCGATGGCGCAACGTACGCCAAGCGTAAACCCCGTCCTTTTCACCTGCTTGTTTACCCAAGCCACCATCAACACATGGGAGGCATTTCTAGTTTACATGTGCTGCATCTAGCAGACACTTTCTCCACAGTGATTTACAGTTAGTACATTGTCAATATATGAACAGGTCAGACACTATCAATTGTGAGCAAACATGGCTTTATATACTCTCAGTGTAAATGTTTTGTTTTTATGTCTTGGCCAGGGCGCTTTTGTAAATGAGATTCTTAATCTCAATAAGTCTTTCCTGGTTAAATAAAGGTATAATATAATTGTAAAAAATTCTGCTAGAATTATTACAGCATCACGTCATCGGAGCTAATACTACCAATATATCACTCAATCTTGAAAATAAGTGCTAATAGCCTAAACAAGAATGTGCTTATTCTAAGAGCAGCAATTACTTTTTATTTATGTTTGTTTGTTTATTATACAGAATAGTAAGAAGATAAAAAAGGGCAGTCATAGAAATCTTATATTGGAGTGCTATGAGGTTGAGAGGTCACTAGTTGCGGTACCAAGGCGGATTGTAAACAGGAGCGTCTTAATAGTGTTCCACCTTTTCTCCAATGCCCCAACAATAACCACTGTCACAGGATCTTTTCCACATTCTGGCAGATGAATGCACACAGTACACCCTTTAACGATATGTATTGCGCAGGAAAAGCACGTTCTAAACTATTAATGTCTAAATCCAAGCTTGTTTAGGATATGTGGATTTATTACTCAAACAGATTGTTTGTGGTTGCATGTAATATTCACATGGATACATGTGGTTTCCTATAGGGGGGGCTACAGGAAGTAGCAGACCAGTTGGAACTGAAGAGAATCGGCAGGCAGCACCAGGCTGGCTCAGACTCTCTGCTCACAGGCATGGCTTTCTTCAGGATGAAAGAGGTGCGCATACCACAGAGAGAAACCGTCACACACCTCTCTCACTTCAAATGTACATCATGTCGGTTAGACATCACCGCAGTCCAATTTGAATATAAAAAAAAACCTGTCCTAGTTCTACCACAATTCTAGTACACACTAGTTTTCCTAGACGAGTGGTTTTCAAAGTACATTGTGGGATTTGTGGTCTAACCGAGAGGCCATCTCTTTAACCCTGCATTTACACGGGTGACAAACTAGAGCGACAATGCCTCCGGCTGCCATCAATTTTCAATGAGTTGCCAAGCGACAATGCCAAGCCAGCTAGGCTGTACGAAAATAGACTAGAGGACTATCTTAAGCAAATCCAGAGCGGCGCGACACGGTGACTATCAATCGGTGTGAAGGCAGCGTGACAAGTTTTGCCAACCAGAGGATAGCCTCCTGTCTATTTTCCTAGCGAGTAGGCTATGGTAGTTTTTTGATAGAATACATCGTCTTTTTATAGTTACAATGTTACCGCCGTTTATATGCATTTTTTGCTGCAATATATTTATATAAAGATACTTTGACTTCACACCGTTTAAAAAAAAATGTAATTGAAAGATCGTTATTTTGTGGTGTCACTGGCTATGACACATTTTCTATGGGGGATAAAGCTTATGATCATTGCTGAGAAAATATTTTTATATTAAAAAGAGAATGTATATTAAGATAGTCTTATTTAGCCTGCTTGTTTAGTTCTGTATCCTGGTAACCACAAGATTTTATTTTGGGTGAACACATGAAGCAGATGATCTGGGGGTCGGTTGCCAGGAAATTGAGGGTCAAACACTTACTGCATTTTGGTGAATTTATATATGGACCAATTTATGGCCAAGATGTCATATCCCGATATAGATACTTCTATATCCCGATAACGATACAGCAAGTTCGGTAAATTCAATTAATCAATAGTTTCTTGTCATCCAATGAACCCCATCCCCAATGAATTAGTCACGGCAACCAGCAAGTTCTCAGTTATTAAAGATTTCATAACAGGAAATTAATATCAGCCATAAAAGTCAGGGTTTGTCCAGAAGCACCCCCGGCGACATTCGGCGATACGAGAGCAAAAGATAAGCAAACCGTGAACCGTATTAAATGAATGGTGTTGGGCTAAATACTGTGATGCGGTATACATAATCAGACCTGAGAAGTGCTCTGCACACGCTGTGTCTGTGTTCATAGACATGACCACGAAAGTGAAATAAATGCATTGCATTCTGAGCCCAGTGGTTTAACTGCACTTGGCATTCTTTCTTCTCCTCCCCAGCTGTTTTTCGAGGACAACATCGATGACGCCAAGTATTGTGGGAGGTTGTATGGCCTGGGCTCTGGCTCCAGCCAAACCCAGAACGGCATGTCCAGCTCTGCCCAGGAGGAGTCCAACAACAAGCACTGACCCAGAAGGCCCTGTCCTCCAAGTGGAACTCACACTTGTTTTAATCCGACCAGCAGATGATCCCCACACCCTTCTCCTGTTCAGTCCCAGGACAAGAATTCCACCTCTCCTGAAATGTCCCGTTGTGAGTCACTGGCTGCAGATGGACTGTCTAGGTGTTTCATGGGTCCTTTACAGGCACCTTATCACCCCCTTTTTTTTTTCTTTTTGTTTTCTTTTAAGTATTTTTTACTGAATATATGGCCATATGTTCAGAATGCCTTTTTATCCACATTCCTTTTGTTTGCCAGCATAACACCCTTCCTTGACACCATGGGACCATGCCTTGATTCATACCATGACTGTCCATCACTCAGCGCTGACTTCTTCTCTTGCTCTCGAGCCAAATCTTCACCAATACAGGAAACTTTTTCAGTGTCGAGTTACATGGCTACCTCAGCTTTGTATCGTTCTCACTGTCGAGGTTTCTTCGCTTGTCACAGGGATTTTGTTTTAAGTTATGCTGGAAGGGTATGTAAATTAAAATGTACAATTTTGATTACAAAAAAAAAGTTTTTAGCTTTTTTTTTTTTCCCCTCCCCCACTGCAAATGACTTTTAGTGATGGGTGTCGGCTGTCTGTACATTGTTAATGTTTTTAGGAGATGGACTGCTGCTTCTCTGTACATTGTTCTCCCCCCCCCCATCAAATGTGTGAATTGCAGATGTTTGTGGTTGACATTGTTTTTATGTCATGCATTGTTTTAAATCGTTGTACATTAAATTGTTTTCTATTTTGAATGTAAGTTAAGTAGTTGAGCTGTTTTTATTTTAATGTTTTTTGAACAAATGCTGTATACATGTTGAAACTGAATGAATGCAGTGTCTCAGAGCTATGTGGCGTAAATGAAGAGGAACAGGTAAAAGGAAACAGCCTGTTCTACGAATTACCAGGGGTAATGTGTCTGTATGTTCCAAAGCAATATATTGAGGCGCAAAATGGGAATTTAAGTATTAGTTACATGAATTGGAATACGGAGGACCTGTCACTCCAATAAGTGAAGGCAAGTGAAGACCTTACATGCCTTGTGACGATGGCATTCAGACATTCTGGATCAGGTACTTGGTAGAGTCTCTTACCTTGTGACCAGTGGCTTTGTAGAGAGCACAGTTAGTTTCCTCCTGGATGGAGCTGGTACACCTGGGTTCTCTAATATATTGGTATCATTTACTTAATTCTATTGAATAAATGGGAGTAGGACGTTAGTCAATGCTGCAGTGGTGACGAAAACGTGGGAAATGCGTTGTTCTGTCTGTGCATTTACAACCCAGTAATTCAGTGTAAGATATATTCTTTCAAGGACATTTTCCGTAAGTAGCCATGTTCCTGTATGGCAAGCAGCTGCACACTCGCCTCCACCTGACTGACTGGCTGCCTTGATTCCCGGCTATATTACGATTGACCCTGGAAGCCGTGCTCCAATAAGCAGTGGACTATAAAAGTAATGGACTCCGCCATGAGCTCCTTGGTTGTGTAACTGGCCACTTGCCTTTCACTGGAGTTAAAGCAAGTACAGTAAGAAGACGACCACTAGGCAGGGGTGTAGTCAAGTGGGGTCCAGAGGTGGCGCTACCCATTACAATCACTGGCCCCCCTCACAAGTCATAGCATACTAGCCTATGTATGCTGCTGACATTTTACATGAGGCAATTACAATGCATTTAACTCCAATCCATGTAGCCAGTATTGTTCATGTGTACGAAAATATGCAATATTTACGCATGGTTGACTCACGCCAATGCATTGAACGTTGCCGTCTTCATAGTAGCCTATCCCAGATGTTTTTCGCTGAGACATTTACCATCAAAGGAATGGAATGAAATGCTTCCAGACGTGACGTTGCTATAGTTGCCTACTACTGTATATGCAGATAGTCATTGTAAATCACACTTATGTTATCCATCAAGGCAATTATGAATCAAATAGGCAGTTATAGGCCTATCCTTTAAACACATTTGCCTAATGGAAGATCATCGTGGATATTTACTTTTGAAATAATGAATATTACTGGTGAGTCTATTTTACATTTCTTGCATGTGTGATATTGGCTGTAGCTTAAGGTCTGGGTCTACAGTTGCAGACCAGTTAAAATTACAATCATATAGTAGCTTCCTGTTTTCTTGCTTTGTAAAGTGATACTGCGATGTTGTGTGAGATGAAACGCCATTATTGAGGTCTGACCGTCTCCACTTCAGCATTGATTAATGTGATTTGACTAGAGTAAAACGATTTACTATAGTCAATTCACGTCACTGTTTCATGTTTGGACACAGCCTAAAATATATATTTGTTTATAAAAAGACAGCAACAGGTGAATAAATATGTAGCTTAATGAAAAGAATGCCTACCAAATAAAGCAGGGATGGCCTATCTATGTATTATTTAAACCGGTTACTATAGTATTTGAAAGATATTATGTAGGTTTTGTCATAACGTGCCAGCCCAATGAGATCACCTAGCTGGCCACCCCATAGAACAGTTCTGGGCTACCACCCTGCCACTAGGTACGCATTGCAGCGGGTGCTGCTGTTGTGATGTAATTGTACTCATGGCTTGACGCTCAAGAAATAGAACTGAGTTTGAAACCTTGACCGTGGCACTCCACACGTCAGACGCTGCCAGTGGGCGTTATCCAGTTAAAAATAACTCTGGCGTCGCTTGGCGCCCGCCAATGCCTTCAGTGGGCGTTGGCCTAAATATGTCTTAAGAGCTGTGCTCTTTCTTTGGGTCTGCAAATAACAGGGGGAGACACTGAAGGTCATTTTCTGTTCCTTTCATTAAACACCTCCATTACGTTTATTTCTGTGACTGTAACTTTCTTGTTCAGACCAGGTTGTAATAAACAGTAAATTGTGTTAAAATGTATTTGGACAAATGGCTCCATATATTTTTTTTGGGGGGAAAAAGCTTCCTCGTATGTGTGTTATTATTTGAATTAGATTTTATTAAATATAAACTTGTATAAATGAGGAAATTCATGATCTTTAACGCCCTCATAATTCAGATTTATCTACTTAAAATAGTCAAGAAATTATACAGAAGTACCCACCTTTAAATCAAAACAAAGATATTCATTTTACAAAACAAGGTGTGGTCTCAAAGCAGTTTAGCATGTCACCATTAATACTGTAAATGCAAGATAATCCAATTATGTTGCATAGTTTTGCATTCATACAATGGGTGTGACTTAATCTTAATCTCTCAACCAAAGGATTGGGATTAGAGGCAAATACACAAATATATCCACATAGAAGTAATAATACACACTTTAAGACAGACTATTTGTTAGCACTCTAGGCGAGGAAGCGCTGTGAGGCTTTCTGGATGGAGCCACTCGTTGCATATTTGCCAAGGAGGTCTTTAGCCTGCTGCTGGAGACACTCTGGGATGGAGGAGGTGTCCTTGCAGATGTGTAGGAGAACCAAACAGCACTCCAAAACATCTGGATGTGGAAACATCTTGGGAGAACATGAAGAATCAGTCAAAAAGAACTTTCAGATGTTTCAAAAACATTTACTGTACGCTTATGATGGCAAACCAATTGCATGCAAACAAAATATATTGAGTGCACATGTCTTTGATATAATAGGCCAATAGAACAGAGTTGTACCTTTATTGTTTCAGGCAGTTCGGCTAGATCTCGTTGGCATTTAGACATCTGGACTGACAGGGAGAGCAGAGACTTCTGCTCAACACACCTGACATAGGCAATACAAAGCGTTTCAGTTTAATGTTAATAGTCAAGTATTACTTAGGTTAAAAATGGTTGGAAGTAAATAATTCTTGTTAAGTTCACATTGCAAAGGCTAGGTTATTACTTTGTGTTCCTATTTACGGAGCCAGGGCTGTGTAGAAGTATCAGATCATTTTCTTTCAACTCGCACAGAGAAAAGTAAGATAGCACACTTTTTGTCTAATTCACCCAATATCTCCTCGCAGTCTATTAGCTGACAATCGCTCACTATAGCTTTAAGGATAAAGTAGACTTAAAATATGTGTAATGGAGATAAAAAGCAAAAGCGACACAGACAAGACATACCGACTTCCTGGCTCAACCGCGCTGGAGCCTGCTCCATGAGCTGGCCTCTCCTCCTCCTGCTCTTCCCCGGGAGTAAGCTGAGGGTCCTTGGCTATGCTGTGCTGGACCACGAGGCACGCCAGCCTCTCCTGGAGCTCGGCCATGGAGCGCTGGGTGGTCTGGAAGTGAGCATGAGCCTCACACAGCAGCACGGCGGCATCAAAACTCATCTCGGACCCCCGGACGGAACGTACCGCTGGCTCGGCTCCGCCTGCAGTGACCGCGGCGTGCTCGCTCCCCGGGGGAAGGCTCTTGGACGCGGCCGGGGCGGGGCCCGTCTCCCGCGGTGCGCCGTGGCTCCACCAGCTGTCGTACATGAGGTGGTAGTTGACGAAGGCGCCCATGCTCCCGGCGGCAGCCCTGGCCTGCTCCGTGGTGTAGCGCAGCACCCTGGGAAACGTCTGGGAACAGACGGTGACATCGCCTGGGAAGGACAAGGAAAGAGGGGGGCATGTTTAGAACGAATAAACAGACAGACAAGTCTTTGATCGACTCTTACCAAAAAACTAGTTCACTTTTATAAAAAGATTCTACCGCTTGAGTTCACTAAATTGTTCAGATTCAATTCATCTAAACACAGTTCAGTCTTGTAAACACACATTCACGTCTTGACCAATGCCATTGGCTCCAATATGAGACATGCAGAATTTGTATTTTTTTGTGTGCGTTTTACAGCTAGCATTTCTAAATTCTCCTGCCAATGCATCATATAGATGTTAAAGCTGCTTGTGTTGTTTGGATCATAATTAAATCAACATTTTGATATGAACGATGTACACTGAATGGTTCCCAATACTCTCCTATTCAGATGTTTCGGGATACGTCTATACTTATATCAGCTAATATCTGGCCAACAAGGGCAGCATATTAAAGTGTTGTGTAACCCATATCTGCTCCTAAACACCCATCACGCAATGAAAGCTAAACCTCCCCAGACAACAGACAGACATACAGTACGTGCACGTGTGTGTCCTACCATCGGGGAACAGCAGTTTGCAGAGTTCTGCAGAGACGCAGGACTGGCCTGCGTCTCTGCACCATGCTGTTGCCTGCCACAACTCCTCCAGCATGGCACCATCCTCCTGTAGCAGCCAGCTCAGCAGCGCCCGGGTCAGGTGGAGGGACGAACACATCAGGACCTGAGGAACACGTCACGTGACACATTAGGTTATATTCAGCCACTGCCAGCCGTTCTTCTAGCCTGGCTCTGGCCGACTGTTGCCGAGTGTTCTCTGAGATTATAGTCTGCTAGATCTGAGGAGACATACATTGAAACTGTAAAGAGCAGGTACTTTGAGAAAATAAAAATACTTTGCAATTGATTGGATGAACCATCTGGTCGTTTTCGCTGTTGGAAAACCTAAGCCATGCCCATATAGCTATCAACACGAGGCTGATGGGAAAGTTCAGTTGCTACTCGGACACATTCAAAATTGTTCCAAGGCTTTCCAGACTTTCCAGTTCTCGCAAGGCTAGTAGAGAGGTAGATAAAGCAATCAAAACAGTTGTAGCAACACTGATTGGTAAAACACTGTCCAATAGTTTCTAAATCAACCTGGTCTACGCCCAGTAGGAGGCAACCACCCCACTCACACAGTGAATCTGGTCTGGTTGCACCGAGCTACCATATAAAATTGTCTTTAGTATTTTAGTTGGCGCTGATCCTGCGATTTCTATTTCAAAGTGACGTGTATGTATTCTGTCCACGGCACGCAAACTACAGTCAAGAAATGGTCCTGAAAATGAATAGAAATGTGACTTAAACATACAGTAACTAAAGTAAACTAAACTAAAGTAACGTGTTTTCTCCACCAAGAAATATCACAGCAGCTCCTAATCCAGAATATCCTGTGTGTGATCAGAAGGTCTTTAAGACCTGTTTCAGAGGAGTGTTGGGCGTGGGCTGGCTGTTCTCCAGGGCCTTCAAGTCCTGCAGAGCACATCTGATGGCGTCGTGCGACGTCGTCTCGCCGACGTCAAACTCCCGCTCCCAGACCGGTCTGATGCGGTCCAGGATCCTCGGGGGCCGCGGGGGGTCGGGCTGGGGCTGGGCCCAGGGGCTATTGGACACGCAGCAGCACGCCGCCACGCCCAGCTCTGACAGGGAGACCGTCAGCAGCTCGGTTACGCTGAAGTGAAGCCTGTGAGCCTGTCGGGGAGGAGGAGAGGGGAGACACGGGGGAACGTCAAGTAAGGGAGGCCGAGGCTTTAGAAAAGGTGGAGTCAGCCACCCTGGAGAAGCACCTCTTCCTTCACTGCCATTGAGTTCTCCCTCAGAAGCTCTGACACGCATGCACACGCCGTCAAGATGTGGAAGCCTTGGACTATTTCTTAACCCAGTGAAAGATGCTAGCGGCCCATTATCGTCAGTTAATAATGTTCCTTAATCTGCCACTGGCAGATAACAGCAATGGTGAACAGCCAGTTTTCCTGAAAAACGTTCCTACCACTTTGTAGCATTTGCAGCTATGGGCTACAACCTAAAATTATATTCACCAACTACATTGAAAATCAATGCAGTTGCGCCTCATGACCAGAGTGGGCGCCAGTTTGCCAAGTCAATCAATGTATCTGAGCTATTTTATACTATTCATGTATACACCGGCACCACAGACACCAGCCAAGACCCTTACCAGGAAACCGTCCTCTGTTCCCAGGACGTCCTGAGCCGACGCCCAGTCCTGCATTGCTGCCAGGTCTTTAGCACACCTGAGCGACAGGGATCGAGCCAGGCCTGTTTCCCCGGTGATGCTGGCGAGGCCGGCCGCCGCCCTTAGAGAGGGAACATCGTTCTTCTTGGAGATGACTTTAGCCGCATCGAAGCTGGCGCCCGAAGCTAGGTGACTGGGTTGGTGGTAAATGGCGAGGCAAACAGACACTGTTGACAATTCACAATTGACTTGGACTAGTGCATCATTATGGGAAGGTACATTAAATGAACATCAGAGAACAGGCTGTAGGATTAGACTGGTGTAGGGCCGCTTCTCACCACTTGGCGGCAGCAGATAGATGCCCGTCTTTCTCCAGCACGGATGCCCAGGATGTGTAGAGCTCCTTCAACATGGGCTCTTCTGGGGGCAACCGGGCCTTCACCAGAGCTATGGCCTCTCTGACACACACACACACACACACACACACACACACACACAATTATTTGTCATACATCAGTCTTCAAGTTTTTATATAGAGCAGAAAAGCCTTTGACCAAGAGCCCAAAATATACCATGCCGGCAGCAATGCGGGCTACCACTGCAAAAGCAAATGAACAATCTTGTTTCGCTCTCATCTTTCATGAATTGAAGTCAAAGATCTAAGAGGTCAAGATCTAAGCTGCTCTTTTTCAGGTGGCTTGGCGTCAGCCTCACCTGTACAGCTTGTGTGAATGGAGCAGGTCCACCGCTTCGTACAGGCGGTTGATTGACAGCAGGTGCGAGGCGGCCTTCAGGTACTGTTCCTGAAGACACAGTTGTCTGACGTAGGCCTCCACAGTGCTGGACCATACCTTGTACCCAGCTAGGGAAAGAAGAGGGGGGGGGGTCAGTTAAATAACGCACCAGACTGTTGTATTCCTACCAAGGTCCAGGTTCAAGTGCTCCAATCCTACCCATGGGGGCGATAGAGAGCAGGTGATCGTTAAGCTCTCCCCTCTCGGTGGCCAGCTGCAGCGCTCCGGCAAAGTCTCCGCTCCACAGCCTGAGGTAGATGACAGAGTCACCGTGGCCCGCCTCTAGGTGGCACCGTTCTGGGAAACGACACCAGAGGGAAATTAGATTCAACAATCGGTATTGGCCACATACACACAGTAAAGAATGGTAGTGAAGTGCTTGTTTGTAGTGCTCAAGCACTAGCTAGACACAAGACAAACAGAATTATGTTTATACCAATCATAATATAAATATGAAATAATCATATTTCATATGTTTATTTATTCACTCACACACACACTTAAATAAAAATGTAACAGAATAAGGTGACCTGCTTTTCAAAGTGTAGTACATTCACTAGAAATCAGAAAGCCCTAAAAGACTAGCATGGTTGGTGGCTTGCTATACATGCGGAACTTGAATCCCTAACCCCGCCTTGCTCCTTGGAGCCCATAAGGCACTACTAAAACGTATATAATACATAATAATGCTTAGCAAAATATTCCATGTGTTTTTAAATCAATCCAATGAAATATAAAATAATATTTCTTATAAATTCATTCAAACTAAGTTCTGGTTAGCTTGATTTCAGTTCTTCAGTGTATGCATTACCCTCTTCCTGGAACATGCGGTACAGTGCTGGTCGGTCTGAGAAGAGGCCCAAGTGGATGTGCTCTCCCTGGCCAGGCACACAGCCTGCAGGGGGCGCTGTGGACCAGAGACATGATATTAGAGCTGTGGTTCCTAACCCTGTTTGCAGGACACCCCCCCCCATTCTTACATTATGATGTTCCTTCACATACTAACACTAGATGTTTTGCGCTAATCTAAACCAATCAAATGTGTTGTAATTAAGTCACTGACTCTGGCTGTGTGTGACGGTTGCCAGGGTGATACAGTCCTGCAGAAGGTCTTCTTTAGACCGGTGATCCATGGATGTGCTGACGGGCAACATGGAACGAGGCTTCTTCTTCTTCAGCAACGGCTGCAGCTCTGGTAGGAACAAACACACACACACACACACAGTAATATTATATACTGCATATTGTTTTATTATATTTTATGTTTCTTAGTAAAAAGTTACATTGACAAACCTGGCTTGTTGTCTTTGTTCTTTGAAGCAGAGAAAGATTTTTTCAACGGTTCAAGACTGACTGGAATTACATTTTACAATGAGATTATGAGACACATGTATGATGCTTATTCTACAGTGACAGACAGCGAGGTCAAGTCCATTTTGTACCTGGAGGCTCTAGTGGACCGCCACACCTCGCCTGCTCACGCTCTTCTTCCTGAGACGGCTGTGGTCCCTGGGGGTGAGCCTCTCCTCCTCGGGTCAACACCTCCCCGTTGACAGGAGACGGGGACTCTGTCATCCTCGTGGCCTCCGTTGCGGTCTTTTTCTTCTGCTTGGCTTTGGTTTTCGCCTTCTCCTTCATCTCAGCTGATTTTTTACCTTGAGAGACAAACTGGAGCTGTTTTTCACTGGGGAAATCTCTATATAAGAGCAACATATTCAGTGGAAACACAAAGGGCTAAAGTGATAATTATAAAATATAGCCGCAAGCGGCGCTCATCGGGGTCCAAGCAGAACAGCAGCAGTCGCATCAACTATTCTGTCGAAGCGGTTCAGCGTCCTCAGCAAGAGAAATAAGATATGGCATTATACCAATGTTAAACGCAGTGGAACGGACCACACAATGCGAACTTCGTAGAGCAACATTTTTTTCAGATACAATAATATCTAAGACTGCCATGGATTTGAAGATAATGGAGTTTTGCATTTAGCGGACAGAAATCCTGTTCAACTCCCATATCCTGTTAAGCCAGA